>CM070037.1:91262235-91294641 GCA_036250615.1 Ptychadena robeensis
TCTGCCTCTGCCTTGTCCCGGCCCTGAGCTCACTACCCTAGTAATGAGGCAGGTTTTATGATGATTTTAATTCAAATGGACTCATGTTCCCTGCTCCATCTTCCAGACACCCACATTTAATGAACCCCCAACGCTAAAGCTGTCGACTTGAAAAGTATGACATTTATGGGATCAGCATGTCACCCAGGAAGATAATAGTTTAAAATGGATTGTAGCATTAGCTGCCACTCGTTCCAGTATGTTTCTGTAAGGTCAGTGATCCAGTATGGTAAAGTAGTGTTGGCTGGGACTTGTGGTTAGTGATGGCCGAACATTGGCCAAGTCTGTCCGCGAACGGGTCAGACTTTTAAATAAGTCCGCAGTCCGCCTGTTCGTGGACAGATTTCCTGCCTCTAGGCGGGGAATTTGAATCGGAAAAAACGAATGTGACGTTAGTGACGTGACATCCGGTCCCTTGAACGCATAATTCCTGGTTAAGGGAGCCGGATGTGACGTTACTGATGTCACTTCCTGTTCCCGAGCCAGTTTTTCACTATGAGACCGGCTTCATGCCCGGTCTTCTAGTGAAAAGATTCTTCCTCCGGCACGATCTCGCAGATTCTGATCCTGCCGGAGGAAGAATAGAAATCTTCTTCACGACGGCGAACGGGGCGGGTCAAACACCCGTACTGCTCACCAGTGAGAAGGAGGGCGAACATTCATGCATTCATTCAACAGCCTTGCGGGCAGTTCGGCCATAACTACTTGTGGTGCACCAGCGACCAGATCCTTTTTGGTTAGACTTATGTCCAGCTCTGTCACACACCAAGCACACAATAAACAATAGTCCACGCAGCTGGTAGGGGATATTTACAAGTCTTTACTAAAGGAATATGTACATCGTCACACCAGACCCAAAGGCAGGGATGGGGTTAAGTCATAGGATGCTACATTGCACAACAACTACCAGCTGCTAGGAATGATTGATGGCTCTCTTACCCAGCAAATAAGTAGTTCAGGAAAGATGTAACAAAGAGGAAATCCATGCAGCTCAGCGGAGGAGGAGTTGGGAAGGAATCCTGCATCTCCCCATACTCAAAGTAATCATCCTCTTAAGGACACGTCCATCCACTCTGGAAATATCAGCGAAAGGCCACCCTGGTCCAAAGGATGCCAGTATGATTCACCATAATTGGGGGTCCAGCCCAGGTTCTGCTAAGTGGAGGGTGGCGGGGGAACCCATAGGAAGGGAGCAGGCTGCTCCAGGACGCCTGTAGGCTACCTCAAACTAGGAACTGAACTCCAGACTACAAACCACAACTGAAGGCAGACTCCAAAAAAGTAGATTTATCACCTCTGCTTGGGGGAGGGCAGTAGCCAGTCAAAGTAAATAAGTAAAGTAAAATAGGAAAGATACAATGTATGGAAACCAAAAGAGAGGGAAGACTGAGAGCATGAGTCATCCCCTGCACCTGCTAGGCAGAAATGACACTTAGCTTAAAGCTATACACACCATTTTCTACAGAGATTAACCATGTCATGGCCAGCAACATATATATATACACATTTAAAGTGTAATTTCATTACCCTACAGTACTTATTGCATTGGTATGCACCTTATTGCAATATATGACCTAAAGCTTCCCAAAGTGTGCTGGCTTCTTCTGCAGTTGCTAAAGGGGCCACTGGTTAATTGAACTTCATTCTGCACTATTACAAGCTTGCCTGTCCTCGAGTTAAACATATCCTGAATTTGTAGTTTTAGTTGCTCCCCAGAGTTCCCCTTTAATTCATGGGAAACTCTAAGGAGAAGGTGATTTTTTTGCAGACCTTGAAACAATGGTCATATGTTCTACTGTGAACACAAGTTAAATAAACTGATTGTACAAACTGTTGCTGTTTTCCTTTATGGGGAGAGTCAGGAATCAAGAGGATAGATATGTTTCTGAACATCAAGAAAGCAAAACAAACACATTCACTTCAAGGGCAGGGGCGTGCTGAGTGAAACCCTAATTATCTATGGCCTAAGCAGTCATGCATACATAGTGCAGACATGGTGGGCCCCACAAACAAACTTGCTTTCCATCCAGAGTCCAACAAGTCGGGATAAAGAAAATCGAGAAGTCTTACTGAGCCAATATTAATATTGAAGAGGACAACTGCCTGCTTCATGGCCATTATTGCCACAGCTGATCATGTGTTGTTAATTTTACACACCACATTGCCCATATGTTGCCCCCTGGTTCATTTCTAACCTTGTGGCAAAGTAACAATGTTACAGTCTAATTACTGGGAGACAGGAGACTTAGGAAATCTCTTCTCCAGCCTGCAGCACGGTGCTGACCTCATCTGAACCTATACAATCCCTCTGGTCTGAAGCTTGAGAATTACTTGATAATTCTAAATGGTGGAGCTATTTGACAAATGATGTTGTTGCTGAATATATTGTAAAATGTAGACTTGTACAGTTAATACAGTAAATGTCAACCTTATGTTAGAGATGCACTTTATACTTAACAATAATAAATGGGATTGTTTAAGAAGTAAGTGTGGTGTCAAGTGCCTAAGAAACACTTGAGGCTAGAACTAGGGAGTTGCATTAGGATTGTTCCAAAAAGACTGTTGAGAGAGCTAAGAAGAAGAGAGAGATGGCCGGTCAATTTTGAATACTTTGTAGCCAACCAAAACTCTATATCCATAGCCTTCTGACCAGGATCACTGCGGTCACAGCAGTAGGCATTCTTGGTCACAAGAGAGTTAAAGGATAGAACATGTCAGAATACTTAGCTATGGAATGGGCCAACGGTTAATAAAGGCTTATAACACAATTCCGCCTTTGTCAGACTCACAGGAAGGAATGTGCAGGGAATTGATGTGAATATAAGATGTATGATCTCTTTCGCTGAGTTCCATTAGCTTGGTCTGAACATCACCCAGCAGCCTAGTGCGTGCAGCACGCAGGAAGATGCTGAGCTGGAGTAGGATTGCAGGGACGTTGCTAAGGTGAACCCAGCATCAGCATCCAAAGAGAGAGAGAGAGAGAGAGAGAGAGAGGGACACCACACGTGCCCACCGTGGACAGATGCAGCTGAAATGCTGCAGTCAAGCCAAGCCCTGCAAACATGTAAGTGCCTGCATTAACATTGCAACCTGCTGATCCCTGCCATCATTTCACCTTTCTGCATGCAGCAAAACCTTCAAGGTTGCAAGAATTCCCTGATTTATCAATTTATCATCTCATATATGACAGTCTAAGGGTGCCTTTTGCTGGGTTGCATGTTGGTGTTGATTTTTACTGGAAGGAAGATTATTCACAGATTGAATAGAACCCCTGCAGTTCCAGATCTGCAGCAGATGTGCTCACTTGGTATTTCTCCCCAGCTAGGATCAGTCATTCCAGGTTAATCAGGGTCTGTGATGCAGCATCGTGGGTGCAAGGGGAATGGCATAGCTGCTGGGGAAGGGCATGTGAAAAGGCAGGAGATTTGCAAGCAGGTCCTTGCTGTCCTCAGATGTGAGGCTGTTAAGTAGCTCTGATACTGCATGATGCTGTATGTCTGACCCCATCAGCATTGCAGTGAAGTTTGTCATCCATCGGCTGCTGTGCCAGTATCTGTCAAATGTTGGGCTATTAGCCTGGGCACATGGGCTTGCTGGTACAGTAGGCCACATCAGCAATCATCAAGGTGACTGCGTCATTCTTGGCCTTCTTTGATATAGAAGCGTGCTAAACTCTAGGCTTTCATAGATCTCATTCACTGGTGACGGCAACTTTTTACCCTTTGCAGCAAGTATTGTATGGTTGTCGTGGGTATAAATTGGGCTTTATAATATGCAAGATGAGTACCATATAATCTACTCATTCACTTAATTCTCATAGAAGCTGTAAATGCTAATGTCATTCTAAATACACAACTATCTCTAAATTCCATTTGAAAAGGAAGTTGACATGACCTGCATCACTGGGATGTAACAAAAACTAACAGGTATTAAGATGTTATAACTATTGTAGACATGTGTCTTATTGTGTATATTTGTGTTAGCAAATTGCTGCATTATAATTAGGGTTATAGTCATTAAGTTTATAAGAAAGATATACTTACCTTTTTTATACATATACTTAATATAAGGTAGAACTTAAAGGGTCAGTTTACCCAAAAACAAATGTAGATGCTAAAAGGGTAAATTACAGGTCCTACCCAACACACTGGATATATATATATATATATATGTCTTTGGGATGACACTGCTATTCAAAAAGCAGCATCTTTGTGGAAGGAGCATGTTGGCCTTCTATTTCGCTCATTTATGAAAGATGATATTTGCAGTTGGTATTTCATGCTTCACATGTGACACATTAGAGTTTTCAGATCATTGTTTGCCAGGATGTGAAGAGATTTGATGGGATGCACTTTGCAGTGATGAGTTGCAGACTTTTCCTATAGGCGGGAAAACAAAATCAATACAGATGCCGCTTTCCGCCTGTCCAGTGATGGAAAACTGTGGTATGGGATGATCAATATACACATAGCTTTATTTAATATGACCCAAACCCAGCAGCCTTCAGCAGAAGAGTGTAGTTAGGATAGTGGAAGTTGATTGATTGTTACAGAGTGCAGTGCATGTATTCTACATACAATGTTTAATTAATGATAATATATAAGGTCATGGCAGGTCTACCATAAGGCCCCCAGGCCTGAAAGCCACCAATACCATGTAAAGTAAGAAGTGTCAGGTTCTGGGCATTAAAGAATAACAGCTATGAGAATGCCATGAAATTAGGATTAATTGCAAGTAGACAGTAACATGGAGCTTCAGCCTATGGTGGCCACAACGTGTCCTCTTTATAAGACGATGCTGATCCAAACTGTTTGAAAATGCTCTGGCTAATGTCACACCAAGAATTCGTTAGCCCAGATACAAACATGTATTAGCACTGTGTGTTCTGTTTCATTACTGAAAGCCTTAAATCTAGATGATTCCCTTTTAAGATTTTTAATTTCATATGAATGACCTAATCCTATATATGGTTTTAGATGTCATGTGAAGGTGGATTATTGAACTTACGAAATGAGTTTGTAATTATTTGGGTCTTTTATATCTTGATTGATCTTATTTGTAAACACTATGGAGTAGGATTTTTTTGTAAAATGGCTTTGTCCCCAAAATGTCCTTTTTGAGGTCAGTTTTTTTGTAAAATTCTTCTTAACACGACACCTGGGATTTTTACCTTTCAAAAGCCTCTGCCTTCCCTCAAAAAACTCACATATAATTGTAACAAAGCAGGCCTGGGCGTAGTGGACTAGAACACAGACACTAGTATATCTTTAACAGTTCAAACTTTGCATAAAGGCGATAAACAGAAATCAAGTAACGTAAGTAAGGCTGTAGCCAGTCCATATAAAGTGGTTTACAAATCACACTTAGCTCTCGCCGGTCACAGTCCTGCTCACAAAGCGCTCCCAGGTTCTAAGGTGCTCTTCCAGGCAGCCAGTCCCACTACAGGTGACGCGCTGTCAATCATGGGTCCCTCCAATATACAGTGGCCACATACAGCTGCCGCTCTGTCCCCACACTGTTGCTAACACGGAACCGGGGTGTTCTACCGGTCTGCAGGTTGTTTGCCTCAGAGCCACCTGCACGCTCCGCACACTTTCCTCTTTCCGCACACCTCACCTGCACCTGTCTCAGGTCTCACTCACCTCTTACACCGGCCGCTTCCCGGAGCTCCCTTTTATGTCCTCAAGTCTGGAGCTCCCCTTGGCGGACATCCCATTGTCCAATAAACCCTGTTAGATATTGGAATGTCTGGGCCATGTCAAAGCTAAGAGCCTTGGTTAAATAATACAGCTTAAGGGATACCACCTCCCTAGCGCTCTGCTGAGGTCCAGATTTCTGTACCAAAAGCGCACCATAGACTCTAATGGAATTTTTTTATTGTTGTAGGCCTGTACCTTCCAAAAATCTGACTGTACAAGGGTCTAATAGACATCCTGAATATAATAATGTTTGAAACACACAATTATTATAAAAAAAAGTACATTAAATTTATTTTATAAAATGTATCATTTGAATAATAAAATCTCTAGAATACTTATTTGATATGAAAGATTTCAAAACAGTATTTATGTTTGTTTATAATAACATTTTTTATTACAATTGGAAATGTGTTTTGTTTTTGTTTTACTTTGAACTGTATTGGATACAGTTATCACTGTATCCAATACAATGGTATTTGGCACCCTCTGAAAGGGTTAACTGCAAAGAGCACATCTTGAAATGACACTGGGGGGATTCATATGCAAAAAACTTACCTCTCCATCTTCCAATTTCACCAAGAGAACCCATTGTAGATGTAAATGCAGGCATAAAATATAGAATTGTTTTAGATAGTTCCCACCAGAACTTGGTCTCTAATGAGAAAATTCATCTTTTTCTCTGTTAGTTGTATAAGTTGTCCTTAACTTTAATTTATTGCCATCTGAGATGAGTCGCCCTTGTTTTATGATGACAAGGCTTTCTGCAGAACCATAAATTGTTGCAGCTTTTGTCTGTCTGTTTCTGTGTCTACAGAGTAGTGTACACCCTCGCCATCTTTACTTCTAAAAATCTTTCTTGGATGTTCTTCTTACACCCAAGTATGTTACAGATTCAGCTTTAACCACTCTGTTGCTTTAAAAAGTGAGACTTCTTTTTGTGCTTGTATGTTATCACTAAAAACCGTTTTGGGAATACTGTATAATAAATAAGGAGCAGCTGCCAACCCACTTTATAATGTTTTCCCCTGTAGTTTTCTTAGGCCTGGGATCAAAACATGAAATATCTTCAGTCTCCTGGGAGTTAGAGCCATCAGTCGCCACCCTTAATCATAACATCCTAGCCGACAAAGAACAGGGATGCTAATGACTATATAATAAGCCAGCACCCCCCCCCCCCAACTGAACCGCTAGAGGTTGGTGGTCGCTTCAGTCTAGATCTACACCGACTGTTATTTTTGCTCAGCTTCCAGCCCTGGCTGTTATATCAATATGGACTCTTAGTTACACACCGCACTCCAGACTGCAGACCTGTGTTCTATTATTCTCTGTAAATCTGTGTAAACTGAGATATCAATGGAGCGCCTTACCTTTGTGTGACTTCCTAAAAACTGACACTCCTAGTTAAATATCATAAATCATATTAACTTTGCACTGCTAACAAATTAATAAAGTCAATATTAGACAGCTGATCCACCTGACAGTCACTTTTTTCCAACTGGGATTGGTGAAATCTCTAAGAAAGATAGATAGTTGCACACAACTGCCAGTAGTGAATACATAGTTACAGTGATGTCAGTGGCTAGAAGGGCCCTCGGTGGGTGTATGGGACCTGAGCAAAACTCGCAGACTAAAAGTATGAGGGATACGTGTTGAAGTTGTGTGTAGGTGTGCAGCTCTCAAAATGGAGGAGTGTGGCCCCCTGTAACAAATAGGATCAAGGACACGAGGCGCACAACCTAGTACTAAGTTGTGCACCTCGTGTCCTTGATCCTATTTGGTGAGATCTCTGCACACTGGGATTTCAATACTGTTTTGTTACATTTAATACTGGGATGTCATTATTGTTTAGTCATTTATGGTTCTGCCCCTCTGCTGTGCCCATGATTTCATTATTTATTTTTTATTCATATACAAGACTATACAAGACCACCAATCTTTCCTTTGAAATAAATTAGTTCATGAACACCATGGTACACCTCGCTTAAGCAACTTTATGAGATTGTTCCAGTATGATGCAAACTAGACACAGATTGAACCTAAGCCAATCAAATGTTAGCTGTAAGCATGCATGTAATTTGCATGTTAGTGTTGAAATGTGGCATCTATGTAAGCATTTTTATTGCTTAAATCAAAAAATATAATTAATGATGGATTTATGGATACTGAATGAATGTATTCTATTTATACCGGGAGTCCAGCCTTAAAGTCAACCGGTTACATTGATGTTCATGAGAAAAGTCCAGGTTGGCTATAAGTGTTGTGTAATAAGTAATGAAAGGTCTAACAAGGCATTGGATGTTACATGCTGTAATCTTGTTAGCTCCGAGTAAACTGTTCCCTGTACCTTCTATTTTCAGCCATGGTTTCCTGCAGCTTTCAACAACTGCACATGCACACGTGCCGAATCCCAACTCTTGTTTGCTTACAATGGTTTGCCTGCTCACAATCACATCCTTTATATTTTCTGATTGTTCACTTAAGTGTTCTTTCACACTATGTAGGGCGTCAAGCAAACCGCAAAATTCATGCAGTGCACTGCATTTTTCATATTACAGTATATGTTTATAGCTTTGCTTTCATTTCAAATCAAAGTAATTTGAAGCTTAAGCTAAAACACAAGCGCATCAGTTTAGAATGGTAACACAATTTTTCTATGGAAACTTGTATACCATGCGCACCCCACAAAGCATTTGTTACCCCATTTGTTACTTTTGTTTTCAAAAGTAAACCCCAACATGTAATGTGTAAAAGAGACCTTAAAGACAATCTTATCATTCAGCATGCCTTTTTTATATCATACATTAGCAAAACCAAGTGTACCCAACCAAAAAGGAATAATGTATGTCAGTGGTTACCAAACTGCTAGAAATCATGGGGGGGCATACCTTTAGTGGCGTTGGAAATGGGGGTGACACCCTGTGCTCAGCTCTGTGCTCCCTCTGCTCTAGCCCTGGCTGAAAAAACCGACTGAAAGTGGTAATCTCAGCCTTGTGAAATTAAAACAAGTGTCAGTGCCATCTTCTGGAACTTTTATTAATTTTTACTAGAGATGGTGGTGTTTACTTTTGAAAATTTTACTTTCTAACTCTGTGAGTTAATTACAAAGCCCCTGATCATGGTATCATCCTCACAATTGCTGGAGATATAAAGGAGGTGGTGTGCATGCAAGTTAGGAGGGAGGGGGCATCAACCCAGAAATGTTTAGGGGGCCTTAAGGAAAAAAGGTCGGGAATCACTTATGTATGTGACCAAAGGAATCAAAGGAGTAGTGGTTAACGGGAAGCTTTTTGTGCTTTAATAAAAACTCCATTGTGGTAAACAACATGGCACTGATTGTGTGTATTAAATGTAAATCTGAGCTAATAAAAATTAAACCCCAAGCTAGCAAAAAAAACTCAAAAATTATTTTTTTGTAAAGCAAGCAGTCGACTTGAATTTAACTTGTCATCTTGCAATCCACTGTACACCGGAGCATACTGTAGTCTGATATTGGGAGAAGCAGCACAGGCATCCATTCATTGTGCTGAAATGCTTATGTGCTAAAAGGAAAAATGCAGAGAGGAGGAGGGAGCTATCTGTCTGTGGCTTCACAGAATGAACAGCAAAAATCAGGTGTCATCATCTTAAACCTGAATATACAAATGTACTGTTTTTTAATATTATATTTTATAACTAATTTGCAACTATTTGTGCATTTAAAGGTTTGCCTGTTTGATGTTCAGCTTTAAGTGGGTGTCTGGTTTACCCTATTGAAAGCCGCAAGCTGTAGTGGTGCATATGAGCCAATTAACTACTATTGGCTGTGTAATCTGGGCAGTAATACAAGCAGAACGCACAATGAAGTTCTTTATCTTTCTGGGACTTTTTCTTTCTCTAACTGCAGTCATTACAGCTGACAAAAAAAATCTTTGGGTCAATTTTTGGAAGGCTGCAGTTTCACTTAACCATAAGTCAAATAAAAGATGTGAAAACGTATATTGTCTAGTTGTGTTCCTCCAGTCTTAGTTACTTTGAGATGCTCTGCATTTGTTCTTACTAACTGAATATCTGGTGTGTAATTATCCTTGCTTTTATAGAGAGGCCTTCTCAAGGTCAAGTGCATTGACAAGTCTTAGATGGGGGCAGCCTAAGGCTCGTGTGTGAATGTGAAATGCTTCATTGTCGTTTGTTTCTTTGAAACATATAAAAGGAATGAAATCTTGTGTCTTTCATATTCAGCTTAAAAAAAAACAGTCTAGCTGTCAGTGAAGTAGATTACAAAGGAAAGATCTCAAATCGTATAAAGCTTGGAATATCCCCTTCCTTCACAATGTTTGTTTATTCAGAATTACAATTCCCAGAAATAGGAAAGGCTTTAACCAAAATGAAGGAGTGGAAATGTCCAAAGATTTTGATGGGGTTCCAAACAAAAAGCTCGCTGGCCCCGGGTTGTTGGAAAACTTATGTGAAGTTAGTTTACTTTCCCAGTCACATACAGGGATAAACTTTGGACTTGTCTCTCGGAAAGAAATATGCTTAAGATGTAATTGTTTTTCACACATGCTTTGTCTTTCTTTAGAACAATCCTATTTTGTTTTTTTAAACATTTGATTTTAAGGTTTTAGCCAAATTTTTTAAGAATGCGAAGATTACATTTTTTCATCAGCCAAACAAAAGTGACATGAGCGCTTTTAACTATTTTTCTATTCATTCATTTTTTGTTATTTTGTGGTGAGGTGAAAATGGCAAAATGTTTTACCTCTTAAATTGATATGCCCATATCATGGGGTGGTGCTGGTTCCCCAGAGGGCTATTGTTATGGCTGGCCCCTGGTATGGGAACTGACAACTATCAGAGAGCAGGGAAGTCTAAGGACGGCGGATGGTTTTCACCCAGCCCACATCCAATTAAGGAAAGGATAAGGCCAAGCTACCTTGAGGGTAGCTGGGGTTCTTTGCTGCAGTCAGTTCCCAGGTCCTGCTCAGCTGTACTATGTCAGAGTATAAAGTTGTAAAGAACCCCTTCAGGGGGGGGGAGCGTGTAAAGTACCTGAGTGTTGCTGCAAAGCAGGGTCAGATCTGGTCTGAGGTTGAGGCGGGCAGCCGGCGAGGTAGACGAGTCCGTTAGACGAGCAGGGTCAGGTCAGGAGAAGACAGGATAATCGAGTCACGAGCCAAGTTCAAAGCGGGAAGTCTAAGTCAACCTAGCAATAAAAAGATAGAGGAGCTAGCAGAGTTTGAAAACTCTCAGCACTGGACTACCAGTGCTGAGAGCTAATGTACACCTGTTTTGATTGAGGAAAGCCAGCCCAGGGGAAGGGCGTGCCAGTCCTCCCAGGTCCACAGCAGGTGCATAATTACTGCCTGACTATGAGAAGCAGTTCTAAGGAGAGCTGTCTGTGAGGGGTGAGGGGGGGGAACTCCGCTGCTAGACATCCGACTGCAAAGAGCTGAACCACTATGCCGTGAGGACTACAATGCCCAGCAGACCGACCATACCTGAAGGGGGGTACAGGCCCCCCCCCAAGGCGGCCCCAGGACGACCCCAAGACCAGGGCGAGCAGGACGAGAGCGGCGAAAAGCCGCCACCAAACGAGGGCATGCACAGCCGAAGAGTTCCAGGAGGCCTCCTCCACACCATAGCCCCTCCAGTGCAAAGATACTGGAGACGACCCCTCACAGGCGGGAATCAAGGATAGCTGGACCTCTCAATCCTCATTGCCATCCCAGCACAGGCGGAGGCGGAGAGGAGCGGCGTGGGGAGGGAAAGGATCCGCCATGGGCAGGCTTCAGCTGAGACACATGGAATACAGGATGAATTCGCCTAGTCGCGGGAAGGTCCAACCCTGAACCGCCACAGGATTGACCACCTTGGCAACAGAAAGGGCCATATATTTTGGGCCCCAATTTTTGGAAGGACACTTGAGGGCAATGTGGGCTGTGGAGAGCCAAACGAGTCCACCCAACAGGACATGGGAGATGCTGAGTTCCGGTTGGCAACGTGGCCGCAGAGGCGTTGGCATCGGAGAGGGCAGAAACGATTGAGTCCAGGCCAATGCATCTGTCTGGCGTGTTCCTGAACAGAAGGACGTCGGAGTGTGAAGGCAAGGAGGAAGGGTAGCAGGGTGGTACCCCTGGTTCGCGTAGAAAGGGGAGCACAATAGCGGCTGTGGCGTGCCTTGTTCACGGCGAATTCTGCCATGGGCAGGTGAACAACCCAGTCATCTTGTGAAACGCGTGTAAAACCTGAGGAAACTGCTCCAGAGTCTGATTAGAACGCTCCACTTGTCCATTAGACTGGGGATGGTACCCTGAGGACAGGCAGACACGGATCTTGAGCAGTGTACAAAAAGCCTTCTCATAGCGTAGAGGTAAACTGAACGCCTGCGGTCAGAGACGATGGAAGGGCACGCCATGGAGACGAACTACCTCTTCAGGAGTAGGGATGCGGTCTCAGCCAGCGGTAGGAACCGATGGCAAGGCCACAAAATGCACCATCTTGGTGAATTCTATCTGCAACACTAGATAGCTGGTTTCCCTGTGACGGGGGGTCCACGTAAATCGAGTGCATATGGGCCAGGGTTTGTTGGAATGTAGGGTCAGGGTCCGAGGGTTGGAACGGAGGCACTTTCCTAGCAGGGTGGGACAGGGGGGCCACTAGGACGGAGTATGGCAGGCCACCAATAATAAAGCGACGGATGTAAGGTCAGGGTCTTTAAGGCCTAAGTGACCGAGGAGGTGAGTGTGACAAATCGAGTTCTTTTGCCGGAGGGTTCAGGCACAAAAATGGACTGATCATGCCAAGAAGCCATCAGAAGCAGGAAGAGAGAAACAGATGGGGGCAAGTAAGTTGTTGAGTTGCAGCTCGTAATTCTTGGAGTAGCTGTGTTGGAGATGAGGAAATGGTGTTGGTTGTAGGATGTATTCCGGTGGCAGCAGTGTGGATCTTTTATAATCGGGAGAGGCGTCGCTGGAGTTCTTGAGCCGGGGCCAATGATTTGAAATTGGAAAAGGGAAAATGAGGGCCAAACGGGCTTCTAGGGCTAAGGCGCTTTGCTGCCTAAGTATTCTAGGTTCCGGTGATCTGTGAAGAGAGTACAGGGTGTGGGACTTCCAAGATGCGCCATTCATTAGGGCGTATTTTATCGCCAGCAGTTCCTATCCCCGACGTGTATTTTTTCTGTGGGGTTATTTCCTGACAGAAAGGAAAACAGGGTTTTGTAGTTGGTTCTTCGTACCTGAACGAGGGAAAGAACCGCACTAGCGCTGTCTCCGAAGGTCAACCTCAACACGAATGGTTTCAGGTCGGATGAAGCAGCACGGGAGCGAGGTTAAGCTGCTTAAAGGTGCGAAAGCTCGTGAGCTCCGTGTCCAGACAAAACGGGTTTTGGGTTGTGAGCGGGTCAGGGGAGAGATATTTGAGAACCCTTCACAAAGCGCCATAGAAATCGCACCCTAGATCGTTCACTCCTTACGATCCTTGGGTGCGGCCAGTCACGAACAGCAGCTATTTGTGGATCATGGAGAGCCAAAGGGAGGAAAGAATAAGGCAAGAACGAAATAGTAGTCTGTTCAAACTGCATTTTCAGTTTAGCATAGAGGCATGAGACGAAGCGTGCAGGACTCTGCGACATGGGTTCGGTGCTCTGGAGAGAGGAGGAGAAGATGAGGATGTCGTCCAAGGATGATGCGAAGACATCGAGGATATCCCTGAAATATCGTTGAGGAACGATTTGAAATGCCGCCGGGGCGTTAAAACCGAAGGCATGAACGATACTAAAATGTCCAGGTTTTTTCGAAAAGCATCTTCCATTCGTCCCCCTCTCTGATACGCGAGAGTGTATGCACCCCTCAGGTCTAGGTTGGTGAAGATGGTAGCTGAACGTAACTATACAACAATTCTGGATAAGGAAGAGGGTACCTGTTTTAATGGTGGATTATTCAGTTCGTAGTCGGATAGCTCAAGGAGTGATCTGTTTAACAAAGAAATCGGCTCCAGAGAGAAGTGGAAGGTTTAGAACCCTTTTTCAGGTTTGTTTCAAGATATTCTTTTAGGTATTGTTCTGTCTGATAACGGAAAATCGACCAAAAGGAACTTAGCTCCGGAAACCAGATCAATAGCACAGTCGTATGGACGGTGGGAGGAAGGACTCATACTTTGTGAAGAGTCTTGAAATCTGTGTAAGCCGATGGAATTGATATCTTCTTCGAAGAGAGACAGAAACAATCCTTTGATTGGAACAGTGTTAGAGCAATTGTTGAGGTGAAGCGAATTGTGAGGTGTTCCAGGTTTGGAGGACTATGTGCTTTAACCAGGGAATTCCCAGGATAACTGGGAACAGAGGAGGAGGACCGAGAAGTAAGGAATTCTGAATGTTGTCCAGGGCTGGACTCGCAGAGGTAAGTTTCATGAGTGATGGGCCAGGAGTGGTTGGGAAACCATCTGGAAGGATAGGAGCAGGGGCGTTACCCGTGGAGCCGTGGGATCCCGAGTCAAACAGTAGAAAGTATATGAAAATGAGCAGGCACCTGAATAAAATGCTGAGCTCATGTATCTTCCGTTACCTGAATGAGAGAGGGTGGTTAGGTATGAGGTAGCTCCGGGACTGGATTTGGAACAGAAACAGCTCACCAGAGGTCGGACAGGGGCAGGAGCGACGAGGTGCCCCGGACTCGAATGAGGCATAGGTTCGCCATCGATCGTCTATTCGCTCTTCTGGGGCGAGAGGTCTGACGTGCGATCTGCATGGGTTCAGGGGGTCATGGAACCCCGTGGCTGTAGTGTGGAGGGCACGCGGATTGTAAACAGTGTGGGGTTCGAGGGACCCAGGTGAGGTCTGGGAGGTGTAGTCTTTTGGGTCCGACGTTTCTGAACTCGTCTATCCGGGAGGAAGCAAATCAGTTTTCAAGTCAGAGGTTTTCGACTTGGCCAATTCGTCTTTAAAGGGTCAGAAAGACCGAGCTTGAAGGTGTCTGAGGGCACCTTCACACCATTGGTATCTGTGGCCACGTCTGAAGTTGTGATGTAGTCTCACTGGGCGAGGCCCTGTCTGAGGCTTGGATGGCGGCTTCAGCGGTCCACCTTGTGAAATCGTCGTATAATCCGCCAATTGTTGAAGAAAGCCTCTATGACAGAAGACAGGGATTGCTTCTGCTCAGCTGGAAAGCCATCGCGCGGTCCCTGAGGAGGGAGAGCAGTACCCACACGGGCTTCTTCAGTGAGGTGCGAGAAGGAGGTAAAGTACAATTACAGGAGTTCGGAAGTCAGAAAAAAGAGTTTTGTCACCAAAACCTAGTGGAACAGGAACCTAGGCTCTGTATGGATGCATAGTATGAATAACTTGCACGGGGAGGAGTGCAGCGGCGGTGCAGCTGTGCTGTGCTTACTAGGTAGATAGTAGCTGTTGGTGGCTGGACTGTTTGCAAAGACAACGGAGTCGGCAACTTGCCTGCAGAGATATCCATCTGTGGTCTCCCCCAGGTTCGTTCATTGGGGCTGAGAGTTTCTGTTATGGGCTGGCCCTGGTATGGGAACTGACAACTATCAAGAGCAGGGAGTCTAAGGACGGCGGACTGTTTTCACCCAGAGCCACATCCAATTAAGAAGGAGATAAGGCCAGCTACCTTGAGGGTAGCTGGGGTTCTTGCTGCATCAGTCCCAGGTCCTGCTCCGCTGTACTATGTCAGAGTTACTAGTGTAAAGAACCCCTTCAAGGGGGGGGAGCGTTGTAAAGTACTGAGGTGTGTGCGCCAAGCAGGGTCAGATCTGGTCTGAGGTTGAGGGGGCAGCCGGCGAGGGAGACGAGTCCGTTAGACCGAGCAGGGTCAGGTTCAGGAGAAGACAGGATAAACGAGGTCACGAGCCAAGTTCAAAGCCGGAGGTAAAACCTAGCAATAACAAGATAGAGGAGCTAGCAGAGTTTTGACTATCAGCCATGGACTACCAGTGTGAGAGCTAATGTACACCGTTGATGAGGAAGCCAGCCCAGGGGAGGGCGTTGCAGTCCTCCCGGTCCACAGCAGGTGCATAATTACTGCACTATGAGAGACAGCTTCAAGGAGAGCTGTCTGTGTGAGTGGGTTAGGGGGAACTCCCTGCTGACATCGATGCAAAGACTGAACCACCGTGGAGGACTACAATGCCCAGCAGACCGACCCATACCTGAAGCAGGGGGGTAACAGCTATATAAGGTTATGATTTTATAATAGGAGTTTATAAGGGTTTATAAAAGGTCATGATTGATGGGGTCGGAGTGTCTTTTGAGAAGTGTGTGATGCAGACAGCACCTGTCTTTGGGGGACCAACTGGCAACATATGAATGTTGGAGATCCCCTTCCCAGGCATAGGGTAAGGTGAGGGACAGTCCCATGGGAAGATTGGCATGGGGTCTTGATTCAAACAAACTCTGGTCAGCACCATCACTTCTTCCATGGGAATGAAGGGAACTGGAAAGAAAGGCATGTGTATTCATGGGGGATAAGGAGGAGAACTTGAAAATAGACCTGATGTCAATTAGTGCAGTAGTTTGGAAGTGGTCAAGGATTGGACTGGATGTGTTCATATGGGGTCTGCCTCATGGGCATCTTGTGGGCTGACTCATAGTGTAGTACAGCAGGAGTAGACAGACCAAGCTAGTACAAGACACATTCAGGACCTCATGTGGCTCACAAAAATGTGTCCCCACAAAGGACAATTTCAGGTTTAGATAAAAAAACAGACAAGCCTGAGAGATGGACATACATGAAGATAGCCATGTGGGAACTAGCTACAGTAGGTAGAGTGCATGTAATGTGTGTGTCTCTGTGTGTGGTTGTCTTTATGTGAATGATGAATGTTTCTGTACATTTAGTGTGTGTGTGTATATAATGCATGTCTTTGCATGATTGGTGTGTGTTTTTTTTTGTCACCGTAACGGAAGTGCTAGCAGTAATGCTACCATGTCGGTTACCTTTAATTTAACCCTGTGTTTCTGCATTTTACTGGCTCTCATTCTGAACCTGTGTAGTTTTGAATGGGGGGAGGTGGACAGTTTGGAAACCACTGGTGTTAGGGCACTATCTAACTAATAATTCTGAATAAAAATGTCAATAATACTTAAGGTATACACAAGTCATTCAAAAGGAGAGCTTGCTCAAGCACCTATTTTGGTTTTTGATTATAAAGTAACTGGGCAGTTTCATAACCAAGGTTCGAGTGTTTGACTGAAAGCAATGTTTCCCTAGTGCTCAAAAAGTAATATAAAACCAATTGTATGCATTTATTCTTGTTGAATTTGAATTACGCTTTGATAATATACTCTGCATTAAATTAGCATTTAACATGTTTAGACAGCTTTGTTTATTTCATACATCATTTATGATGTTTATGTCACTGTCAGATTCCAAAGTCCTGTCAAATGGCTTTGTGCTTATATAACCATTACTATAAATAGTTATTTTTTCTTTTTTGTAACAGGTTTCCTGGGTGTATTCATCTTCACATAGCAAGTCATAATTATGAAAGCAAACAAGTAGCTTAATAATAGCACAACTGGAACAAAATGGCTGATTGTCTACACATTCGTGTAGTAGCATTGCTTGCTACTTTGGCTGTCATTGAAACTTCAATATCTACACTTAAAGTGGAAGTCCCTAATTCTAAGGCTATCCATGATCTTTATCAGGGCGACTCATTTAAAAATACTTCTGATGGGATTTCTGAGAGTGAGCTGGAAGTCCAAAGAAGAAGGGTTAGTGGATTGACCTCAACATCTTCATGGATTCTGGGAGAAAGATTTGAAGAAAATACAGAGGAGGCTTTTGAAAATATTTCAAATGAGTTTCCATCAAAGGAAAATACAATAGCTTTGACCACTGATGACCGTGACAAGAAAATTCTTCCATGGACCACAGCTGGCAAACATTCAGAAAAATCTGAGCGGTTCAAAATACGCCCCACAATTTCAAAAATGTCTCAATCTGATGGCAAAGTTCTTCTGCAGCAAGACACAAAGGTGGAGTCATCTTCTCAATCTGCAGAAAAAGTTCTGCAAAAGGAAAATGACGTTGAATCTCAAAACATGGAAAATGTTAACTTATTAACCACTGTTCACCCAGTGGTCTCTACCATAGCACTGCAGACAAGGGTGCTGAGCAGCACACATACAAGTAATGATAAACCATTTACCCCACTACAGAAACTCCAGATCGAGAGTGTAGATGAACATGAGAGAAATACAATGTTGAAGAATGTTTTAGAGTCTCAACAAGACTCTGTAGACCAGAGTCTACAAGCAGAAGACAACTTCCTTGATGAAAATATAAACTCTAAGGTTACTAGGTTGCAGCCTACTGAACAATATCAAGATGGCTTCAGGACCACAGATAGCTACTCAACTTTACAAGATGCAGGCCCTGAAGGAAATGAAGTTATATCTGCAGATGTAGAACTTCTTCATGCTGATGGGTTGCATTATCCAAAAGATGGTAAACCAATTCCCGGAAGAGAAGCTGCAGTGGCTGAAAATTACACAGACAACACACAATATATACCAATTAGTGAGCCCAAGAAAACACTAGATGAGGCTATTCTAATAGTCCCCCCAAAAGCTCCTACCCGACCCCATTCTTCAACTCCACTGCCTACATTTTGGCCTTATTTAATTGATTCTGATCTTCCTCGTGGTACTGGAAATATCAAAGATTATGTAACACTGGAAGCAAAGGCTAGAACAGAAACAGAAAGAATATTATTAGCCAATGAGGATAAGGAGACAAGAGGTGGTATCCTTTCAATCGGCAAGACAAGTCCATCAGAAGTTTTATCAAAGTCTCCTCTATCTCATGAGACCCCAACACCAGCAATGCAAGTTCTGGGGAAAAGTGAGTATCCTTAAAAATACAGTATTCTACATACAGACATACCCATCGCTAGTTTGTGTAGATGGAACTAGTCTAGTACATTTGAACTAGAAAGAAAACAAATATTGCAGAAGTTTTTTTTTTATTTGACAGCAGCTCCTGCAGTATTTGCACAGCAACTTTTACCATATTCAAGGAAATAGACAGCAAATGTGAGCAGGCACACACCATAGGGACAAGACTGGACATATTATACATGGTCTGTGTAAATGTTTTTTGGTGTGTATAGCCAGCTGAAGGTGCTGGGTTATCCTAGTAAATGAATATTTAAATGTACTATTTGCTATTGTTTGTCTAAAGTTCTGATTTATGCAAAGCTTGGTGGCATATTTCATGTAGTGTCAGGTTCCTGAACCTCTGTTATGAGCCTTCATACTTCAGTACTATGCATTGTCAGCTGTGGGACAGTGCTGTATTCTGACCAAAAAAAACACCATTTATACAGTTTGGTGTTGGGAGGCCTAGGAACCCAACATTCCCAGAAATATATAAAATTCTGAGAGGTTCTTTACCAGCTTAATTTGGCAGGATACAGGAGGTCTATAGTGGAATAGTGGAAGAGTATTTATAGATTTTAGGAAATAATTATTTTTCTTTGTTGCCAGATGATAAGGGTAAGACTCATGAACAAGAAAGACCATCTGCACAGCCAGGGAAAGGTCCATCCATCACTCAAAGAAATGCTATTATTGGAAGTGCTCCACCAGGTCTTGTTATGTCAACAACATGGAGAACACTTTTGACCAAACCAAAAGGTATATTCTATTGGTTTTCTAATGCACAGAAGCCAAACCTATACCCATTGTGAACTAGTAGTCAGCTGTGTTTCAAATGGTAAAAGAGGAACTAATGTGTTGTTTAACGCAGGAGGAGTTACTAATTCCAACAAGGCTTGGTGCTTCCGCTTAGATTTTGATGGCATCTTTGGCAGATGGAAGCCATAAAAATGTGGGAAATTCAAGTGTGTATAGGATTGCTTAGTCATAGATGCCTGAACAATGTTAGGAAACATTTAAGTGATAAGTAGCAAGAAGTTAGACCAACTTTATGTATGGCTGTCTGAATCCCTGTACGGGTGTTGTACACTCTTGGTTATGATCATGGAGCAAAATACCAATTTGCCATTTTCTTTCAAGACAAGTATATACTTTTGGAATTCCTGTCCCCTCTTGTCTTTGTGACGTTGATCAACAGGAAACACATAGAGTATGAATTTCCCCAATAGGGTATCGGACCACAATAAAAGATGGCTTAAGGGATGAACGTTTTCTGCTCTCTCCCGAACAATGGCCAATAACCACTTTTAAGAATAACGTATTGAAATGTAATATAAACATATAATTGGTTTATTCTTCAATAGATCTAAATCCTTAGTATGAACAATCTATTTGGAACACACAGCTTCTACAAAGGTCCGTACTCACCACCCCCAGTACACATACTTCCTCTCCTGTGTTACCAATTCCATGTATGCTGGGTATGACGGCTTTCCATTTCCACTTTCTTGCTGCAATTCACTTGTGTATAAAGACAAAGCTCACACACTCACATGTAATTAAAAAAAACAACTGAAAATTACTTTATTCCAAACCAGACATTTACTTAACAACAAAACCAAAAAGTGACATCATAAGTCTCCCCTCCGACGCATTTCACCCATTAATAAACCTGTTTAGTGAAATGCGTCAGAGTTATTATGTTTGTCCTGTAAATGTCTGATTTGAAATAAAGTTATTTTCAGATTTCATCTTCATGTGAGTGTAGGAGCTTTGTTTTTTATAAACAAGTTGATTAAATCTTTAGTATGTCAAACTTATTTCAAAAATGGCTTTTGAACATCTCAGCTTCTGGCTACCAGGTTAGGCTGTTTTGAATCTTCAGCAGCAAAGACTGCCTGGATAAACATGACCAATTCTTCCATAAAATGCAAAATGTAACATACAGATGTCTTTAAAATACGCAGAGTTACTTTTCTCTGTAGATCCGACATCTGTGTTATTTATGGATAAACCTTCCACTGATGCATGGAGGTTTGTGGCTCATGCCAGACACAATGCTGCATTAACCTTCTCCACATACAACTCTTACATTTCTCCATGACCAGAGGCTGCAGAGAGAGAACAGGGACACAAACCATTAACCAGCCCCAGATAGAAGAGGGGGGAGTCCAGAACTGGGCAGGAGAGGAACTTAACCTTTGAAAAAAGAGCTCCAGTTTCAGTCAGAAGCAGGATTTTGCTTAGAAATGAGGTTCATTTAAAACCATCAAGTCTCCTCTTTAGCCCTTACAAACTATACAGTTTACAAACTCAAAAAGACATTTAAACATACCTCACTCACAGGTTGGCTCAAGCGCCAGAGTATGGTGCAAGTTCACAAGACTTGAATCTACAAATCTCAGCTTTGTAATTGTCTCTTTAGATTAACTATTCCTAGACAGAATGGCAGTAAGCCAAGATCATCTGCATCACATTATATTAAAGTTTTTCATGCATAGAGAAATTATAATGATATGTTATACACAAGTATATTCAACAGTCGAAAGCCCTGACATGTCACTTGGCAGGAAATGAGAAATCTCTTATTCTTCATAGATCTACAAAAGAAAAATTATTATTTAAATTGCTATCAATTTTTGTTTTAAACCCATAAAGTAGACAAGCAGGGTTGGAAAAGCTCCTCCATCAAGGACACAGAGAATATTAAGACTTTCTTTCTCTTTCCTTCTCTATCCACAATGCAAAATCTAAGAAAGAAGTATGGCTGGAGTTAGGATATTTTGGTTTTACTAGCAACTTACTAGTTAACTTTTTCCAGTATGTTGCATTGGGGTACATGTTACATTGCATTAGGTTTCAGAAATTTTTTGGAACTGGCACACTGCAGACCTAAAATCAGAGATGAAGTTTTGTTTCCAAAAACAAAACACATATTTTACTGCAATAGGTCTGATTGAGCCCTAAATAGTTTCATTGGCCCTTTGATACAAAATAACCTTTTTTTTTAATTCTTTGGTCCTATCACACTTTAAGATCCCATTCCCCTTCCCCCAACCTTAAGCTCACCACATGCATTTCAATCTAGCTGTGCAATTTCTGATCTACCAACAACTATGTAGTGCAGGGCCATCCATGTTTACATAGTGAAGAAAGGACCTCATATAACCTGGATTTAGTAAAACTAAATTGTATTGTACAAAGATTGTACACTGTGTTAAGCCCCTCATACACACTTCGATTTGCACCAGATCGATGTAGTCGCCTTGCGCGCTCACACATTTGCCATGAAATCGGATGCAAATCGAAAGCTGAAACTTTTAATTTGTACAGAAATCGCCCACCAAATCGATCTAAGCCATTATGGACATGTCCATAATTCTTACATTGATTTCATTGCTTTGGATGGGGGCCAGCTTCCCCTTCCAAAGTAACTGCCGGCACACAAAGGCTTTGTTTCCATTGCGTTGGGACCCCTCCGCTAAGCGTACATGCTTAGCGGGAGGTCCCAACGTAACAGATAGACTTACCTGCTCGGCGGACGGGTCTGTCTTCATTGCGCCGAGCCGATCCGCCGGTGTAAGGCTGAACGTAGTCGAGTGTAAACAGACCATCCACCGGCAGGCAAAGTCTGTGGGATACGTCGGGACCCCTGCTAAGCGTATACGCTTAGCGTAGGGGTCCCAACGTATAATGGAAACAAGCCCAAAAGGTGCCCAGCTGATTCTCGGCACAAGCGGCCACACGTGATGCAGGGATATCAATGAAGAATCTTAACGTGAGTGGGGGGCTAAGTAATATGTATGGTCACCCTAAGGCCTGGTTCATACCTATTTGCTTAAATACGTGTATCATAATTATAAGATATTTTTCTTTTTTTACATTTCAACTTACTGACTTTGAGTGAGTTAATTGCAAAGCTCCAGGGTATCATCACCCAAATTGTTGGAGTTGTAGAGAAGGTGTGGAAAGAGTTGTGCAAAAACTACATGTAAACGTTTCAAGAAAAAGTAAAAAAAAAGTATTGCTTTGGCACATATGGTTTTTGCTTGAGTTCAAACTTAAGGCAAAATGTTTTCAAACCCTTCTTTACACCTCCAGCTATTTTTGTAATGATACATTGTTCAGGGCAAATAAGTGAACAATAATGAACAATTATATTGGGCATAAGGTTTTTTTTCACGCCCTGCTTACTTTCTTTAAAACAGATATGGGTAAACTTGGGCTGAATGTTAGAAAATTCTCTTTTATAATATTTGTTATCTGTCAGGACTATAAGTTAATCAAATCAGTCTCAGAATATATAAATAAAAAGCAGCTGTTGATGAGTACATCCCACCAAATATCCATCAGTAGAATTATTCTCTTTACAGATTTTTTTTTTAATGATGGGTTCCTTTAAAAAAATGTCAGAGAGAATTATGAAAAGAATTAAATTCCATTTCCTGAACACTGTCCCAGATCTGCTGTCTAGAGAGCAGAGAAATGGGAGCTATGGAAACTTAGAACAGACAATTGAAAGAACACAGAAGGACTGTGTAGACGTTGGGCAGGTGTAAGCTAGCTGGAGTTCCAAAGTCTCCTCAATAGGAAATGACTCACAGAGTCTGGGCGGAGGGGTAAGGCCGTGGGGAAAGCAGAGGCCCAGATGTAGTTAAAAAGGGGGACACTGTTTACGGAGAGGTTAAAACATTTGCTTGCTTTCCTTGCTGTTTTGCCTTGGACCTCTTCCAAAATATCACCTGCAATGAATTAAATGAACATAGATATTGTGTTTATATTATCTATGCACACCATTTGTTTTTACAAGGCAGGGTTATGAAGCTGTTCCACATGTACAGAGAAATTCGGGGCTCACAGATATAAAGTAGGGGTTAAACATAGCGATTTAAAAACAATAAATGTGCATTATATTTTGCAGCTCCTTGTAAATCATAGTCTTTGGCCAGAGCATAGATCAGCAGTCATAAGCACCTGGTCATTTAGTGATTTGCCATGGTGGGCCCATAAACAATATTGGGGAGCAGCTGTTGCATCATTCATTGACGAGTGCATTGATATGGAGACTAGCCCTTTGGAACTTTGCTCTCCATCTGGAGGTCAGTTAGAGAAAAGCCATTTTCTATTCTCATTTTCTGACTAGAAATTGGATGGGATATACTATTTTCTATCATTAAGCTAGCCATACACAGGTAAATTCCAGTGCAATTGACCCCCAATTCAGGGATCAATTGAATGGAAATCAATGTGCACCACATGGGCACATCGATTCCCGTTCAATGGGAACCTCCGGGTAGCCATTCTCCCCAGATTCCAGCGTGTGAATCCAAACACGCTAGAAGCTGGGC
The DNA here is from genome assembly GCA_036250615.1 of Ptychadena robeensis. Taxonomy (NCBI): domain Eukaryota; kingdom Metazoa; phylum Chordata; class Amphibia; order Anura; family Ptychadenidae; genus Ptychadena; species Ptychadena robeensis. The sequence goes on from CM070037.1 coordinate 91,286,196, forward strand.
AGAATTCCATCCAGTCTGCTTCTCTCCGCACAGCAGCCAGATTCAATATGTGCTGGCTCCGCCCCCTTTATACTGAGCCTGACAGCTGTCGGAAGAAGAAGGCAGAGACAAAGCTGTTCCTATACTTTGCATGAAGATTCATCTTCATGCAAAGTAAAAGCTTGAATGGGGTTTTCCAACATGTTGGAACCCCGTTGAATCGAGTTCCTTCGAGCAGGCTCTATTGAACCCGATCGAAGGAAAGCACACACAGGTAGGATTGTAAGCAGATTAGAGTACAATCAATCACCATGACCGATCACGTTGATTGATTGTACTAAAATCTTTTTACAAATCTACCCGTGTGTGCCTAGCTTAAATCACTAATTTAAGATGATTTGATCTTGGGAAATACTTACTCTTGGTTAATTTTCTGATTGAAGGTAATTGACATAAATAATACTGTCTGTCTGGATCATTTAAATGGTGAATACCAATTTGTATCATCTGACAAGGTATAGATTTAGTAGGCAGGAAGTCCACACATTTGCTGCAGAAATGCTACATGCTTTATAATTGTCCTCTAGTTCCCTGTCTTAAGGTAGCAATACCCGGGCAGATTCCTGTGCAATTTTTCGGCCAATCGACCATCATGCATGTTCCCGCCAATCGCCTGGAGATCGGGTGCACCCACCTGGTGAGATCCACCAGAAATTTCCTGCATGTCGGATCGCGCTGTGATTGTGGATCGCACATGTTGGTAGATTCCCGGCCAATCACATTACTTTGGATGGCGACGGCAGTCCCCATCGAAAGTGCTGTCCAGCACACAAAGGGAATCGGCCATTCCTCTGAGGGGCCAGCTGCAGCTTAATGATGTCATTACGCTGCAGTCTGTCCCTCATCTATCGAGGGAGAATCGAGGCGTGTATGCCTACCTTTACTCTTGGGCAGTAATTCCTTGGGATATGAGAAGCCATATTCCCATGTAAAATATGGTACAGTTGTTATCCAATCCTTCCAAAATTTTTAATTCTAGGCTACAAGAATTGAAATGCCACTGGCACCTTAAGCTTGCCATAGACTGATCAATGGGTAAAAAATTTAGGTAAATTATATATTTTTTCCAGATATTGATTTTTCACTTGGATGCCACAGTACACTGATCAAACAGTTATTAGTAAACAATAGACATGGTTACTTAACAATTTTACAAAAAATTACCAGTCTCAATCAATTTTTCCAGATAAGCCCAAACATTACATAAAAACCACCATGACTGAGCTATTCCTTATGATTTATTGGTATATGACAATCTACATGTATAGAGTCCATACATGCAATGATACAGTCTTTGGAGAGCTTGGCAGAATTTTTGAGGCCATGACTGAATATTTGTTGTGCATATGTGTTCTTGCATGTCAACATACACATTTGTGAAAGCTATAGCTGGTGACCTGTCATTAAGGTCATGTTAAGGCACTTCTTGCATGGGTGAAGCACTGTCTATATTACCCAATTATCCTATTGTGTTGTTAGATGCTCCTCAATATATTTATTTAGAAAATCCATCCGCCACTGGAGTAAGTATATTTCGATACAAAAAAAAAACAATTATTTATGACACTTCTCAATAATAACTATTCAATGGTTTACTAATAAGTTCCCTCTGCTCAATGAAGCAAATAGTGTTCTGTGATTGGAGGAGACTAATCTCTCCTCCCAACATTGTCTGTGTGTTTGTGTAGAACTCTTATTAAGTTCTATCTAGTTGTTCAGACTTGCGAAGCTGGTACAGGTTTTCATGTTTTAAATATTCAATATTTTGATTTTTTTTAATCATAATTTACATCAACTTTTAAAGCAGAGCACACACCTTATATAAAGTTTTTTTTATGTAGCTTAGAACACCCAACTTTTAATGGAGAACAATGACATCATCTTTGGCCCATTGTTGGTCCATGACTGTTTTAGATCAGTGTGTTTGATGGATATTCACCTCCCTAGCCAAATAAACGTTTGTCGGATCTACAGAGCTTCCCCAAATATGAAGCAGATGCTGCAGGAAAGGGGTTTTCCATAGCTGTAGATTTTTTCATGAGCTCCTGTATCCCAGAATCCTCAGCTTCCCGACCTCTGTGTCAGCAGAGCCAATTATATGGACTGTTACCATCTTGAGGTTGAATATTTCATTTCCTAAACAAATGTATAAATAACACTTTTACTTAGTCTAGAATTTGGATGGTTTGTAGTGTTTCCAGAACTAAAACTTCCATCTGAAGAATAAATAATACTTTCCACCAGATTATATAACATAGATAGGATCAAGCAGGAATTCACATTTATTACATTTTCATACTTGCTGGACTTTTTTTCAGTTTCCAGATTTCAGTGACAAGTTGGCTTGAAGCAGAACACAGAGAATGTGTCATGAGTTGGAGTAAGGCTCAGTTTACACTGTCATTCACAGAACGACACATTAACACAGCCGACCGACTGACACGACATTAGGCATCCTCCGGTCGGTTTTCAGGCTTTAGCCCCATAGACCATGGTGTTGTTTTCTAAACAAGTTTCTAAACAAGTGACAGGTCGTTTCTCCAGCTGCTATGGGAGCGACTGCTCGTTTCTCTGGTACAGCAGCCGGAGAAATGACGCACGATTTTGACGCAGACCGATGTGTGTGCGTGCTCGCGGCCATTGATCGATGCTAAATTGCCCATGGATCTCAGCCCACATGGAGTGACAGATCCCTGTTGCCCCAAAGCTTGGTCGGCCAGGAAACGGGCATGTCTGTAAATCTCTGGCCGATGCCATTAGTTTGAATAGGAACCGGCCTCCCCATTCAAACTAACAGCCGGCACACAAAGGGTGCCCGCCGATATTGTGAGTGATGGCGAGCAGCGTAATGATGTCATCACATTGCTCTCTACAGCTCATCTGTGGGTCTCCACTTGTTACGTGTGTGGGGACCTTTAGGCCTGTAAAAAGTTTGTCTTTTACTGCTGATCCCAACACTTGTTGATATGCTAGATCATTGCCCAAGGCAATTGTGATGGATAAAAAAAATCTGCATTTTTAGTATTTTATCAAGTTATTAAAATAATTAATACTTTAGTAAGTCAGGAAATTATGATCATAACAAATCTAATCTGTGTAGGACCCATGGTCTGGAGCGCAATAATCCTGCTATAGAGTTTTACTTGAGTGACAGCTGTGAATCTGCTGGGGCTGGTGACATCATGATGGTGGCACCTAACAGTAGTATATGTTCTTTTAGATGTCTACATAAGGGGGGCTTGCACAGGTTAATAAAATGCCAAAAATATATTAAATGGCTAGATTTACATTATATGAAATGTGAAGTCAGGGTCTTTGTCATTTAGACTCCACAGTAGAAGCCCTGTATACTACATTTATTTTCCTGGACAGACAATCACATTTTATTATATATCCTAGCAGTTTGCCTCACCATGCTGGCTGTTTTTTCCAGTTTCACATTTCTTATAAACAACGTCTGCTTTTTCTTTTATTTCAATGACTCATTGCAAGCGTTGAAGATCTCCATATGTTTAAAAAAATGACTTTTGAATGATTTCCATGACTGCAGAGTGATTATGTCAGGCTTAAAGGGAAAACAGCTTTGTAAAGCCACAGAATAAATACAGGCCCACGTTTGTGTTATTAATTCTAATATTAGATGGGTCTTAATCAAGTCAAACAACGGGATGCTATTAGTGTCTTACTGTGTTACACTGTTGGGGGGGCTATCGTGTATTCTTAAAGTTAAACTGCTCACAATAATATAAAAATTAAGGTTTAACTCCACCCTTGCACATTAGAATCTAATTTGTTTATGGGAGGACATCCAGAAACATGTAGGACATTCCTACCCTGCCTAGCTGTCCTCCTTCCATCCCTTTCATTCATTGTATTTTATTTCTTTCAATCATGGAGACGTATGTTAATCTGTATGCAAATACGATCTGCAAAGCAATATAAATTTTGTTTTCTAAACTCTGCAAAACTGCAGTAATCTGACTGGACATCTTAACCCAAATAGGGATTCAGAGCATGACAATGCTAACATTTAAACTCAATACAGCCATTGCTGGAGCACATCCAAACAGTAAATGGTGACAAAAGGGTTACTGGAGATCACCAGCAATAGAATACAACAAAGCATGAAAAAAAGGTTTTCAAAAGGTATGGTATCTTATTTAACCGCCCTATCGGTCGGGACGACAGCATCTCGTCCAGTGCTGCTACTGCTAATATAGCACTGGACGAGATGGTGCCGTCCAATACACATCGGGGCTCCGACAGCGCATGCTTACAGTTTTGCGCTGCCCTGGTGTCCCCGATGTGACATGCTGCCAGCTCCTCAGTCTATTCTCCCCCCCCCCCTCCTCCGTCTCATCTTCCCCCCTTCCCCTCTCTAACCTGGTGTGATGAAATCACACCAGGTTAGAGAGGGTTAACTGCAAATAAGAACATTTGGGGCACCAGAGACTTTATTTGGGCGAGATTTAGTATATAGCAGCAAAGCTTTCTGCCCTGATTTTTGTGTTTTCTCATTAATTTTATAAAAAAATAAAAATAAAATAAAAAATATTTATTTTACATAATTGTTTGTTTCAAACATTATTATATTCAGAATGTCTATTGGACCCTTGTACGGACAGATTTTGGGAAGTTACAGGTCTACAACATAAAGAAAAATTTACCATTGAAGTCTATGGTGCACTTTTGGTACAGAAATCTGGACCTCAGCAGTGCACTAGGGAGGTTAAAATACGTTTTACAATACAATGTACTAAAGAAGAGATGTGATCCCTCCCCCCATATTTTTTGTGTCTTTTTAAAATAAGTTCTAGGTCCCTTAGAGGAGGCATTAGACTGTGAGCTCCTATGGGTCAGGAACTGGCATCATTGGTTCATGTCAAAGTTCTGTGAGAAACCGTAATAGGTAGAAGACTGAAGAACCTCCGTAATACTGCATGGAAGCCTAATGGGGGAGAAGTTTGTACCTTTTTTGCCCCTTTTTATCTGTGCAAGAGGTAAATAGCTTGTAGTACCATGCTGCTTCATGTTTACACAAGGAGTAATTCATTCAGCCTCTGTTGTTGTTCTGCTTTTCCAAAGATCTGTTCCAACTTGCCCAAGGCCCTCGTAGCTGAGTGCATGTTGTTCAGTCAGGAGAGCAAAGCCTGAATTGACAATCAGACTGTGTAGGCTTGGAATGTCCCAGGCAGTCTGCAGTCTTGTGGGAAGTCACTTGCAGGATCACTCAGGCTACTGAATATGGATTGGGTGCATAATTCGTTTTTCTTTTAAAGCGGCACAAGTAGGAAGGCAGCCATGTGTGTGCCAAAATAGTATTTAGACTTTGTTTATCAGGGGTCATAGGCTATGTTGCTTAGCCTTAAAGTGGACCTTCCACTAAAATGGAAAGTCCTTTTATATAGTCTCACAACTACCCCTACCCTATTAGTAGAAAGGTTGAATGTGATGCCAAACTTTTAACTTGAGCATTAAAATTGTATGTAGACTGAAACTGAACCAATCAAGCACAGCAGCTGTTGTACTCTATTAGCTCAGTCTCTTTTGACTCCTTTGTATCAAGCTCAGACCCCGCAGTCTTCATGGAAAGCAACAGACATCGACCGTGGTTAATCCCTGTTTCAGGCAGGATTGATTGGTCCCGCTCGAAAACAGGAATGGCCGGATATGATATGGGCCAGATAGATGGCCGTGAGTGCGCATGACTCTCGAATCGGCAATCGATCTGGCCCATATCTACACCTGTGCTCCCAGCTTTAGTAATTCCCTGGAATAAGTGAAAAAAACACCTAGTGGTGTGCAACTGAGTTGATATGTAGGGCCACAAGTGAGGCCCTCGGCATCACTAAAGGGCCTCACATTACATTTTTAATCTATACTGACTTGTATAAGCATTTTATAATGAAGAGATCACAGCAGGTATCGCTAGAAGACATAATTTTTTACTTTGAAATGACAAAACTTGTTCTCAGTGATACTTCAAGCATTAGGGAACACTGTAGTGTGGAAATGCACATTTTGTGTCATGTGTACATAAGGTTGTGTTTGATAATGTGAGGATGTGTAATACACCAAGATTAGAATTCATTAGGAAAGCCAGGTCAGCGAGTGACCGCTACACATAATATATGGAAAGCCCTATATATATATACAGTGGAGGAAATAATTATTTGACCCCTCACTGATTTTGTAAGTTTTGGAGGAGAAAAGGCTGCTATGACCCCCAACACAAAATCCGTCCCCACCTCAAGCTGGGGTGGAAACTTTTGCTTTGGGGTGTTCTTTCTGCTAATGGCACAGGACAACTTAATCGCATTAAACGGAAATGGCCGGAGCCATGTAATCGGGCGACAAACTCCTTCCCTCTGCCAGGAAACTGAAAATGGGATAGGGCTTGGATGGGTGTTCCACACGACATGACCCAAACATACATGCAAAGTCAACAAAGGAGTGCTCAAGAAGAAGCACTTAAGGTCATGGATTGGCCTAGTTCATCTCCTCCGGACCTTAACCAATGAAAACCTATGAGGCGCTCAATCTCATAGTTTCACTCACGATACAAAGCTCGCAACCTTGGGATTTAGAGATGCTCTGCAAAGAGGCGTGGCCCAACCTTCCTCTTCCTCCCTAAAATGTGCTCAGACCCTGGTCATCAATTACCGAACGTTTGCCTCTGTGCTTGCAAACAGGTTTTTTTCTCCCTCCAAGTATTAAGTCTTTTTTTAAGGGTTTCAAAAAACTTATTATCACTCACTGAATGCCAAATCATTTGCTATCTTTTTATTACAGTTATTTTTTCTATTTTTCTTTTGATGTCCTATCTGCCACTGTTACAATAAACCTAAACGCATTTGAAATATACTGGTTCTGAATTTTCATTTCTTGTCATTGACAAACTATTAAAACTCATTGAGGGGTCCAATAATTTAATTTCCTCCCTGTATATTATATCTATATATATATATATATATGATCATCAAGTTATGTGCATCAAAACATCATCCAAAAGCCTTTTGTGCCACATGAAATATATATATTCGTCCCCCGTTCATTGGTGTTATGTGGGAGCATAATCACGCACCTGCCCACTGGATCCCCTTCCAGACTTGTTCAGGCGTTGTGTGGGATTGCTGATCAATCGGCTTTGGCGTACGCCAATCAGCCTCCTTCCCTGGCGCCGGATGCGTGGGGGATCAGTGTCCGGTTATTTCCTATGCCCATGCAAGTGGTAAGACTAAGGTGGCCACCAAAGAATGCCAAAAGGGCCAGCTGTTTGCACTGGGACCTAGAGATAATTGGGTTGGATAACATCTAGAGCAGTAGTGCCCAACTGATTTGATAGGAGTGCCACAAGTGCGGCCCTCAGCACCCCACTAAGGTCCTCACCATAAAATTTTCGATCTATAATGACTTGCTAACATTTTTCATGAAAGAATGTTTCAGGAGGCGACTAGAAGACATTGTTTTTCATTTAAATAACAAACACAACTGTTTAAATTATACTACACTTCAAATGAAATGTCACCTTTGTACATGTCACCTTGGCCATGTCCCCCCTTTCCCCAATGTCACCTTTGAATGTCACCGTTTGCCGTGTAAGCTTTGCCATGTCACCTTTCCCATGTCACCTTTGCCGTGTAAACCGTTGCCCTGTCACCTTTCCCCGGCACACCTTTTCCCTGTCACCCACCTTTTTCCCATGTCCCCTTTGCCATGCACCTTTCCCATGTCACCTTTGGCCCTGTCACCTTTCCCATTCAACCTTTCCCATGTCACCCTTTCCCCATGTCACCTTTGCATGTACCATCCCCATGTCACCTTGCCGTGTAACCTTTGCCATAGTCACCTTTGCCGTGTACCTTTGCCATGCAAACCTTTCCCATGTCACCTTTTCCCCATGTCACTTTCCCATGTCACCTAATGCAATGTCACCTTTCCCATGTCCCTTTGCATGTCCTTTTCCGTGTAACCTTTGCCTGTCCCTTTACCATGTCACCTTTGCCGTGTACTTTACCCTGTCACCTTTTCCCCATGTCCACTTCCCCATGCACCTTTGCCAAGGTCACCTTTCGCAGTCCCTTTTCCTCCATGTCACGCCTTGCCCCCTGTCACCTTTGCATGTAATTTTTTGCCCAATGTCCCTCGTCCATTCACCTTCCCCCATGTCCCCTTGCCCCATGTCACACCTTTGCCCCATGTCACCTTTGCCCTGTCACAGTTGCCCATTTAATTTTGTTGCCATGTCACCTTAGCCATGTCCCTTTGCCAAGTCATTCGTTTTCTGTCACCATTTCTAGACTAGGCAATTAAAATTGGTTTGATTTAATCGTGGGGTTTTATGGACATAAGAAATTACCTTCTTTCTTGCCCAACTGCGTACCAGCCCGTAATCCAATCAGAATGG
>CM070037.1:91301642-91335050 GCA_036250615.1 Ptychadena robeensis
GTCCTACTGTTTTGTATTTTGTATGAAAATTCTTTCTCAATAAAAAATTTGGAATCTCAAAAAAAAAAATATAGAGTTTGGGATTCACAGTATGAATGCTGAGTTTGGGATTCACAGTAACTAAGCCGTAACTTTTTTTTATGCGCTAAATACATCCCAGGTGCATTAAAACAGGGATCTTACAGTTTTCTTTAAAACAAAGTCTCAGCCCAAAGGGAAGAACAGCTTCTTGCTGCAGAGGACTACCTATCCATTCTGTATGGAAGCAGTGGTCTTTCTGCACACTTCTCATCTGACACGACTCCCCTGATGAGTCATTTAGGTCTTTCCAATCAGCATGGAGCAAAAGATTAGCTCATTGCAGAGCTAACGGGTCCTAACCAACAGTGGGTGTGTTGGACCTAAAGGTCAAGGGTACTGTTTGCAGCATGCTTGCAGGGTAAAGTCTTTTATAATTAATCTATGGGTGTTTACAAAAAAAAGAAATGCAAAGCTTTGTAAAGGTTCTAGATAATTTTTTTTAGCATTATTTAGTAACAATCTAGAATGTGTATACCTTCCACCACTAACCCCTGTTCCCTTTTTAAAGTAAATGTGTGTACAGAACTTATTTGTTCTGACAAGTGACAGAAAATGTTTTCAAAAGAATAAGATTGTGAGCAGGGCCTGTAAAATAGATGTCTTCATCTGTCATTCAGTTGAATTAAATTATCTTCTCTAAAATATTTACTTGTCAAAAATTTATATTTTCACTAGTCTCTATAGAAACCGTTGGCATGTATGTTGTTAAGGCTGCTTTTTAGGACCTCCTTTTTTAGGTTAGTTCTCCATCAGTCTTTCTTGTAACATCCACATCATCCTCACCATGACCCAATATTCTGTACCATGTTTTGTCCTTCATTCCCCAATACACTTTTAAAATATATTGTTTGTCAGTCATACTGTAATATGTTTTGTATATCCTTCCCCAATATACTGTAACATGTTTTGTATATCCTTCCCCAATATACTGTAACATGTTTTGTATATCCTTCCCCAATATACTGTAACATGTTTTGTATAACCTTTCCTAATACATGCTATCATGATATGTCCATCCTTTCCCAACATACTTTAACATGTTTCATCCATCCTTTCCCAATACACTGTGAAATATGTCAGTCATACTCTAACATACTCTAAAGGCTGTGAATATTTATATATATATATTATATATATTATATTATATTATATTATAAGTTAAAAAACCTTAAGTAAACTTTTCAAATCATTATGAAATGTTGTGTATAGAATTCTGATAAAAAAATATATTAAATCCATTTTGGAATAAGGCTGTCACATAATAAAATGTGATAAGAGATGTGCTGTAAATACTTTACGAATGCACTGTATACATTATCCAGAACAAAAGTACTATTTCACAAACCTACCCTATTTTATTGTTGTCGAACTGTGGGAGTAAAGCAGACCATACTTTAAAAGTTTGCTGGATTTGATTTATTCTCCAGAATAAACTAAAACATGTTTCCTCTGGGGCCAGTCAAGTGGCCAAACTCCTGAACCCCTACATGTAATCTCAAGGCCTAAAACTCACTTTTCAACCTCCCTGTACAATGTGTAAGATGGACTAACAACTACAAAGTTCAATGGCCTGTTTGTACACAGTAGTTAATAGTTAAGAAAGGTTCTCATATTACATGTTGTGGTAAAACTGAAGCTGATTGTACAGTGAGATAGCAATAGGAATGCCTCGAGTTTAGGTTTAAACAAAACTAACTACCAGCATGTACAGAAATTGTTACTAGTGTTTCTTTGCAGAAACAAATACACCTTGTGAAATTTAAACCTGTAAGTGGCTTTATAGTTAGAAATGTGCCAAGTTTAAAAATACATTTCTTTTAGTTACTATTGTAACCTGAAAGATTCTCTACATTACATTGATGATGTTGACATCATTGATACACCATGATGTAGTGATCATTTTTAATTTATTTCTTTGTTATTGTGTTCATTCTGTGACTTGGTCATGAAGTCTAGAGATCAAGAGATGTGGTAGACTACATGTCCCTGCCCCTTTGTATATATGTCCTTTGTATGCCATAGTATATTGGTGCATTACAGAGCACCACAAAATATTGGGAGACAGAAGGTAAACAGTATCCAATGAATCACAGGACAGACCACAGAAAAGGCAACCATTAAAACATACAAAAATCACAAATATTGGCAGTAGAAGCCGCAAAATTTTTTAAAATGTCAACATATTGCATCCATCAGGACAGCAAACACTCCTTTATCCTAGTGAATCATTCCCAAAGCACAACATAGAATTAAGTAATATTATGCCAACAGCAATACCATGACCTGTCCCATGAATATGTCTCATTGTAGTAGAAGCCGGTGACTATAATGTTCAGGAATGCAGACATTCCTCAAGTACATAAGGACTGTCTCACAGAGCTTTAAGCATCTGATTGATCACAGCTACAATGAATACACAATTCTTGATCATGTAACATAAAAAATCTTTTCGTCATCTACAATCACAAAACCTTTCATTGCGGTAGGAAAAATCCTCTCTGCTGTCTGTTACTAATGCCACAATTTACAGTTCTGTGTCATCATAGCAAAATCTAATATACACAAAGCCAATAAGAGGAACATATGCAGTCATGCCACATTTTTAGAGGAGCTTAGATTTTTTTTCTCTAAAAAGTTCAGGAATGCAAATGTTTTCTTTAGTCTATATGTAATTATGTGTGTTTCTAGGGTCCTAACAGACCAGGAACACCTATAGACGCACACACTGAAACAAAATACTTAGAATAGAAAGTATATTAGCCACAACTCAACAGAAAACACCTGACAGTCATTACAACGTGCTCTGTGTGCCAAGGTCTACCAATGGCCCTTTTAAGTAGCCATAGACGAGGCAATTCTCTCTTGATAGATGAGGGAACCTCTGCAGTGTGTCCCAGCCATTACTTTGAACGCAATTGCCATCCCCATCCAAAGTAATGGGATTGGCCGGGAATCTACCTACATGTCGAATTACTGTGCGATTCGACATGCGGGAGATTCCTGGTGGATCTGTCCAGATGGGCCCACCCGATTTGTGGCCAGCTTGTAGCCCGTGTGAATCAAAACAGCTACAAGCTGGGGAGAACGGGTCCCGGGGTCCCCACTGAGCTGGAATTGATGTGCCCATGTAGTGCAAATTGATTTTCATACAATTGATCCCTGATCAATCACAGCGTGGTGACGTCACCACGCTATGATTGATCGGAGGTCAATTGCATGGGAATTTACCCGTGTGTGGCTAGCTTAACTGTATTATCAGTTTCAGCTTACTGAAAGCTCACTTAACCAGTCAGTTCATATAACCTAAATAAATTTTATATACAGCAAAACAAAGGTACAAAGGTACAGACTTTTATGGTCAATATTCTTTAGAAAGCAGAGGGTTAGCATCAGATCCGATAATATTTAGATATGATCTAGAAACAAAAGCACAAGCTTCTGTATTCACGTCAGAATGTCTCCTAATACTGCTGTTTTTTCTTTTTCAGATCCTATGTCAGAAACTCACCCTCCACAGTTAGCAGAAACTGCAAAAGTCTTTCCGAATGGAACTAGAAAAAATGGACGGCGCGGTGAAATAAGGGTCACAACCCAAAGGGCCTTTCGTCACCCACAGCTGGTTGATATCCCGACCAGCTTTCCCTCCAAGAAACCAACACTAGAGACTCCAATCTGCAACAAGAACAGTGGTACATGTGAATTTGTTGGCACCAATAAGACACTTCTAAAATGGGATGACCTTCAGAACACGCTTAGCTTCGCTTGGGATATGCACGTTTATGGCACAGGTTCCTTGTTCCTACTTTTATCTATAATTGCTCTTATCAACCTTATTGGATCACCTATACTACAAGTGACTTATCTCCCTTATGTTATTGTTGCAAACGCCTTGTTGTTCATTATTGGAATTCTCCGTGGTGTGTTTTTTCTCCTAGATCCTTATGGGACAAAAGGGAAAATTTCACAGCCTATTGCTCTTGTCCTTTGCAATGTCACCTTCCCACTTATGATCTCAACATTTGCTACCTTGGTACTTTTAGTTCTGAAGATTGCTCACCTTCAACTTTTGCCTCCAAAGTTTCAGAGTCTGGCATTGCTGGCTGTTATAGCAGTGATTCACTTTATTGTGCTCTTGAGTGCTGACCTCCTGACCCATCTCCTGAACCCTTCTGTAAACATGGTTTTGCAGATCCTGTCAATTTCCTGGGGCATATTTCTCATGGTGGGTAATTTTGTTGCCTACTATCGACTTAGAATGAATACCAAAGATATTGTAAATGAAACACAAAGGGTGTCCCCAGTTGAAGATATAGCAGTGATTCAAACCCAAGGACGAAGTATAAAGTGTATGTTTACATCATCCAGGGTGTTATTAGTTAGCAGTATTTTTGGACTGCTTTGCTGTGGCATGCAGGCGTATGCAATATTATGGCTTTATGGTCTACTTGGACAGAAGAATGAATTTTCCTGGTCTTGGTGGTTCCTTCATTTCTGGTACAGGATTTTTGAATTGGCTCTGTGTTTCTCCATGATATTTGTGGCTTCCCACAGTTTTTGTCTACAGTGCAGCAGCAGCGATCACACTTGCTGGTCAAAGATAATCACCTACTTTTGCACCTACAAAAAAACTGAGGCACCAGAGTATCCGAACAATTGCTATGATTGGACAAACAGCATCCAAGACAAGATGGTCAATAACAATATCAGTAAAAGCATCATCAGGAATCAGGCTGAGAATGTTCCTCTTAGAATCCTTAAAGAAAACAATGAGATGAAAAGTCCTGGAATGGGCAACAATAGTTGTTCTTCATCACCACTTTTCAGGCCCAAGCCAGAGGTTGTGTTTGCTGCAAAATCTCAAAATGTGACCATGGGTCGTTCTTACACCAGTATTTGTTTTGAAAAGGAATCTATGCTCTCACTGGCTGATTTGGAGTTTAGACCTCCTTCGCCCATAAACCTAAGCAGAAGCATTGATGAAGCTTTATTTAGAGAACATTTGGTCAGAGACAGCATATTTTTGGATTCTAGCCTTCAGTACCCCAGTTACTTAACAAGACAGGACTCATGCTCTTCACTGAAGGAAGTTTCTGCTGTTAACCAAACTATGGACCCCTTAATTTCTGCAGACCTAAGGATGAGAAGATGCAGCAACCCAGATTACCTGTACAGCTTGGCCAAGGGTAGTTCGATGACAGAAGTGGACTCTCCAACTGATAGTATACAGCAGAGCAAAGAGCTTCCCCAAGATGTCTCAACAGAACCTGTGGCCTCTGTAAGCTCTATAGACAGCGTCTCCAGAGGGTCCATCAAAATCAGCTGGAATCCTTGGCGCCATGGCCTGTCTTCAGTGGAAAGCCTTCCTCTTGAGGACTCGCCTTCGTCTCAACTTCTAAAGCAAGGATCACAACCCAGCATTATTTCCAAAAGCAGCGAGCCTGAGAAATCCTTTAGTAGGAGATTTATGGAAAGAAGTCAGACCACAGATTCAAACAGCATTGCCAGCGAGACCATCGAACTGTGATGTGCTAATACAGTGTTCACAAGCATGATACAGACATGTAAAAAAGGAAAAGGTTGCAATTTTTAAAATGAAAGGAATTACTAGGAGGATAAAAAATGTAAATGAAGAAAAATGGAAAGCAACAAAGACAGGAGTCCTCCATTTGGTTATTATATATAGTAATTATCTGTGATAAGCACACTGTGTGTCTGTGTTTCAAGGCAAGAACATTGCTTTACTTTTTTTTTATTATTTACGGATTGCTTTGTTAAGTATTTATTTTGAACTGTTACGGTGATACCCTTCACAGGCCAAATACAAAGACTAAAGCCATTACCTGAAAGGATGACAACAAGTGTATAATGTGTTATTTTATCTGCAACACACTTGTATGGACAGGGTCTTGTTCATGTTTTTATAAATGTAAATTTATGGAATATCAATATACAGATACCTAAAAACTACAGAAATAATATGTAATATGTAGTACTATGAGTACTTTTTAGGTACGTTTCAAGTTAATCAAGCAGATGCGCACCAACCATCTGCAGACTGCACTTTTGTATGAGAATGTTAGGTCCGATTCAGACTGTGAAGGTGTTAAAAGAATCAGTGGACTAATGACAATCAGATACATTCTTTAAAAAAAAATTAACAGTGATGTGTTGAAACACACAGGTTATAGGTACCACAAAATACAAGATAGAGCCACTATACTTAACTCTACTGTACAGACAAACCTGGCCTGATATATTTAACTGAAAGAAAGGAATATATTACCACCATAATAAAGTGATGCATTAGAACACCAGCCTACACTTAAAATGTAATGGACATTTATACAACAACCACACTGTAAATTGTAATGGGAAGCATTTCTTTTGGTTTTGTATCAAAGGCATGAAATGTAAGATTTTGTATTAAGGGTCAGTTCATTTAAAACTAATAAATGCATTTGAGGGCTACCTACCCCTAACCTTATCCCAAAGATTCCCAATAGCTTTGTGAACCATTCTGAAACTTAGTTTGACCTAAATTGTGTTGCTTTTCTTTGAAAAGAGTAGGTCAAAGCTGGTCAATTGCAGCCTTGTTGTTGAATTTGTGAAATTTTGAATAGCTAAGTTTGTGCACAGTTAATTGCCCAGCCCCTGAATATGGTATCACCCAAATTGCTAAAAAAGAAAGAGAAAGATTGTGGGAACATTGCAAAAAAGATATCTTTGCACATGTAGTTTTTTATATTGTTCTAGCACATGTATTTTCTGCATAAATTAAGTCCTATCTTTTGTGTAAAAATCAATATTGAAAAGCAATATTGTTGATCATACCTTGTTGAGAGGCTTTGCAATTAACTCACAAATACACATCATAATTTTCCAACCATTCCTAGTTTGAATGCATAGGCTGCTAGCATTTCTTGTTTTAAAACCACCTATTTGAAAATCTGGAAAGGTGTCAGACTGCGACAATTTTTGATTTTTCAGCAAATCTACTTTTCAGTTTTAGCTAATAAAACACTGACACTGCATGTGATGTCAGATTCAGGACAAATATAGTAACAATCAATTAGAATATAAAATGAAAAAAAACCTCAAAAAGTTTTGTTTTTATAGATATTGCACCAGAAGGCTAGAAAGTGAGAACTAAGGGAACTAATATTTTTACTGCTCCACCTTTTTATCAGGCCAGAAGTATTAGAGCTGTTAGTTTTAACTCTTAAGGATACAAGCCAATTAAGATGGAATACCTGAACACTTTTATCTTTTTCATAGTAAGTGATTCACTGTCCATTGAATAAAAGATTAGAATAGGGAAACAAAATCACCAATTTCAGACTCTAGAATTTAAATCAAAGTCACTTCTAAAGTCTGACAGGTTTCCATTTCAAGGATGCCCTATCTATCATCTTCTTTGAATTTGAGTGTTTCAAAAGTTCCTGATGCCCGTGTCACTAAATTACTCACCATTGACATAGTGGGAGAGATATAGTCCACAAGGGCCATGGGTATCCAAATTTTGTTAGAACCTTATAGGGCAATGGCCTGTCGCATTTACAAAAATTGTAGGATCTGCCTAACATTGACCACCCCACCCACATACACTACCATGAGTAGCTCCAAATGAAAGCTGGTGGAACATCATACCTGCACTGTGGCACTTTATCACCCCAAGAATCCTAAAAAAACACATTACCTCAAAATATTTGAGAGATATTTGCAGCTTCGATCTGAAGTCCTGAGGTATGATAGGCTCACTTTTAATATCTTAATAGGAGTGCTAATTGTTGCCAGTGGGTACTGAAGTTAAATGAGCTATCTCTGACAAAATCCCAGCTTTCCTGCAGTTTAAGCTGGATAACTACTTTATAAGGGCCACTTCACACTACACAGTGTGGTTTTTGGCCGGTAACAGATGTTCTAGTGATAACGCTACCGGGCCTGCTAATCGTATGAATTAACGGTGGAATACCCCTGAATAACCACATTGCGCTGCGCTTTATTTTCCCATGCAGGTGTATGAGAAATGATTGCACTGCATTCACAAAAATGCATGTTGCAGGGTGTTCACGGTACGGTCATTGCCTGTTACAGGGCCAGTGTGAAAGGTACACAGGTTTCCTATGCAAACCTGTGTTCCCTGGGTTTACAGTAGCCGTGCTTCATTACCACATCACAGCTGTAGCGCAGCTAGTGTGAATTGGCCCTCAATGTAATATAATTTAACTGTACAATACTACATTCCCTGTATTACAGAATGGAGCTCCACAAGAGTCCACTCTCATAATCTTCCATGCAGCAGTGTTAATGCTTTAGATTTGCTTGATAATTGCCTGCTTATGGAGCACAGAGGTGTGAGATAGAATCAGGTTAATAGTTGTAAGCCATGCTTAAGCTATCAACTGGGACACACAGAACTGTGACTGTCTGCTCAACGTATACATTGAATAATTATGAATAATTGTTTACCTGTCTTACTGCTCAGGTTGAAAGTTTTTTTTTTGTTGGAGGACTATTGCAGTAGACTGCAGTCCAGAATCCAGAGTTAGATACCTGCTTTACCATTACCTACTGCTGTCCATCAAGAATTCCCTAAAGCTTTAAGACTACAATGGTTCATCAAAGCCACTACCAGAAGATAAACTTACTCAGTCAAGAGGTCCCCCTCAGTACCTAAAAACTACCTTAATTATTTGGTAAGGGATTGGTTGAAGTTTCCATGGAAAGATAATAATGAGTTTTGGAGAGACACAATGATTCTGATTTATCAAGCTGAAATTAAACTTAATGTGCTAAACTACATATGAAATATGTAAAATTACTTACAGAGATCATATCAGCTCGCCTAAAGAATATTTAAGGGTGTCATACTATTTAAAGCTTGATATGTTAGGGCCAATGGATGCCATTAGTAAGAAACTCCCTTGAATTACCTACGTGGGTCAGAACTAAGGTTCCCATCCTAATTGGCCAGCTTTTATATTCCACAAGTGTCAGTATTTGCCGAGCTGTTTTATAGTAAGTATTAAAAGGGTCATTCCACCTATTTTGGTTTTTGCTAAATGCTTGTATGTTGAACCAACTATCTTGTGCTTTTAGTGATCTCCAGTACTGCATTTGATTCCAGTCTAATCCAACACTAATGCTAGGTATACAAGGATAGATGTCCGTACGATGGATGGGCTGTTTGAGTTCAGTGCGATTATGTCATCGCACTGCGCTCAAATTTCCTCGATATCGAGCTGCAGCACTTTTGTGTCATCGATCCCGTTGGATATTTTGGATGGGTACCCCCATCAAAAGTCATGCAAATCGAACAAGGTTTACCTGTTTGTTGCCTGTTGGTTCCCTGTTCGACCAAGCTTTCTTCAGTTGGGATTGGTTGATCCCGCTCGGAAAAAGGCTGGACGGCTCTTTTTTTTAATAGATTCAAGGCATCTAATAAAAACTCGAGCCATGTATGCCTAGCTTTAGTCTTTTCATCCCCCCATCTATCTTGGAGAAGTGGGGGCTACAAATGTCTTCAGGGGGATCTCACTAGTTACAGGTCACTGGCATCTAACCTAAACTAATGTGCCACTTAGTGGAGTGACCCTTAAACATGTGAAAGTAATTTTCTATGTATATTTGTCTTTATACTAGTGTATATATGTAAACAATGCTGTTTTTTTTGTACCAGCAACTGAAAGTGAAGAGTTCCTAATTATGAGTGCTCCCCCTAACCAGTTGGAGGGTGCATATGGCAGCTGAAGCAGGAGACTGGTGGTCTGACATGTTGTATGAAGTGTACACGTAAAGCTGTGACAATCTGTGGAGACAGCCACTAAGTGTTATATGTCTTTCTCTCTCTGCACAGGAGCCTCCATATTTGTACTTGCATATTAGTATCTAGGCTTGTGTGGCAGCCTTGCTGTGTGCCAAATTACCCTTGTAAATAAAATACATCCAAAACAAGACACATGCATGTGTTTTTTGTTATTGCTTGTACCAAAGTATTCTAACCCTTTGTAAATCCGATCTAATACCATAACTCCCTATGGCCCCAAATCCTTAGCCTATGATAGCATATAAGGCATAACAAAAAAAGCAGGACCAATAGATACTGTATATATATTTTGTCCCATGTACCAAATTCCCATAAAGCACACAGACTGTGCAACCTGTTTTTTTTTATCAACATATCATAGCCATCGATGAATACAGAAAGTTTGGAGTTCAAGTAATACCATTTAATGACCTAACTAAAGCCCCCCATATACCTTACAATCTTTCCATACAATTTATGTACAATCAAATTTTGTTCTACCAAAACTGTGTAATATAAGGAGCTTTCTAAACCTTCCAATCACTATGTATTCTATGAGGGAGGACCCGGCACTACATAGATGTTGGTAGATCTAATGGAGATTGTATGGATTGATCTTAATGTGTATGGGGGTCTTAACCCAGGGTATCATTTGAACCCCTTTTATTTTCCAATTAACAAGTAACATATTACTGTCATTACCAGATAAAAGGGGTCTTTGGTGTCTACTAGCCAAAAAAAGCTTCACCAAAAAAAACCTTTGCATAATAATCCCTCTAGTGCACCCCAGGAGGCTGGGGACAGCGCCAGAGCTAAACTTTTTTTTTTATCCAATGGGACCAATCCCATGTTAAAATACTGACACCACACTGGGGGAGCACCATAATATCAGATTGGCCCTCTACCTTATAACCATACTGCACTTTAAACAGACCGCTAAAGACCCAGTTTTCTCCATGGCTGATAAGACAATATAAATATATAAATAACAACCATAACAATTGCAAAATATAGAAAAAAAGGGTGAGCAGGCAGGACAACCTTTTCTTCAACAACCCTTTAAGAAAGAACTCTCAGAAGCCCCCAGAAAGGTCTTCCCCTGTTCCAAGCCACCTGACTATGATCTGGAGTCATGTAAGCCCACATTCCCCCCAACTGCATACTTTAACCCTTTCCATGCCTTCCATGCTGTCCTGAAGGTCTGTCTTTGACACTTTCCAGACACACATTATGGGCTCATTTACACTGGTGGTTTTCAACCTCTAGGTAAGCGACTCTTCAACGTAACTGACTGGCGGACGCAACATTAGGCATCCACCAGTCAGTTTTCAGGCTCCTGCCCGATAGGACCT
The DNA here is from genome assembly GCA_036250615.1 of Ptychadena robeensis. Lineage (NCBI taxonomy): Eukaryota > Metazoa > Chordata > Amphibia > Anura > Ptychadenidae > Ptychadena > Ptychadena robeensis. The sequence continues at coordinate 91,312,881 of CM070037.1, forward strand.
TTGTGGGGTCCTAATCTAGATGACCTTACGAATGCCTGTACTATATTGCAGCTGCTCGCTGTGAGTCCTTTCTCCCACGGCTCCCGAGCTGAAAGAAGAATAAATGAAGCCTTATGGTGCTTACATTTTTTTTTAAATAAATTTGATGAGAGTTTATGCTGTTTGTTTCCGCTAAACTTACTCCAGATGTCTAGCTATTAGTATTCCCAGTGGAATTTATATAGTACCAAATTAAAATATTTATAGGCAAAGCTTTGTTTTCAATATTCATGTAAAACTTGAAATACTGTTAAGTTATTTTTTGCCTCCTTAACCAGCTGTGTGTATATACCTTCACCTTCCTTTTCCAGAAGTATACCAGGAAATGAGAGAAAATCTTTCTAAAGTGAGGGCAATTCACCTCTTAAGGAGAGGTAAATCAATTGTTTATATCATTTATAAAAAAAAAATCTGAATTCAAACAATCAAAGGGGATGTACCGTATAGCCTTGAGTATAAGCTGAGTTTTTCAGCTCAAAAAATTTGCTGAAAAAGACCCCATCGACTTATACTCAAGTTAGTCCCACTAACCTGTGTGTACATGTATGGGGGTGGTCTCCCTGCAGGCACTGCCAGTCTCTGTGGATAGTCCTATGGGCATTTGGTATTCTAACTATAGCATTGCCAAGCTTGGCTGGTGAAGTATAAACAAACTTGAACAGCACCGCCATGGGTGGGCATTTTGTTAATTTTGAAAACGACACTATCTGACTTTGCATTTCCCACCCTCAGCTTATACGCGAGTCAATACGTTTCCCCCATTCTTAGGTAAAATTATGTACCTCTGTTTATATTTGGGTTGGCTTAAGCAGGGGGTACAGACCTGCAGATATGGGCCAGATCGATGGCCGCTTCGAGCGCCATGCACGCTCACAGCCATCTATCTAACCCATATAATCTGCGCCCATCTCTGTTTCGCTCGAAAACAGTCATATCGGACATGACCGTAAATACTGCCGATGTCCGATGCTTTGCCTAGAGACCGCTGGTCTCCAGGCAAAGCTTCGGCTGAGCTCCCCGCCGATATCTGACAGGAGCGTGATGACATCATCATGCTGCTGCAGGGTAAATCGGACGGCTCGAATATTGAGCTGTCTGTACCCTGCTTTATAAGTATATACCGTAAATCTAATGTCAAATCAAGAGTCTTGATTGGTCAGGTTGGAAAATCTCTGTTGCGTCTATAATTATTTGATGGCTTTTTTGAAATTTAAACAATTCAATTAATAAAAAAGCAGACATTTTACTCAACGATTATGTAAACTGACATTGCTTAATTCAGTCTAAAGAATTTTAATGGTCTGGTTGTGAAGAAAATCTTTTGGCTTCAGTAGTTTGACAGTAGATTGGCAACCCTGAAGTAATTAGCTGAACCACTGAGCATAATATTCATTTTGGGTTAGAGATTTAGAAAGCAAGTTTAGAACATTAGCCAGGTAAGAAGTATTTTTAAGAATCAGATAAGCAATGGCAGCTTACAACATTCATTAACATTCATTCATGTTCACTTCAAGGTCCCTTAAGGTCTCCATACACCTTACAATCTTACCATACAATTTCTGTACAATCAACTTTTCTTCTACCAAAATTATGTAATATGAGGACCTTTCTAAACCTTCCAATCACTATGTATTCCATCAGGAAGGACCCGCACTACATAGTTGTAGGTAAATATAAAGGAAATTGTATGTAGTGATCTAAAGGTGTATGGGGGACTTAAGTTTAACAAACCTGGTCATTTAGAACCGATGTTGATGGTAGTGTTGAGCGAGAATATTCTAAATTCAAATATATTCAACGAATATCCGTCATTCGAGAATTCGCAATATTTCGCAAATGTGCACGCAGATATTCGCAATGGCAGATATTCGTCATATTATGCTTCAACATTTTTTACCGGCATGCATCGCGCATATGTGTGAGCATTGCGAATGGATATGCGCAATACACACTTTGCTTGTACTGGCTAAGATCACAGAATGAGGAAGAGAAGCTGTAAAGCTGCATTGCGAATCTTTGTGAATCATTGCGCATGGGCATGCGCAATGTAAGGCAATAGAATACAGACAAATCGAATTTTATGAATTTAGAATATTTCTTTGTATATTCGCGAAATTACGCGTATTCGAATATACCATATGCTGCTCAACACTAGTTGATGGTAACCTTTATCCTAATTCTCAGCATTCAGTCCATTACACACCCGCAGTGTACAGTATAAACAATAAACACAAATTCCTATTCCATGCAAATCTTTTTCTTGTTGAACATGACATAAGGGTTGTCAGCTTTGTGACATTACAGTAGAGATTAAATGTAAACAGTTGTTTTAAATAAGGATCTGCATCATCTTGGCGAAAAACAGCCCCTTTCCATTGTCATTCCAATTTCTTGATATAGGTACCTGTTTCTTGGTATCTGTGGTCAGGTGATCAGGTAATTAGAATGACAAGTATATACAAAACTTTGTCAGTGGAAACAATTCTGTGAAGCCACAGTGCCATCATGTGGTGCAGCATTAAATTAATTAAAAACAACAGCTATTTATCAAGTGAATATGTGCTATAAACTATTTACATATTGCAAACAAAAACATTTTTAAAAAAAACCGACGGACCACATAGACTTTACCTGCTCAGCGGATGCTGTGTTTAGACATCCGTCGATGCAGAGGCTCCATGTACTTGACTACGTTCAGCCTTGCATCGGCGGAACGACTTGGCGCAGTGAAGACATAGCATCCGCCGAGCAGGTCAGTGAATGTGCTCCGTCAGGACCTCCCGCTAAGCAATACGCTAAGCGGAGGGGGTCCCGATGTATAGTGGAAACATAGCCTTACTGAGTCGTCTGTTTTAGCTATTCAATCATTTGAATGGTGATTTCCATGTTTCCCCCAATTTCTTCCAGGATTTGCTTGTCATTTAAACACATTTTGGCTGAGCAGTCTATAATTTTCTTCACTCCTCTATATGTTTTCCCCTCCAATTAGGGTTTATGTAGGATTATTCTGAACACAACTACAAATGTGAATACAGACCTAAATATTCATTATTACTATTTATTGAGATGCTTAGTTGTGAAATTTTTTGACGACTGAAGTTGAGCAACCAACCCCTGCAGTTTGCTTGATTGGCTCAATTTCAGTTTGTATGATAAAGGACACCTAAACTCACCAAATGTACTCCATGTCCCTCGAAGTTGTACACCCCATTATACGGATGATGTCTGATCTCATTTAAAAAAAAAAACCTGAGTTTCCATGGTCACTGCTTCTCTCTGTTCACAAAATACATTGAAGCAGAGACCCCAGAAAAGGAATATGACGCCTTAGCTTGAGGGCACAGTCAGCAGATAGGTACATTTTGTAGGATTTTGAGGTGCTTCTCCCCCATTGTGACAGCACAGAGGTAATTAAAAATGTAATATATTTTTTTTTGTTTTACTTTAGGTTCACTTATCCTTCCCACTAAGCATCTCTAGTTACTAGCCAGGAAAAAAAGGCCCCTACCTAATGTGCATAGTTTCCCCACCTAACCAGATGAGGGTCCTTTTCTCCTCTTTTGCACTCCTTATTTATTATACAACTCAAAAGCCTATATACCCAGCCAGTCAAGAACCACCAATTTGCCAAGCCCAATCGACAGTGCACCCTAAAGGCCCCTATAGACAGGCAGATTCCCGGCCATAGTTGCAGCCGACCAACCGGCGTGCACGCTCCCGCCGAGCACATAAAGGTTGGTCGGCCGCAACTATAAGGGAGCCCACCTTGAGGATCTGACAAAAAGAGCCGGCAGGTCGGATCGCACAAGAATCCGTCCTGCTGGTTCTTTTTCTGCCCGATCCTGCTGCAGGCTGTTAACTCGGAGGGAGAGTCTCCTCCCCCTCTATTTAGAATAATTGGACCCCCCAAACAAATTTTAATAAACAAAAATGAGAATCAGTCTAAACTATCAATAAGTGGATGCTTTGTACGTTCATTTGTTATTATGACTACAGGATGTTTGAGAATGATTGCTATTCGTCCACACTTTTCTAATACTACATATGGAAAGCATACTTGTGGAAGACAGATGTTCGACTGTATTCTGTTGTTACACTAAAGCTGCAAATTTTCTGATGTACAAAACTTCTTAGGTGACACAACTTGTAAAGGTTATTAAAAAAAAGAACAGGTTTAGATCAGCCTTATAAAGGCATTTAATTTTGTACATTTTGTTCCCCTTGCATTGTATTTGTCCTCTTTCAGTAATGCACACAGGCCTCACAATGTGTCTCGGGTTGATTTATTTAAGGTCAGAGGCGATAGTGTGTCACGTCTATGAAGTAAAATCAAAGAAGGAGACCAAAAGGAGCCGATCTGCTTCACATTTCCTTTATTTATTTAACCATGAAGCAACAAGGACGAACGGGTGGCCCTTTACTCCGGTGGTCTTGGCAAGGCATCAACAAGAGCTTGTATGAAATATCACACACACACAATTCATCAGAAGCCAGGTGATGCCAGACAAACAATGTATTATTTAACACAAGTGGTAAAGGTGGGCTCTGTGCCATCTCTTCCTATAGAAAGACGTGTGTTGTTAATATGCAGGATTGAACAATGGTTTTATGTCTGATGCAGTTTGCTTCATGTGGTTCCAAGTCTTGTTTCACAAGAAGATCTTGTTTAACATAAGCACAAGTTTAAGTTAAATAAATCTGTTCTCACCAGCTTAGCTTCTGTTAGCAGACACGTCAGTAAATGTTAGCCAACCCTTCATCTTGAAGAAAGCCTGAAAACTACCTTAACCACTGTTGAGCCCCCCATACACCTTAAGATCGATCCATACAATCTCCATTAGATCTACCAACAACTGTGTAGTATAGTGGCCTCCCTGATAGAATAAATAGTGATTGGAAGTATTAGAAAGCTCCTCATATTACATGGTTTTGGTAGAACAAAATTTGATTGTACAGAAATTGTATGGAAAGATTGTAAAGTGTATAGGGGCTTTACCTTTGCTTATATGACTACTTTCCAAGGACTTTGCTGCTCCTATGTAGTCAAACTGCTGAAGCTGAGCAAGAGCATGGCAACCACTTTGTGGTAAATAGTTTAGAAAAGGGACAACACTAAATATATGACACTTTGATACAATGTAAAGTACAAAGTGTACAGTTTGTATCACAGTGATTTGGCTGCCCCCTCGAAACCTCTGGCAACAAAAGTCAGTACATCCCTAAAGCTGGGCATACACGTACCAATTCCTGCACGATCCGATCCAATGCCGTGTGCGCTCCCACATCCCTTAAGGATCGTGTCGTGCAGGAATTGGAGGCTGCAACTAACGAGGATTGGGCTAAAATCAGCCATCCTGTCGGATCGCACAGTTATCCGACAGGATGGTAAATTTTAGCCCGATCCCATTAGTTCAGCTGGGGACGGCTGCCCCCAGCCGAACTAATAAGCTGCACATAAAGAGTGCAGTCCGATTCTCGGCACTAGCAGGCGGGCGTGATGACGTCATCCCGCTGTCTGCTACTGCATAGAATCGGATAAGGAATAGATGGTAAATCGTACCGTCTATTCCCAGCTTAAGGGCTTGTCCTCACAGACGAAGTTGGCCGTGCGGCAGCTGCTTCCATTAATTTCAATGGGCTTGTTCCCACTTGCATGGCTGCTCACGGGCACCCGCGTTTTGGCCACAAGCTGCTAGCGGCTAGCGGCATTGACAAGTAGCTAACCAGCTTCACCAGTGGGGACAAGCCATAAGTTATGTCCAAACCGTGTACAAAGAATCAATATTTTGTGTCACAACCATTATTTGCCAGCACTGCCTTAACTGGCTTTAACTAGAGATGCAAATGTTGCCACTGGATTCCTCTTCCAATCCTTGCTCCCCCAGTCCAGCGCCTTTACCATCAGTGGTCATCCTTGGGGGGGGGGGGTGTTTGGGGTTGTCATCATCATTGTCATCACCAAGTGCCGGCATCATGCAGCCCCAAACTATGACAATCCCACCACCATGCTTGATAGGCAAGACACACATATCTTTTTACTCCTCGCTTGGTTGCTGCCACACATGCTTGACACCATCTCATCACATCCCAGGACATGGTTCCAGTAATCTATTTCTTTAGTCTGCTTGCCTTCAGCAAACTGTTCTTGTTCATTATCTTCTGTATATCTGTGCACCCATGGGTACATGTAAGTTGGGGTTCAATTAACATTTTATTACAATACATATATACAGTGCGACACTGGGTTCCTGCTTACAGATTTCTTTTTAACCAAATAAATATGTGTTCATTTGCCAGTAGAATGCATTGTGTTCCTTAAAATAGTAAAGGTCAGATTGTCTAAGCCCTGTGCAGGCTAAGTCTGCCTTAATGCAGCTTACAGAAACGTGAAATGTCAACAAGCTAATATGAATGCTGGAGGTTTATGTGCTTTACAAAGCACCACAATGCATGGGTTTAAGGGTTTGTTTTCAAAGGATGACATGGACCTGTTGGCGTGCCGCATCCATGCCCCCCAACCAGCAGATTGCCCACAGTTTACAGATTAATTGCCTGCAGTTTAGGGCGCATTATCACCGCATTGAATAGGAATAGCACAGAAAAACTGCACCTGATTTTTGGAGTGGTTTTCATGTCCAGCTGACATGTCCATTTATATTCAATGGCCACATTGCTCATCATTCACAGCGACCCCCAGCATCGCACAGATTTGATGACACAGCTGTAGACACTGTCCTATTCAAATGAATAGGATGGTTTGGGTCTGCTTCTAAAAAGACCTAGTGGAAACCTAAGTCCCCCATACATTCATAGATCCACGGACAATTCTGGTAACGAATGATCATCATGAGCATTAGCAGCGCCCACCTGAAGCGATTGTCCAGGATTGTACCACAAAGAATCACATAGAAATCCAACTTGTTGGTTCTTTTCTGGTTTATCACCTTACCTTGGATGGGGACCAGATGGGGACCAGTGTTGATTCTGTGAACGATCGGCCACAGCATGATGACACCATCACGCTGCAATCAGCTGTTTGCCGATCGCTGTGGGATCTATGCATGTATGGGGGTTTTACCCTTTTGCAGAGAAGGTTTTTTGCACTCTAGATAAACACATTGTAGAGATCCAAATGTATTCAGCTATTAAACAGAAATTAAATTTAGGTTAATTACTTAAATTAGCATATTAATCCCTAGATGCTGCAAGTTTACTGACTTAAGCCCCCCATACACCTTTAGATCACTCCATACAATTTTCTTTAGATCTACCAACAACTGTAATGTAGTACCAAATGTAGTGCCAGGTCCTCCCTGATAAAATAAATTTTTAGGTTTAGAAAGGTCCTCATATTACATGGTTTTGGTAGAACAAAAGTTGATTGTACAGAAAGATGGTAAGATTGTAAGGTGTGTGGGGGCCTTTAATCATTGTTTATTCTTTCCATTGGCTAGTATGTAGTTATGTATAGTGGGAGGAAAAATTGGGTCATGGGAAATGTTCATTACTTGTGTCACCTGGGGTGCAGCCACTAGAAGAGTAGAACTATTCCTGCAGGAATTATAATTTCCTGTTTACTCATTGTCGTGACACAAAAATTTTAAACCAACAGAATATTTTCTCCATCAGTTCTCGCTGTTCCCTTTAAGTTTGGCAAAACTAAGCTTTGGCAAATAGACTGCAAGGTCACATAGACCAGACAGAGAAATCATGTCGCTCAGACATTTTGTGCTTTTGAAAGTGAAGTCTCGCATAGAAAGTCAGCCTGTTGTTTGAAATAGCACTTAGATCAAACACGGGAGGTCACAGAGACTTGAATAGAGAAGTCAACAAAGTAAAACTGAGTAGATATGACAGGCCCCAGCCTGTCGGTAGAGCCACATGACTGCCAAGTCACAGGAGGTGAAATATTCCCCAAAGAAAGGGGTGCCATATGCCTGTGATAATACAAGCATACTGACCACCAAGATCTTCACTATACTTGTGGTCGAAAATGTACACAGATTTACACAGCTCAGCCAGCCTTGTGACCTGTATTTCCATTACCTGCTCATGACCAGACTGTAAAGGTGCCCATACATGTGAAGATAGCCACTTTGAGCGATGACATCACGCTGTGCGTGTTCTCGGCCATGGATCATGGCCACCCCCACAGAGGGGTATCAATCGATTCCCCTCTGAGATAGTTTGGTCGAACAGGGAACGGGCACATCCGTAAATCCCTCTTCAACTGCCATTGTAACATCACCACGCTGCACTCAAATGAGTCATAGATCTCACAGGTGTCCACACGTGTACCTTTAGGCAGAAGGGAAGGATTGATTAGTATGTTTCTGCTCTGGTCATGTGAATAGAGAACTTGTAATTGGCACCAAACACTACCTCACCCTTTCCTTGTCTGGGTTCTGCTACAGGAGAAAAACAGTATTCCATGTATTTATTCCAGCTACATTTAAAATGCACTTAATTTTTTTGATAATCACATGGATGCATTGACTTGGTAAACATTTATGTTAAGCACAGATCTAATTACCAGGGAAACATAATGTCCAAACAGCATACAGACCAAGTTGTAGCCCCAGTCTTCCTGCTCTGTCTAGGAACAATGGGCAGTATGTCTATGAGCATAATGAGCTGACGTCATGTTACTCAGCAGCAGAATCAAGCAGCCCAGCAACATATTGTATTCTTTTATAATCAAGTTATGGTCACAAGTTTGTAAAGTAAAAGTGAAACTCCACCCGAAAGAAATATAAATTCCACAAACTTTTCCTCGTTTATCTCTTGATCCTGCCAGTCCTTGTAATAATGTTTTTATTCCACTGGTGAAACTTAAAAAACTTTGCTATTGGATTCAAAGACTAGTTGTCAGACCTCCAGCCTATATATTCACGTATTTTTTTATATTGTTTTTTTTTAAAGCGCTAAATCTGGGCATGGACAGATTCGTCAGCCGATCGATCGCCGTGCATGTTCTCGCCAATCCGGCGCAGAAAATCGGGTGCGATCACCTAGTCAGATTGACCAGGAATCTGCCGCATCTCGGTGATCCAACATGCCGGTAAATTCCCGGCTGATCCCATTAGTTCGGATGGGGATGGCAGCAATGGCGCCATCACGGCAAGTCGGTCGGCTGAACAGTCGACAGGAAAATGACCGTCTATTTGAAACAGATCACAATGTAATGTGTTTAAATTTCCAGCCCACTCTGTGCCCTCCTCTGCACATTCATTGATGCCGGGGATGTAAGCCAATACAGGTGAATGGTGAGGGCACCCCCCATGTTCAAAGTGTCACCCAAGAAGAAGAGTGGAGAACACGACTCGCTCATCTAAAACAGGTAAGCAATACTGAGCAGGGGTAAGGGTTACTCATTCCGGTTATTGAAATACCGCCATGGGGTTAAACATGCTGTAAGCACAGGAGAAGAAAAAACTTCACCAAACCAGAAATAGGGTTTGCTACATCTAGACCCCTAGAGATGCAACAGGAAGTGAGAGGGAAACTCTAAAAAGGCGAGGGAATTTTTAAAAAAATTTTCACTAGATCAGGTGCACTTATTTTCTTCTGTGGTGGATCTGCTTAATTCTGGTTACTTGACAGATAACACAATTAAATACTATAGCAAGTTTGGGGGAACTACAAGTCCCCATTAATGTATATACACCATTAATAAACTCCAAAAGAGCTATTTTACACCATATGATCTATGTTGTGTACTGGTTAGTGACTTGTTACCACTAATGCACATACTGCACATTACACACTGCATGAGTTTGCAGATGCTGTATTAGCACTTTCCATACAAGTATCTGGTAAAGAAAATTCTGTGTTTAAAAAAATGCATGCAGCGATGCGTTAGCATTAACATACTGCCTTGCTCAGTAATGCAGTATAAATGGAAACCTGTCTACAATGCTATAATGCATAAGGCAGACGTGGGCAAACTAAGGCCCGGGGGGCCAAAACGGGCCCTTTAGTGTTTTAATTTGGCCCTTTGTCACCTTTGTGTCAAGACACTCTGGCTCCCCTCATTCCGTGCAATAAGTGACGATAACACCTAGTGAATAATTGTTTGGATTGTTTCCTAGAGGTCATAGTTTGCTGCAATAGAATGTTTAGGCTTCTCTATCAAAAGCTTCTATTTATAAATTTTTTCAATATATTTTCTTTTTTAAAATATCCTGTTCTAGCTACAAAGACTTAGGACTATGCCGGGCAGCCCTTGCTGGCTCTTGGTCCGACCACTATGTCACATTTAAAAATCCATTGTGGCCCACAAGTCCAAAAGTTTGCCCATCCCTGGCATATGGTGTAACATGTGAAAGAACCCTAAAGGTAGCCATACACTGCCCGATCCCATTACTTTGAAAAGGGTGCTCGATCAGCTGAGAGGCCGGCCGTAGCGGGATGACGCCATCCCGCTGAAGTCCATCCTTCATCTATTGAGGCAGAATCGCCTTGTGTATGGGCACCTTAACAGTAAGGGCACAATATCAATGAATGCAGAGTATGCACAGTATGGCTCTGCAAGTATTTACATTTATGGACAACTTTGTGTTTTTCCCTAGTTATTTACATGTTAAATGGGCCCTTTGACGCACATCAATTATGGGAATATTACCGCAGTGGAGACAAGGCCTAAACTGATTTCCTATTTTGTTTTCTTTTTTGCTTTGGGCATGTCAGGCTTTAAGAATTTAGGTTGCTTGAGTTTTAGATAGCCTAAACTCTTCTGTGCATATAGATATATATATATTTACTCTGACACACTGCAAACATACTGTTTCCAAACAAGATGTCCTAATAATGTTACATTTTATAACCTCTGATCCCCTTTTAACCCAAGAGCTTAATAAAGCATTTCCCTGCCTAATTACAGGTTTACCATGTGAAGCGGCTGAAGGCCATAAACTCTCCAAGCTGTAGGTATGATAATCACAGGTTTGAGTTGTCTTTCTCTGCCTGTGACCTGTACAATGAGTTGCACCGAGCCCTGGCACCAAACACCCCTCTGTGGGAGTCCCCAGACGAGCCCTGCCACTTCTCGGGCCTATTGTCCTAAGGATTCCGGTTTCCAATAGAAGCAGAAGGTCACATGATGCAAACAGTGCAGCAGAGAGTGAGGACAGAGGAGAAGGGCGACGGATACAGTTACAGCAGAGAAGTTTTAAACACCTCTGAAAGCTACTAATCCCAGTAAGAGGATATCAGCTACACGTCCATGTTCAACAACACTTCCTAGCAGTAATCAGAGCGAGAATTACCTGGGCTGGGACAGAAGGTGAGCACACATGGAACTTTCCCTGCAACAAAAGAGGTGATAGGAACATGTGGTAAGATGCTCTGTAGAAGCTGGGGAAGGAAAAAAAGAGCACAGGTTCTTTCATATTATGTGTGCTGTCAAACGATATGATGTGCAGCTTGAGGTGTGTTGCGTTCTCCATTTTGCAGTATGCGTTATGAAGTAATTAGAAGCAAATACACAAGTGCACCGAAACTGCATACTGATATGCTTTTATAAAAGACACTTAGTACATTAAAGTACAGAAAATGCAGTACAGTAGTGTGAATGGTAACACAAGTTTTCTAATGAAAGCCTGCGTTGCCAAAATCTTTAAGAGCTTTTACACTAGTAGTTGCATTACATTTTCAATGCCGTTATTGTGGTACTGCGGTTTTCCCATAGAAAACAATGCACCATTCAAACATTTTTGTTATACTGAGTTGTCCTTGAATTCATAATGCCCTACTGCACACATTTTCTGATGCCCTGTGGTGATTAATAAAACGTGTTTTTACATTTTATGGCGCCAGAATTTTCTTATTTATAAACATATATGAATATCGCTAATTATTCACATGGTGGGTAGGGGATGCATCATTCCCTGTCCGGTAACATTCCCGCATTCCCTGGATTCCGCATTGCCCATAAGAATTACATGGGCAGCACCCAGTGGCAGGGTTGGGGTTTTAGGGCATGCAGTTGTTGATGTGCTGAAGTGATTCATAAGGATTTTTTACATTAATGTCAGTTTTTTTTTATAAATAGGAGTAATAATTCACACAGTTGGTCGGTGGAAACTACACAACTGATCAACTGATCTCCCAAACATTGATGCTGGTTTTTAGGTGGTTGCCAATTAAAAATACATGGTGGCGGTTTGTACTAGTTTTGGGGGCTCTTCCTATTGCAATAAAGCTGTATTATGCCATATTGTACTCTTAGAAAGTTGATTTTCTTGATTTAAAGTCTACATTTCTTCCCAAGCATCGATATATTGCAGAAATGTCATGTTGTTTACGGTACAAATGTTCCTGTCATTGCAGGTCTTCAGCTGACCCCCTGCAAGGCTAAATAATGAGCCTGAGTAAGTAGGCGAGCTTTGGTTTCCTAGCAATCCATGATTTCTTCAAATGTATATAATGAGGCAGAACCTTAGCTGATAAACAAGAGAAACTGTAATCTTACTTTACCTCAGTAAATCTGGTTACCAAGGGTAAAGGTATCCATACACGGGTCAATTTTTCGTTCAATTTCCGATCAATCGCCGTGTGAGTTTGCAGCAATTGTTTAGAGAACAATCGTTCAGGAATCCTTTGCGAAATCGATCTATTGCTTCATCGTGCCTTGATTGTTCGTCGTTTGAACGGGTATCGGCACCTTTACTTCAATTTGAACAAATATTACATTGTGTAGTTTGTTAATTAATTGGGGTTTAACACTTTAATAATAAATGGCCAAGTGATTTATTCCCCCAACATAGCAAACAAATTGTACAATCCCTTTTATTACTTGCATGTATGTAGTGAGATGGCCTGCCCATTACCCAAATGTTTTCTGTAAGGTGGCCATATATGGGTATAATATGATGTTGAGTCGAACTTTTAAAAGGATTGTTTAATTGCATAGTGTATATTTCTTTTTTTCTCAATTCCATCAACTAAATGGGATCCATCATTGGCCCGGAAGGCTTGTTTCCACTGCATGGGCGTGTTGCCGTATGTAACAGTGTGTGCACTGAATTGGCAGGAAATCTCCCCGAGGTGAACTGCAACACACAGCATGCATCAATTTTTGAGCGCACTGCACAGCAGAAAATTACCATGCATTGGTTTTGGGTGCTCTGGTGTGTATTTTGATGGCACATGACATATGATGACATCTCGGTGTTTTGATGGGGTCGAGAAACCTGTGCGAAAACACAGCAACAGTTTAGTGCAAATGGTCAGGTCGAAAAGTCTCTGTCGATAGTACAAGTATTTAACAGGTGTTTTCTATTTTTAGATATACTGTATTTCCATGCAATTATGCATGCACATAGACATTTTTCTGAACTGAGAGTAATTGAGTCAAAATAAAGTAATCCAATTTACATACACTCTCTGCACAGGGAAAAATCCGCCAGCTGGTGAAAGGTCCTTGCCAGTGTATGTGAGTGGGCTGAAGCTGCCTGCTCACATACAGAGATCTGTAGAGCGGGAGCACAGAGCTCCGACCGCACTATTTTTACGGGATTAGACCCTCCACTGTATAGGGTGCTTCCTACACAGAGGATCATCTAATGGTCCTCAAAATACAGCATATATAACCCTGAACCATGAACATCTGTTGTTTGCTTACTTTTGGTCTTTTAAATATATAATAAAGGTGCCAAGTTATTTGTAATGAGCTTACAATGCAACACATTCACATGTCTCATTCCTTAACAAATCAGAAAAAAAGAGGATTGTTCCACACTTTAGGCAGTGCAGTGGGTGCAATTAATTTCTTTATGCCTCATAGTAGTTCAGCATTGTACCATGCTTATCAATGACTACATACAAAATCAATTACTTTTTTCTTTAATCAAGCTACCAAATGTGATGAAAATCTAAAACAAAATCAATCGAGTCGTGATCTGACATATTTCTAAGTGACTGTCAGCTTTCCTTTTTATTTCAATGGATTTTGTTTCTGTTGGCTGTCTATGGAGAATGTGCTCAGGGCTTTGCAAAGGAATCAATTTTAAATCATTCACACTGTATTGTGGTACAATTGATCGATTTAAGACTGACAGTTGATACATTTTAATTGCACGAGCTAAATCAAAGATTGATTGATGCATGTATGGCTAGCTTTATGCTTAAAGTTTAGAGTTGTTGAACTTTTTTTGACTTCCTTAAGGGTATAAACAATAGACATTTAAAGAAGATCATGTAAACTCTAAAAGGTTTTCATATTCCAAAACATTTGGAGATATTAGGAGACAATAAGATTTAGTTTCCATTGCATCAACGCTCCCATGTTTCATGTGCCGCAAGCACACTCAATGATTCCCAATGGACTCTTAGCCACAGTTGTGCCATTTTCAGCATTGCTGACCTAGTTGCCTTGTGTCAGGCTGCATAAACGCGTTTATTGAAAAACATGTTAAACACACCAAAAACTCATGTGGTTTTGGATGTGTTCTTGCCATTTGTTGGTCATTTTTCCTTTATATTAATACCCACCTTAAACCTTAAACTCATTGTTGGTATCTGTAATGCAAAAATTAATAATATACTGAGTGTGACAGGAAGCCTGCAGTATGCCGAATACTTTCCTATTTGACCAGCAGAGGGAGCTGGAGTTGCTGGGACTGGTTCAGGGTAATTACAGCTGTGCCCTGTTTGCTCATTAGAGCTTGTTACAGCTCTATATAACTTCCTCACCTGCTCAGTCAGATGTTTCATCCTGGAACCAGTACTGTGTGTGACTGGGGAACAGTTTGTACCTGTGTGACCAACAAGAACTCTATGTGTAGTGCTGCAAAGCCTCTGTTTCTATGGACTACTGTTATTTTGGATTTTACCACCTTATCTGATGTCCATATTGTATATGGACTTGCACAAATAAACCACCCATGTGTTTTCACCTGCAAACATCCTATTCCAAACATTATATATAAGCAGCTATAACAATGTATTTTCTCATAATCATCTTTTCTCCAGAAGGGGTGTCGTTGCCAAGTACTCCGATTGTCACTTGGGGAAATTACAGCACACCAAAAAGAAGATGCTCTATTACACCTCTGTGCCTGCCTGCAGTGCCCACAATGACAGTATCACACACCTCCAGCATGGTAGTAAGTGTAATGACAATATTCTGTTGGATATGAATTATGTTTGCCAGGTACATGATTGGAACATTTTAGATCATATATCCTATAGTTAGGTACAAGTATTATTCAGCCCAAAAATGCCATATTGCCAATGCCAACAAGCTTTGTAAGGACTTATGGGTTGTGCTAGAGAATCAACTTTTCTTGAAAGTGAATAAAAATTTAAGGAAATTAATCATTCCTTTTACCATTGGTAATAACTAGCATCCTGTAAAGTGCTGCTCTGATGCAATGCTTTGTCACCTTTTGACTGTGGGAAAATGAATGATTAATGTAAGGACACTACTGAGTGGCAATCCCTTAACTTTCATATCATATCAGATCATCATTATCATTATTTTTGTGTGTTATTAGCTTAAGCTTTTGAGCTTTGTAAACAGTTGACGTTTTAGCTGGAAAATCTGTACTTGGCTTGGAAGAGTTTAATAAATTTTTTCCTACAACTGATACATATTTATTCTATTAGTCAGACCTTTTTGTTTTGCTGCAGTTCCCTTCTCGTATAAATCCCCTCCGCCCCCCGGGTGTAAAGAGGAGGACAGTGAGCCTGGAGACAGTGCCTGCCCACCACCATAACTACCAGAGAGTCATTAATATGCAACAAAGAGAATATAACCGGTGAGTAACTGATAGCACAGTGAAAATATTCTCCCCCATATTGCCCATGCCTAAAACCGCCACTGTATGAAGGCACACACTCTTTTTCTCTCTTTATAACATGATTAATAATGAATGCAATTTAGCTATGCTTATTTTATTTTATGCCACCCTAGTTCTTACATTAACAAAGTTGAGTCCATATTTGTAGTCCAGATTACAATGCACAGGAGAGGATAGAATGCCTAAATGCAAATTTACAAGTCAAATACTACAACACATATTTTCATCTGGTTCACGTGGCTTGGTTACACACCTATCCAATTTTACACGCTGGGTGCATGTTATGCATATGGAAAAAGTTCATATTATATCTAATCGGCCTGTTCAAATGAAAACGAATGTTAAGGAGCATTAAGGGGATCGGCGTAAACTAGGCTTATTCCACATAAGCCTAAAACAACACATAATAAAGCTGTACTACGAAAAGGCACATTTTTCCAAAGGAAGCAAATATGGTAGTTACTGTTGGCAACACATACATTTTTTAGTCAAGCAAAAACAAAAAAAAAATGTTGTAATGTGTCCTGAAAACAATGCACTAGTTCAAGTAGTTTATCAGCTGTTCAGTATAGGTGGGCCCCACCGCACAGGGAGTAGTCCTTGGATGATAATGCTCTCATCAGTTGCAAGTCTGCAGGCCACGGTATGGAACACAGCTGAAGTTGGCCAGGCCTAGTAGCCAGGGATGCGGCCGGTAGCAGAGGAAGCAGCAGGTATAACATGCGGGTCCCGGCTGGGCCTGGAAGCAGAGGGCAGGAGTCCAACCATGGAGAGTCCATATACCCTGGTGCGGTTCAGCAGTGTGTGCTTTTGAACTCTTTGGCTGCACACACGCCAGCTTGGGAGATACAGGCCTGGGCAGCACAGGAAAGACATGTGGCTGACCTGCACGGACGCTAAACCAGTAGGACATACTTTGACTGGACACCTTACTCTTGTACCTGGACTTTTATCAATTGAACCTTTACTTGATTACTTGTTACTGATATGGTCACCCATTTGAGGCCTGATTAGGTCTGGGTCTGCCTTGACTCTCCGTTCTCCTGAAAGATCCCAGTCTGAAAATTCTTGTTGACACCGCTGGTTTTATCTCTTGACACATTACATCTAAACCATTCTTCTACCCCCTGAGGAAGTTGTTTGTAACGAAACGTACGTTGGGGTGGCTCTACAAATTCTTGAAGATGTTTGCTATCTTCGGCCTTTCCATCTGAAGAGTTGGTTTTAACAAAAAATTTTGGCGCATGGTCATTTCTGTTGATTTTGTATTGTTTTGTGAAACTGTGTTTGGATTTGTGTCTTGTTTTTTATGATTTATGAACAAAACTGTATTAAATTAACAATTTTATGTAACTTTGATGTTCATTGCCACCTATCTCACCTAGTAGAAGCTTCTAAAGTCCCCTCTGTCTCTGTTCATACAGGGTAAATTACATCCCCCAGTGGGAATTTATTTGTTTATAATGCTAAAGACAGGTCCTCTTGCTCCAGGCTTGGTTCCGCCGGTTCCATAAGGCACTCAATGGATACATCAGCTCAGCAGCAACTTGCATCTCAGCTCTAATGGAAGACCCCACTTTTATACACATTTTGGGGCTGGCAACTCCCACTTGAGCTGACACATTACATCATTAAGATTCCTGCAGATGCTAGGACAGTGATAGCAAACCTTTCAGAGACCGAGTGCCCAAACTGAACCCCAAACCCCACTTTTGTATCTTAAAGTGCCAGCGTGGCAATTAAACCTGAATTAACCTCCTGGGTGATATGCCCAAAGCCAGTTCATTCTGGCCCCGCAGCTTCTGAACCGTGCTCCCTGCACAGCCAAAAAAGGAGAGACTCGCATCCCCCTTGCCACCC
Source organism: Ptychadena robeensis (assembly GCA_036250615.1). NCBI lineage: Eukaryota > Metazoa > Chordata > Amphibia > Anura > Ptychadenidae > Ptychadena > Ptychadena robeensis. The sequence continues at coordinate 91,330,583 of CM070037.1, forward strand.
TCACTTATACGTAAAATTTCAGCTAAAATACAGCTATCAGATATTGCTTCCCCATGAGCATAAAGCACTGCTCTGCTGCATACAGGCTTTCACTTATCCTATTTCGAACACATAGATCTTTAAAACTCTTGGGGTTTACCAGTTAACCCCTGAGACTACATCCATGCAAATTTTCAGGTCCCTCAGGACAATTCTTAATACAGTTTTTATTGTTAAACGCATACAATTTATGTCACTTGGATAACCGCAAGGAAACATTAATAGCTATGAAAGGTTGCAGATAGTGGTGTCACATTGTAAATTACTAATCCAAAAAATTAGACCCAAAGTCTAACCCAAAGGAGCTCACTAAAAAGTTATGTCCCCTAGATAGGCATTTTCTGGAGGCCTTAGGCCGGGTGGGAGTATGGAGGGAGTGCTAGTGGTAGGGGGCCCCGAAAAATTTTGTATGGGGCCCCGAAATTTCAGATGGCGGCCCTGCCTGAGAACTCCCGCAGCAGGTCTCGCGCGCCGACCAGTGAGCAGGTGCCAGAGAGTGAGTAGCTCTCTCTGTTGGCGGGGGGGGGGTGATGAGTTCCACCACCTTTTCCCTGAGAAAAAAAAGCCCTGGTCTCCAAAAGAAGGGAGACCTTGCAACTATTTTTTTCCTACCCAGATAAAACATGCTCCGTGAAACTTGTGCGCACCATGAGGCACTGCATTGTTTAGGTTGTATTCACATTTGTGGTTTGGTTTTGTGACAATTAGTTGCCACTCTGAAGTAGTTGCACACCGTGTGTAGGTGCTTGGGAGGCTTTTCTCAAATATTGACAACAGCCCCCATGTTTCCTCATAGACAAATCCCAAAAATTTACTGGTGACTGTGACTTGTGGCTCCTTTTTACGGGTGTCCAGGCAGAGGAAATCCCACCGCATGTGTTAAATAACCCCTTCTGAAGCCAGCAGTGGCCCAGGAGGTTTTTTTAAGACAGGAGGTGGGTATTGTGTCTGGTCTGATTTATAGCTGTTTAATAGAAACATGCAGAAACACAATGTGTGTGTCAATAAAAAAAAGTACCAAACTTCCACTTTCCACTGAGCAGAAGACCAAAAAATAAGTGGGGACTGGAATTCTGATGAAAATGGTAAATTTCCTCCTTGAGTTTTATGATATATGGTTTCTCATCATTGCATCATATGTTTATTTTTTCTAGGTACCATCAGGGCTGGAGGAGGCCATTTTATGGCACAGCTACAGAAAAGGAGGAATATAGGCAAGTTATTTTTTAGCATGACAGCATTTGTTCTTGAGGTGCTTTCCATCTCTGAAATAGCCTTGTTCGCTAACGAGTACTCTTCATCCCTGGAAAATAAACCTTGTAATCACCCAACATCCCACCTGTCACTGGAGTTCTATGAAAGTCTATCATTTGTAAATGGAGCATATGTTCCTTCCAGCCTTTTACTTGTCAGTGCTTAAGTCTCAAGAGTGGCCAATTAGATAAAGGTTCTGCCTGACCACATACACAGTGGTGTGTCGCCTATTGAGCTTAAGCTGGCCATACACTATATACCTGTCAACTCTAAAAAAAAGAAACCCCGGGGAAATGTGGACTACACAAATGTGGACCAGCACCATAGATATAGGAGCACAACCCAGCCAGGGGTAGTGAATACTTAAATAGTACATAGATATCCTATTACTGGTAGATATCCATCTATGCCAGATATGAACTTTGCCTAAAAAAAATATTTGTGGATAATATTATTTTACAGGAAGGAGATCAGACAAGTGTTGAAGAAGCAGATGAGTGACAAGTGGAGTATGGAGAGGGAGGTCCTGGCCAGCCAGAGCAAAGAAGTGGAGGCTCTAAAAGAAAGTGATCGGTTAGCTATTGTTCAGGATCTGGAGCAGACACGAGCTAAAGCCCTTTTCCTCAGAAGATACAGGGATGAGAATAAACAGGTGAGACAATGCTTTTATATTTGTAGGGGGCACATTACACTGCTTAATGCGGACCTATGAGAGAATGTATAGGCTGCCGGTACTGCTGACTTGGGTTTATATACTGTTTACTTGGTTGGGGTTCTGGTTCACCACCTTTATTTTTTTTTTAAAAATAGTGATCCAAAATGTGTATGTAGCTGAAGGATATACCTCATTTCTCTGCTAATCTGCATGCTTGTTTGAAACGAGACGAACTACACGAGTCATCTTCACATCTTGGCAAATATACATTTTTAGAATGAATTTTTTGATGAATACAATATACATGCATTGGCCTCCCAGACCTCTACAAGGGAATGAGAGAGCAGGAGCCAATGTTTAGAATAAAGCAGGGTACAGACATGTAGATATGGGCCAGAGCGATGCGCACTCACGGCCATCTATCTGCCCCATATAATATGCGGCCATCGATTGATTGGTCCCGCACGAAAACAGTCCCATCAGACATGACTGTTAAATACGGCCGATAGCCGTTGCTTTGCATGGAAACCGAGGGTCTCCATGCAAAGCATCAACTGAGCTGGAGAGATAGCAGAGCTGTCTCCCCAGCTCCATCGATATCGACAGCAGCGTGATGATGTCATCATGCTGCTGCAGGGGAACATCGGACGTCTCAAATATCGAGCCATCTGTACCCTGTTTTTTGAGTATAGAAAAAACTTTGTCAGTAATAAATCCTAACCACTTAAGCTGGCCATACACCTTTAGATCTCTCTGTCAGATATCCTTTAAATCTACCAACAACTATGTAGGACCGGGTCCTCTGCGATTGAACACAGGTAGACTTGATGGTTTAGAAAGTCCCTCATATTACATGGTTTTGGTAAAGCAAAAGGAGATCTAAAGGAAATCTGACAGAGAAATCTAAATGTGTATGGGGACCCTTAGATTAGTTAATATATCAACCACAATTATTTTGCTTTTCTTTATTATTTTCAGTTAATGGAAAGCAGATGGCATGAGAACCGGCTGACCCGATCCTTAGAAATGCTGAAGGAGAGAGAACTTCTACAATACAACCCCATTAATTGGAGTGGAACTCTGAAATGATACAAACTGGTCAGCAGCAAGCATTGCACTAAACTACACATTTGAAAGTGTTATGCTACCTAAAGGGAAAAAGTTTACAATATTAGAAGGATGTAACTAAAATATTTTTTACTCCTCTATGAAACGAGGACACATTTTTAAATTCAAAAAAGAAAGTATCAGACATTAAAGAAACACAATCATATTTGCATTTATGCAAAAATTCTGCTGTTGCAAATCTTATTTCAGTCAAGACGCTAAATCCTGCAGAAGTGCAGAAATAACAACTGGTATACCTTTTAGGTCTTTGACATGACAGCTGGAGCACAGAATAGTCAATGACATACGCCCAAGCCTCCTGTTTGAACACTTAAGCTGGCCATACATGGGTCGATTTTCGGTTTGATTGATAGAAAAACCCTGGTTGATCGAGGGGGGAGCCCAGTCTTAACTAAAAATGTTTTTGCTTGCCCTTAACATGTTCTGTGAATGTATGCACATGATGGAAGAACATGTTGCCATACAAGAGTTGCTATTCTGGGGGTGATAGAAGCCTCATCTCAAGTGTTCCTGTATTCATGCACAATAAGAGACCCAAACCTCTTAGGACTTGTTTCCACTGGTCGGACGCGAATGGATGAGGTTTTAATCGCTTTGCCACGTCCGCGGCCGACCACTACCCGTGCTGTACCGTTCACACCATCCGATGTGTTTTTTGGGACGCACAGGAAGTAGGGGGGTGTGTTAAAATTTGACTTTCTGAATGCTCCCCGACCACGCCCATAAGAAATTAATGGACGCTGTAAAAATTCGCGTCTATGTTCACTATATGGCCGCAGCACGTGGTTACATATGAGGTAGGGTGGTGTTCAAAAAGCCCCCGAATCAGCGGCCGACCGCACTCCATCCTCATTAGTGGAATTGACTGTGCGTCTGCTATTGAGGTCTTTCTGGAGTGGACACCAGTGAAAAAGCGTCAGGCTTACACAAAGTACTTTAATTAGAGCTAGAATTTTAATCCATAAAAAGAATGACCTAAAAAGCAAAAAGGATTTCCAGTATATTCTGACAGATATATGTACCGTATATACTTGAGTATAAGCCAAGGTGCCTAATTTTATCTACATAAACCTGGAAGTGGAATATAAGCCGAGAGTGGGATATGAAAAGTCAGATAGTGTTTTCTAAATGAGAAAAATATAGAGAAAGCACATTTGCCCCTAGGAATTATACAGATAGTGTTTTCTAAATGAGAAAAATATAGAGAAAGCACATTTGCCCCTAGGAATTATTCAAACAGGATTAATCTTGGTGCCCTAACCTCAATAAAGTTAAAAGAACACAGGTTTATTGTTATTACAGGATGGGTTTCTTATGAACATGAAACATGAACAGGGGTGCACATAACTAGTCCGCTGGTACGCATCCAGGTCTAAAAACCCGCTCTGCGTA
>CM070037.1:91342153-91355610 GCA_036250615.1 Ptychadena robeensis
GTGCTGGATTGGGCCGTGTAAATACCTTCTGTTTTAAGAAGGCTTGATTGTGCTATATTACAGTCATCAAATAAATGTGAAAAGCGACCCCATAATTTACTTTTCCCAGTGAGTACAGGTTAATATTGGTTATGGGTTGAGGAAATAAAACCCTGTCCAAAACATTCCATACCTTTATTAAGGGATCTGCACATGCCTTCTATTCGGGTATAACCCTTTTCACACACACAGTTGTAGCTGCCCTCAGTGTTCACACACTCCTCATGTGAGCCTTTGCATTTGGGTAGCTCATTGTCACACTCATCAATGTCTGTAAGAGAAAGATGCACATTAAACATTTTAATTAATAATGGAGTAAATAGGATGGCAATATGATGACAAATTTGATGTAACACCTGCTACTATACACAGACTTGTCCCAGGCCAATAAATACAAGGTTGGCAAATGATTCAATCACATATAGTCATATTAGGACAGATTATTTTATATTATTTGAACCTATGCAAACACAGAATTTGCATTAAGACAATGTCTGACCTGTAACTGTATTCAGACCCTCCACTCCTTAATTCTGTAAGCCCAAAGCCCAATCAACAAACTATCATGCTTCACTGATTGCACAGCCTGTAGTGTTTAAACGGTACTTTGGAAGTCCCCTGAATGACAAATGGCTCAATGAGGACACAAATGAACAATAAGTGTTGCACATTTTATGTTATGACTGATGCAGTGCCATCTAGTGATAGAGAAAGCTTCACCAATATCCAATGTGGCAGCCCCTCCCAGTGGCGGCCCTTTAAAAGTACACCAGAGTGGTCTATAGTGCACTCTGAAGTGAAGAAGAGACCACTTCGATTCAGTGTCTTTAATTAAGTAGAATTAGGAGTTAGGAATACATTTAGAAAATAATATCTATTCAGACAGTAGAAGACACTCACCCAAACATCGAGCCCCATCCCGATAGAAGCCAGCATTACACTTCTTGCATCGAGCAGAGCCAGCTCCCATGCAGCCAATGCAGGCTTTATCACACTCTAGGAGTAACAAAACAAGTAGGAGCATTAGAATACTGTAGCATGCAAACTTTATTGAAGATTCTGTTCCTGTATTGAAGATGCTAAATTTCCCTTACTATGTCCTTCAAAACTTACATCTTAAGCTAGCCATACACGTGTAGGATTCCATGGCCAATTGATCACTCACCCAATTGATTCCGGCGATCTCAGCGGGAATGGGAGCTGCGATCAATCTGCCAATTAAGAGTATCCGATCGCTGCACACCACCTTGTCCAAGTGATCACGTCCAATTGATCTGGGGCTCAGAATTGGATCCGACAGATCCAATTCTGAGCCCCAGATCAATTGGACGTGATCACTTGGACAAGGTGGTGTGCAGCGATCGGATACTCTTAATTGGCAGATTGATCGCAGCTCCCATTCCCGCTGAGATCGCCGGAATCAATTGGGTGAGTGATCAATTGGCCATGGAATCCTACACGTGTATGGCTAGCTTTAATGAGACCATTTAATTGAGAAAAGGAACACACCTCTCAGGAAAAATGGAAATCCTATAGCAGAGCTGTCTGTAAATTTGGTGTATAATAGAAGTATAGCAGAACTTAATTACAGAACTGGTCTTTTATCCAAGACCACAAATTACAAGTATCTGCTTGCTTCTGCTTCATTTACTAAGTTGGATTTTGCTTTACACACCTGACTGGATTTGACAGTTAACCACAAGTCATCAGTAGTGTAGTACTGCCATGAAGCAAACCTCTTCCTCTACCTAGAGGACAGATCTTCACACAGTGATCCAGTAGGAAACATGGTATGGTTCATTTAATTTTAGGCAAAAGAAAGCAGCAGGGAGTCCATAGACCCTACTGATGACTAAAATTCTACCAGATTCTTTTTGGACACAGTTCCAGTTCCAATTCTACCAGAGTCTTTTTGGACACAGTTCAGGTCCTCTTTAATATGACGGGGGTTCTAATGCCAGTGGGGTTAAATATATATAAATATATATATATATATATATATATATATATATATACTCTCAGAGGATACTAATAAGGTCAACACTTATAGACATCAGGTGTCTCACTTTATTGGGAAAATGGTCAGTTAGATACCCAAATACTGCAAGGAAAGATGCTACAGAATTATTCACTGTATAAAGACGCAATCCCTCCAAATGGGGGGGGGGGGGGGGGGGGGGGGGGGGGGGGAGACGATATCAGTGTGTCTTATATAGTTAATGTCCCTCTATACAGTGGTGTATCTTTTTGTGCACAAAATACAGTATATGCCAAGGCTGCCTCATGTACTCTTCCTCTGCTGCTGCAAAAAAAAATAAACATAAGACCCACAAAATTACTCACCTCGACACTCATAAGACCCATCTGTATTTAAACAATACTGATTGGATTTACAGCGATCCAAAGTGCCACATTCATCAATATCTGAAGAGAACAAAGAGGACAAAAGATTGGAATTTTCTTTTTCCATCAACAATAGGTAGAACTTATGTTTTCTTTATGTTTTAAGTTATTCTTATGTTTCTGCTCAGGCAGGTAGCAGTTTTTTTAATCAGACTATGAAATATGAAAAGAGCCATTCCTGGACACAAGATAGAGGAAACAGAATTCTACAACAAGTCTTAACAAAAAACACTTGTATCCACACAAAAATATGCAAATACGAACATATATTCACATAATTAAGACTTGAACCATATCCAATTATCATTACAGGTTAGACAGTATACAAACATTGAATCTAACGGAAGACTTTTAAAATTTAGGGCACAGTACGAACAGTACATTTACATCAACATGTTCATTTAACATTAAATCAAGAATGCCCCTTCATCTGTCCATGGAGCAAAAGATAAACTAGGGTACAACTAAATGCAGCATAGCATTCCATTTCATCCAGGAAATTTTACCTACTGGCATTCTTCCCAAGTAACCCAGCCAATGCTTCAGTGCCTGCCCTGATGACAGGGTGGGCAGGGGGTAGAAAGTGGCATTGACCTTGCAATGGAGGAGGCGTTGCCTTTTTTCAAACCTTCAGCGTCACTGGTGACGTGTTAGGGTCCTCCCAGAAGTTAATGATCCCATTAAGATTTTAAAAATGTACTTTATGTACTACTATCAGTCACAAAAGTCAGAAAAGATTGAACTGCTACACAAAAAATATATAAAATAAATATATATTTAAAATAAAAACATAATTGCTTAGCATAATTATTTTAGCAAAGGCTGCAAAGTTGAGATAAACCTTGCATTGTGCTTTAGCTTTCAATAAATCCAGTACTTACCAATGCATTTCATTTCATGCAGCAGCCAGCCCTTCTTACATAGGAGGCACTGATCCTCCCCGGGGCCCAGACACTTGCTGCATGCCTTGTGGCACTCTGTGTAAGACAAGAATAAATAACGGTATCAGTGGAGACCCATCTAAGCATGTTTAAACCCTTTTTCCTAAGATAAATATACAGAAATAAAAAGGTGTAAAAAGTACCACAAAAAGCCAATAAATTGTTAACCTCCAATACTCTACTCTGGACATATTTACATAAACACTGGGTTTTGTATTTATTCTTAATGTAATTTTGTTTTTTAAAGTATTGAAATAAACAAAAGAAAAACCATTATTGTTTTTCTTTTGTTTGTTTCAATACTTTAAAAAAAGAGGGGGTAATAAGAGTTTGTTTGAGATTTTATCTTCCCTTTACATACCCGAACATACCAGGTGGCTCTCATTTCGGGATTGCTCGTAATAGCCTACAGCGCAGTCCTGGCATAGCGGACCACCATAGGAAGGGTGACAGTCACATGTTCCTGTGCCAGATCGTGTCCCAGAGCCATTACATTTGCCATGTCCACTGCAGGGTTTATCCGTGCCCCCTGGGCAAGCTGTAGTGAGAGAAGAGTATTCTGAGCAAAAGGAAATCTGTGCTCATTAGGATTCAATCCACATGTGAAAGTAACTACTCACCTGTACAGTTCATGCCAAAGGTACCAGGTGGGCAGCACAACTTCAGAGTCTCCATACAAAGCCACTCAAAAAGGTCACTGGGATCCTTTGGCCTGAACAGTCGATAAAGGAGGGATAGAGAGGGGAAAAAAATATGGATATTGGCTTCTTCACACTACCATAATAAGTTTCATCAAAAAAAAAAATAGGATTTGATATAGGTGATATCTAATAAAAATAAACATTATATGCTTTCCCATAGTTACAGGCCTCACCTCTTGAACCACCATGTTTCCAAATGCTCTTCATTCTGCTCCAGCATTTTGTTACATTCAAAGTCTGACTGATCACAAGCGCTTTCTGTGATCTCTACCAGGCGCGTCTCACTAATAAAGATATAAATTAAAAGAAGCTTGAAAGTTACAAGATGGTAAAATATTATTAGGTTAAAAGAACCTCTTTATTAGAAGACAGTCAAGCCTTCTTAACCTCCCTGGCATTACGCAGTTTTTATGGTACTTTCCAGGCAATCGCGGTGGAGTACACTGGACTATGCCGTGATTCCCCACCTCTTTAAACATCACCGGTGTCAATTAGACGCTGGCGATGTGTGCGGGGAAAAATTACGCCCCCTCCTTTAACATGGCGGTCTATGGCAATGATGACACCAAAAACTCGAGGCCGGAAGAATCCTAAGCATGCAGCTATTCAGAAATGCTGCAGGCTCACGGAGAACCGGTGATTATGATCAAACTGTACCCGTATTGGCTTCGGGCAGAATGCCAGGGAGGTTAAAACAGAAGGTATTTACATGCTTCAATTCATCAGAGATCCCAAAAGTTGAGAAAAACCCCTCACTTCAGTAGAGGGTGGAACCATGCAAATCATTTCTTTACGCCCCATCAGCCAAATGCACATCCAGAATCGCTGGTGTACAGTGCAAATATATGGTACAGAGCCATTTATTCCCATGAGCCTGAAACAGCTGTATGCAGTTTGGAATAAATGGCTCGGTATTATATTATGTATTAATAAATGTGCATTTGGTTTGGTGTAAATAAATGATTTGCATGGCTCCACCTACTGTCCTGAAGTGAGGCTTTTTCCCTTTAACTTTGTGATGAATACGTATGTGGTAGGTACTGGCCATACTACTAGCTGGGCAGATTGCAAAGGCGCAATCTCCTGCCTTCATCTCCTGGAAAGCAATCACTTACTTCTGAAGTAGTCAAAGTAAAAAAAACATGCACTTTTCTATACAGGTGTGCATCTTATATTGCAGTGCGTCCTATAGTCCGCATAACACAGCGTTTTACAAGAAATAGGAAAAACATAGGTACACTCTAAATCATATATCATAATTAAAACCAAAACTAAATCTTTAAATTATCTGTAGTAGACATATCAACAATCAAAAAACATTCTCTTCTACTTAGAAATTGAATTTGTGAACCTTCATTTATATTTCTATGTAAAATACCTGATTTCATATTTAGCTAATTTTTCTTCCTCCCAGGCTGTGTTGCCTCCACCAAAGTTGTGTCCAGCTGTTTTCTCGATTCCCTTCAGCAGAATGTTAATAAAAGAGAAGTTAAACTTGATAGATTTACAGAACACAGTGTTTATTATACCCACAGAATTATAAATTATAGATATAAAAGTTTTTAAATGCAGCAATTTTATAAAAAAAAAAAATTAAAAAATCCGATTGGATATCTTTTTTCGAATACATTTGCATTGATCTAAAAATTTAGGGATGTTGGTACAGGAGCCCCATACCTATTCCTGGGATGCTGGAGAAATTGTGTAATATTTATATAAGGGAAAAAACTATGTGAACACCAAGTGACCATTGTAACAAACCCTGGCAGTGTTTTAGTATGTCCAAGTTTCTATCACCTTTTTAAGGCCATTCTGTCCGTAAGGCATGTGAAATAAAAAAGTACAATTGAGTGCATACAATTACCTATAATTACAAGGCACAACATCAAAATGTAAGATACAATAATAATTGATGACACAGTCCCACTCAGTGCACCAGGGAGGGAGGCTTACACTTTGTATTTTTCTACAAGATACATTTTCCCTTCAAATGGGATGGTTGTCTTATAGCAGAGTGTGCAGGGCTCAAACATGCTGTACAGTGGTGGAGAGACTGCGGAGTTCCCAGAGACTAAAGCTAGGCATACACGGGTAGATTCCCGTGCGATTGACCCGCAATCGATAGCAGTGTGGTGACGTCTCTCTCTGCACTACCTGTCAGATCAACTGGGACATGTCCGTTCCCGGTTTGAGCAACCAATCGATCCCGCTCGTAGAAATACATTTACGGCTCAGTTTTAATCCTGGAGTATGTACATACCGAATTCTAGTGCAGTGAATAAATTATGTATACTAGTATTCATTTTGGAGGAGGATCACTGCTGGCAGACAGATAGTATCAAAGCAAAGTGTGTGGTGTGGAGGAAAACTTGCATTGCCTCTCCTCCCAAATTTGCAAGTAGCATGTTCCAGGGTATTGAAGGCAAGTGCTGACAGTTTGGTGTGTGAATATTGTTCTCAGCACTGCCTCTAGTCCAAGTGAATACTGGTATACAGCATGTTTGGGTTGCACACTCTGCTTAAACATGCAGTATATTCAGTGAATGCTTCTATAAGTTTTTTTTTCCTAATTTCCTCCCCAAAACTATAGACACATCTTTTTGGTCTCATGCATTTTTTCTGAAATAAGGTAATCTGTCCCAAAACCACAGCAGGAAATTATGGAAATCCCCTATAGGAAAGCTGTCATACGAAAATATGCACCCAATGGACGATTACCCTCATGTTCAGGTGACAACTTGAAAACAGGAGATCTCTTACCTTGATGAAATTGTTGACCAAGTTCATGCAAGTCATGCAAGGTTCTTGTTTGGCAGCACTGATGTCGGACAGTACAGCAAGGAAAAGGAACGTCCCTACCAGATATTCCATCGGTCCCATCCGAAAACCCATCTTGGAGAGTCAACAACAATAAACTGGATCATAAAAGAAATGAAAAGCATGAGGCTGGGTGTGTAAAAGTCTGTTCAAGGAAATATGTCCCAACAAAAAAATATATACAAGTAAAGCTAGCCAGTCCCATAGACCACAGCCAAACTGCTCTGTGTGGAAGTTTGCTAAAGGCTTTCAAATGCTGGCAAAATGTGCCGTGTGGTGTACTCTGCCAGCCTTGAGTCGCTGCTGAACAATCACAGGAAGCTTAGATAGTCCACACACTACATTGTGGGCAAACGGAAGATAGAAAAGATAGGTTCTGCATTATATCTTTTATTATAGTATTTTGAAGTCTTACCAGCTGGAACCAAAGAACTTCATTAAACATGTATTTGTTAGCAAGTGAATGGCATTTTATTAAAAACATTTTGGATAGAGTGGGGAGGTAGTAGACCTTGTGTCCGGCTTGTATTGCCATTGGCATGGCCACAGTGGAGATATGCCTATATATTTATGACAAGTGGATATATATGAAAATGGATACTTTCAAGGAGTGAACAGATGTTTCACCCATGCCATTGATCCCTTCAACACCAGCAGCACCAGCAGCGCTGGTGTCCCAGGTTCAATTCTCAGCCTGGGCACTATCTGCAAGGAGTTTGCATGTTCATCCCGTGACTGCGTGGGTTTCCTCCATGTACTCCTGTTTCCTCCCACATTCCAAAGACATGCTGATAGGTTAATTGGCTTCCCCCAAGAAGATTCTCCTATGCAAGTTACACATCCGGCAGCCTGTCGCTCAGAAAATTGGAGCGCACCTTTTGTGTGCTGGGCATTACTTTGAATGAGGATCCTGGATCCAAAGTAATGCGATCGGCTGGAGAAAAACGGACACGGCCATTCTCTGGCCATTCGCGATTTGGCCCACATAGATCGGTCACTCCAGGTGGCCAGCTGCGATCTCCAGGCGATTTTGCATCCGGTCGTTTGCCACAAATGCACACACCGATCAACCGCAAAATCACTCACGGATCTATGCATGTATGGGGTTGTTAGTTACATATATATGACTATGGTAGGGACATTGGATTGTGAGCTCCTCTGACAGTTAGTGATATGATTATACATGCAATACATACATGTAAAGTGCTGCGGAATATGTCGTAATATAATAATAATGAGACCGTCCGATTTAAAATCATCTCTCCTAAAGTAACCTCATAGCAACCCTGCCGCACATGCTCGGTATAGAGTATGGCTTTTGTACTTTGTTCATAGGACATCCTCCAGCAGTATCCTATTTCACACAATGAGTGTTTAGCTGTGTATTCTACTACACCTACCACGAGTCCTGTGCTGCAGATTGCTGGGGGAGGGCGGCCTGCGGTCTCAGCAGATTTACAGCAAGATGTAAATTGCTACTTAAGTATTTATTATGAATGCAAAGCCAGAAGGGACCAGACTAACACATCTGCAGCATATGTCAACACAGGATGACTATGCCAACACACAGTAGACATTGTTTCTTGGTCTAAGCCAACCCAAGCCTGCTACTTCTATAACCGACAGAGGATGCTGGACCCCCAACAACAGCTGGCATTTTGTCTTTTGGGGTGTTTGAGGAGAGATCTCATTGCTACGAAAAAAAAGGCTCCCCCATAGTTACCGTACTGTAACTCTCAGAGGGGGGGGGGATTACCATTTAAGTAACCCCTTCTGATCCTCCTGTGTTATTTTGATTGCCCCTTCTGATCCCCCTCCCCCTCTCCAGTCTACTGTGCCATCTTGATTCCCCCTCTGATCCCCTGTGTCATTTTCAGTGTAATCCCCCCCCCCCCCCACCCTGATACCCCAGTGCCGTATTCTTCTTCATGGAAAAATAAGACATCCCCAGAAAAGAAGATCTTCTTTAGGAAAATGTTATATAAGACACTGTCTGATTTTCAGGGAAACAGGGTAGAAGTTCTAGCCTCACTACCTCACCCCAAAATCCAACTGAAAACCTGGCAGTCTGGTACCTCTTGCAAAGATGGTCAGATTAGTTATCTGACCAGAGATCTCTGCATTTTTTATTGGGTCCTTTACAGTAGCCATGAGATCAGAACCAATAAAATGTATTGTTGGTCACACTGTTGTGGTGAATTAGTGCACATTGTGTTACAATGGACAATGCACTGGAACAGGGCACCTGGTGCACCACAAAGTCAGCATGTCTGACTGGTAACACTACATCTGTTTGTACATCCCACCGGTCTGCAACACACATCCATGAGCGAGCAGAGACAGGAAGTATTTAGGAATGAATGGCTCCACAGCACACCACTGTGCACAATGTTATGGTGAATCAGTGCACGTTGTGTTACAATGGACAATGCACTGGAACAGGTCACCTGGTGCACCACAAAGTCAGAATGTCCGACTTGTAACACTACATCTGTCTGTACATCCTACTGGTCCATGAGCGAGCAGAGACAGGAAGTCATTAGGAATGAATGGCACCACACGCACCAATGTGCACAATATAGTTACTGCAGCAGCGCAGTGCTGTGACCCTCACACCCAGCAGTGCCCCAATGCATGGTCACATACCCCGATTACATACCTGTCCGCCCAATAAAGTATTAGCCTATACTTCATGCCAAGTCAATATGCAGCCCTGGCCACAATGCCTACACCCACATTTCCCAGCATGCCCCACAGCTGCCATGGATAAGCCCTCCCTATACCCACCTCCAGCAGGGTCAGGGTACAGCATGTCCCCCTCTACCCGGCAGTGGCTCTGTCCAGCGCAGCTCCCAGCATACACCGCGCACTCCGCACTGCGAGCACCCAGCTGGCAGCGGGACACGTCTTCTATTGGAGGGGCCCGCCGGCCAATCCAGGGCGGCCATGTGCGGTGACGTCACCCTGCCATTCCCCGAGCTGTGGTCTTGTGTACGGTAACCCTTTGTGTGCCGGAGCGAAGCTATTTATAATCTGCTGGCCGCAGCTGTCCCGGCGTTACACATGGAAGGTTCTAGAATGTTCTAAAGTTTACAAAGATTACAGAGCATGAGAGAAATGAGATACTGATATTATAGATATTATAAATATCACTCGGGTATACTTCTGGGTATATTTTATTGATGTGAATTATTGATCATGATTTCTAGTAGAATACTTTACTGATGTATTTGTAATATCATTTATCATAAGCACAGGGTTCCCATCACTGCTGTCATAGGCTTTGGCTCAAATGGATGTAAAGGTCATGGTGTTGGGCAGATGCAGCACATTGAAAGTAATGGGATATGACATGTACCTGTACACAGAAGTGTGGCATCGCCCACCCTGGGCCAGTTAGCGCTGGGCGTCACAGGCAATGACAAGGTAACCCATCAATAGATGGGTGAGGATGCGGAAAAGGAACATAAAACATAAATACAAGTTAGGCCCTGTCTACACTGCTGTTTCAAAACATTAAGCTGGCCATACACCTTTAGATCTCTCTGTCAGATATCCTTCAGATCTACCAACAACTATGTAGTGCCGGGTCCTCTGCGATTGAACACAGGTAGACTTGATGGTTTAGAAAGTCCCTCATATTACATGGTTTTGGTAAAACAAAAGGAGATCTAAAGGAAATCTGACAGAGAAATCTACGCTCCACATTGGTGTTAACACTGTAAAACACATGCAAACTACTGACCATTCCCAGGTTGGACGATGCAGACGAGTCAGCAGTGTAGACATGGCTTGGGAGCAGCTCAGGCATTTTTTTCAGATGTGCCCAAACCGCTAGCATTATTTTCAGCTGTGTTTTGTAGCCGCCCCCTGTATTCCCCTATGGAAAATGACATGCCAGTCAATACTACACCGGAATCATGTACCGCGTCCATTGTAAACAATGGCCGTGTTATGTGACATGCACTGCACCCAATGAGGACATGGTTTGCTAATGGAACGTATAGGATGCGGTATTGCCGACATGGCAATTACTATGACCTAAACTCTCTGAAACCACCATGTTCACATCGCCACCCGCGGTTTCTGGGGCTGCCTTTTGTAGACCCAGCATTTCAGAACCATGTCCGAAACGTCTGCCCATGTCCATTGAAATCAATGGGCACGTTTCTGTTGCGCTTATTTGAAATGGACTAAAACATTTTTTACAAAGATGCTCAGTCCCCATACAAAGTAATGGAAATTGAACAGGGTCTACCAACACCTACCTACCTGTTCGATTGAGCTTTCTTGGTGCAGGATCGATTGATCCCGTTTAACCCTCTGGGCGGTTTGAGCTTTTCGCGCCATTTTTTATGGCACGAAAAGCCGTTTTACCGGCAATCGCGGTGGAGTACACTGTACTCCGCCGTGCTTGCCGGCTCTCCGCCCAGCCCTCTACACACCTCCGACGTCAAATAGACGCCGGCACACAGAGAGACGGCGGTTTTGCCCGATCCCGGCATGGGCACAGTTTGATCGTGATTCACTCCCGACATTTTTTTTTGTTATGTTCAATTAAAACATGAGAACATATAATGTTTGTGTAGTATTAGTTTAAGCAGACTGCGTTTTTCTATTGGTGTGACTTACATGAAGATCAGAGCACATTTTATGACCAATTCATGCAAAACTCCACGTAATCCCAAAGGGTTCACATACTTTCTCTTGCAACTGTGTATAATAGGGTAAAAAGGGAGATTAGGAGTTTATTTCCCACTCCACACACTGCCACACTATATCTGTGGTGCATTTTTTAGCGGTAATGCTACCAGGTCTGTTGCTGGTGATAAAACCCTGCATTTCTGCTTTGCACTGCGTTTGCGTCTCCCATAAAAGTGTATGGGAGACAATTGCGTTGCAGCTTCAAAAATGCATGCTGCAGGGTGTTTGCGGTAGCATGATGCAATGTGTGTTACCGCAAAACACAAAAATCAGTCCAGTGTGAAAGGTACAACTGGTTTCCTATGGAAACATGTGTTCCCTGTGTCACACAAGCCACGCTGCAGCAAACTGCAATGCAAATGCAGCTCGTGTGAAATGGCCGTTAATCAGAACCTGTTTAGTTTAAATAGATAGCGGGCTCAACAATAATCTTATCTCGAAAAGGGGGGGCCCTCTCTATCCAAGGACTACAAGAAAATGTATGTAAGTTACTTCCTGCGCATGTGAAACAGTGATGTGGGACTGCGTGCTGCAGTGGTTATATACAGGGGTCCAATGTGTCACAATAGCTAAAGCCCCCCATACACGTTCCGATTTTTCGTACGAATTTTGCCCGACCGACCAATGTGGTCGGGAGATTAATCGATCGGGAGATTAATCGGATTCGGAATTATGTACCCGACCGATCCCGATTTCTCAAAATCGTCCAAAAAATCGGTCGGGACCGCTTCGGACCTGTCCGTAAATTTTTGGTCGATCTGCTGTTAATAAATAGGGTCGGGCTGATGGATCGGTGATAATTCGAATTCCGATTTTTCGTGCCAGCCGACCGACCAACCATAACATTTTAGGTGAATATCGGGTGACAGGATCGGACGAAAAATCGGTCGGGAGAATAATCGGAACGTGTATGGGGGGCTTAAGGTAGTCTCTGTAAAGCAGCAAGTGCCTGCTGCACATGATAGGAGTGCTTATTTAACAAGAGCAAATTCAGTTAGGGCAAAGAAACTTATAAAACCCGTACAAGTGTATGTACATGATTTAATCTTTTTACTTGAGGTTAGTTTAATGCCAAAATCCTTTAAACCCAGTGTAGCTGTTATTAGCTAATGGTCTGCTAGGGGGCGCTACCAGAGAAGGAATTCATTTGACAGGACAAGGATTTGTGCTCTTTAAAGATATTTTTATGGCCAGTTTCTCTGTGGTATTTATTAACCATAAATTAATTGCATTTGCAGTAGCACCCCAATTAAAAAGTCATAGGGCCTAAGGGCTTAACAATATTCTAAGCATGACCACATAAAACAGTTGCAGCTGGATTCTATGTTTATATATTACAAATAATATATATTATTATTATAATATATATTACAAATAAAAGTCATGGTGTTCACACTTGATTTTTTAAATTCCTTGGCATGCTGATGGATATCTGAAGCTTTGAACTTTTATTTTAGGCTTATATATTATTATTATTATTATTATTAACATTGATTTATATAGCGCCAGCATATTACGCAGCGCTGTACAATACATTAGAGTTGAGATACAACACAGTATAACACACAGGTACAGGTAATGAGGACCCTAGAGGACCCTGCCCGGACGAGCTTACAATCTAATAGGTTGGGGAACAAGGTATACAATATGTGGGGGGGATGGGACTGGCATGGTGGTGTATGTTAGGAATGAGAATATGGGTAGGAGAGGCTGAAGAGGTGGTTTTTAGAGCTTTTTTGAAGGTGGCAAAGGTAGGAGCAAGTCTGATAGGGCAAGGGAGGGAATTCCAGAAAGTAGTAGCGGCCCTAGAGAAGTCTTGGAGCCGTGCATGTGATGAGGTTATGAGTGGGGA
>CM070037.1:91355710-91379534 GCA_036250615.1 Ptychadena robeensis
CCATTGAAAGAGGTTTGGAAGGATTGGTCAGTCAAGTAGGAGGAAAACCAGGAGAGTGCATATATAGTGGTGTATCATATTGGGCAGATGTTTATCAGGGACTATATGTCTTGTCTGTAGAAGCATAGTGTTGCCTTCTACATTTTGACTGATATTTTGCAGCAAGACCTGCGTAAATTATTAATATATATATCTGAATATTCTCATTACACTATAGCAATCTTATAGGCACTTATAGGTTCTCACTAGTGATGAGCGGCATAGGCAACATTCGTATTTGCGGCATGCCGCGAATTTTTGGGAAAACATTCGGAAAATATTCGCATTCGGCAATATTCTTATTGCGAAAATCGGCAGTTTTATGCGAATTTCGCGAATTTTATATATTCGCGAATATATGTTTAACTTGCAATAATTGCGAATTTTGGACGCCATCTAAGTGATTTTAGCGAATTTTCTAAAGTACCGATTTTCGCAATATTCCGAATATTCACATCACCCCAATATTGGATTTAAAAACTGTTGATGCTCGCAGGGAGTGTTGCTAAGCTCTTGTTGCAGCCTTCCCATTTGTCCACTTGTATTGAGAGGTGTGTGTAATGGAAAAAAAATACAGAATATCCGGAATTGCGAATATTCTGCAATATATTCACCATCTTCGCGAATTTCCGAATTGCCGATATTCGCGATTAATATTCGGAATCCGAATATTCGTGATCATCACTAGTTCTCACCAGCAGGGTCACTGTTGAGGAGGGGGGGGGGGGTGTTGATGGATGGATTACGAAGACATTACATTAGCAGAGCCTCTGGTTGTACAGAAGCAGGTTGCCATGCCTGACGCTGGGCACCCGGGTTCCCGTACAGCATGAGGCTCTACTAAGACATGTCCCCCAGCAGCTGACCGTCAGGCCCCCCTAGCTGAGGAGTGCCACCTGCCCCCCCAACGCTGGCCCTGCTCACCAGACAAGAACTCAATCATGGTTTTGGCATATTTCCTGAAGCATACCAATGCCTAGGCTATACTGTACAAAATAAATAATTATAGATGTGTCTATAATGCCTGCCATACAGGTACCCATAATATTTACAATCGATAAAAACAGATAGATGAATCCCGATGTTGCAATCGTTTATCGATTGTAATTTTAGCCAAAATAGTACCACATAAGATTTTGGATCGATTTTTCCAGTTTTGATCGAAGATGTCATTGAAAATAATTGATAATTCTCTCGGACGATGTTCTTTCCAATGGGAAGTGATGTAGGGGGTATGGAAAGGAGATGATAGGATAGTGTATAAATAGGTGGTGGCATGTCATTGGTTAAAGGTTAGAAATCACCCCGAAATGCATCATGTCCAGTGGTAGTTAATAACAACAGTATTTTAAAAACTAAGATATCCATTAGATCTATGAACAACTATGTAGTATAGGGTCCTCTGCGATTGAACACTGGTAATGTTTCGAAATTCCCTCATATTGCATGGTTTTGGTAAAATACCAAACTTGTTGGAGATGTAGAGAAGGGTTGGGGGTATACTACAAAACAAAAAGTATGTCTCTAACACAAATAGTTTTTGCACAAATTAGGTTCAAAGTCAAGTCAAAATTTCAAAAATCTGAATTTTAACTTTAACTTTGAACTTAATATATGCAAAAACTACATGTGCTAGAGCAAAACTTTTTTTTGTCAAATGTTTCCATAACCCTTCTCTATATCTCCAGCAATTTTAGTGTTGATACCATTTTCAGAGGCTTTGCAATCAGCTCACAAAATTAGCAAGTCGAAAAATTCGACCATCTTTATTATGGAGTGAAAATTTGTAAAAAAATAATAAAGAGTCAGAGACACAGCCAATTACATATAAAATGAATATACATCATGTTACAGAAAAGTAAGCAGGTCTGGTCCATGCAGTATTACCCTATATACCTCCAGCCAAGCTTAAAGGCCACTACCAGGAGGCAAATGTACAGAGCTGAATTTTTATCATGCGTCTACACTGGCAGTACTCATTCTCTGAACCCACCTACCAATTTATGGAGAAACACATTTTACAATGTGGTGTTAACAACGTACCCATGAGCAGTTCTTTATACATGGGAGTCATATAATGTTTTTATTGAAATGTAGAAAGTTAATGTAAATACACAATTCAACTAGCTGATTGGTCAGTGTGTTCAGAGAATTGGCACTGCTACTACTAATACAGCTAAAATGTACAGTTTTGCAGTGGTCTTTTGGCATGGGAATGAAACAAAATCTTGCCGATCTATTGCTCCCAGGATGTTTGGGACTAAAATATTCAGACCTTAACACGCACATGCATTTTCCAAGCAAATTTTCCAAACCAAAATTTTGGAAAAGCATGGACAAACCCAAGGCTACAAGTTCACCTGCACCGCCAAAGAGCTTAATGTTCCTGTGTCCACTGTGTGCAATATTGTAAAGAGGTTTACAGCCCTTGGCATTAGCTAATCTCTCTCTTTCAGTAATGCACATCAGTTTACTGTTTATCAAAAACAAAAATAAGCTTTTGAGAAAAGAACAAGTTCCCTAAAGTCAAACATCACAGATGTTCACCAATGTTTTGGCGTTGCTCTGTTGATTCATGCACTAGTAGTATTGACTGTTTGCAAAGTATTCTGAAATCTGAAGACCACTAAATAATCCTGATATGCAATGTATTGCCTTTAAGCTAGAAGCTGGAGCATGGGTCTTGCAGCAGGATAATTACTAAAAGCATACTTCAGAACCCTCCAATGCTTAACCGTTTCTGGATAGTTCTTGAAATGACAACAATGAGTCCAGATATAAATTCCATAGCTATCCTGAGGTGAGCAGTAGGGAGAAGGAAGCCTTCAAATCTAAGCCACCTATGGAATCTGGCAAATATAAAATGTTCCCAAATTTCAGGAGAGAGATAAACGATTAATTGATTGTTATAGAAAGCTTTAAAACCAGAAATTTTTTACTGGTATTACATGTTCGAAAATACCACACCTTGCAATCACCTATTAATCACATATTCCCTGCCTGGACATAGGTGTCCAGGAAAGGACATGGGGTTTTTAACGGCACAGTTATATCACACAAATATTAATGTTATAGAAAGCTATTAACATCAGTTATTTCTTCCAATGGGTGTGCTACCAAGTATTATAAGGGTTCCAGTATTCTTGTCTACCAAGATTGGCATAATCACCAGTGGCGCCCTATGCTCTTTACAGATGAAAGCAGGTTCCCAGTGAGCACATGTGACAGATGTGACAGAGTCTGGAGACACCATGGAGAACGTTCTGCTGCCTGCAACATCCTCCAGCATGACCGGTTTGGCAGTGGGTCAGTATTGATGTGGGGTGGCTGCAGTGTGTCAGCAGTTCCTGCAAGACAAAGGCATTGATGCTATGGACTAGCCCGCCTATTTCCATGACCTGAATTCAATTGAGCACAACTGGGACAACCACCAATGCCAAGTTGTACCACAGACTGTCCAGGAGTCCTGGGGGATACTTAAAGCGGACCTACCACCAGAAGTACATCATTAAATGAATGGCACTAGAAGTCCCTATTATAGGGAGAAAAGCATAAAAAAAAAAAATTAATTGAGGTGTCTATGGCCAGCTTAAGGGACAGGATAAAACATACAACTATTTCTTGCAGTAATCTGCATTATCTGCATCTGCAAGGTTTTTTAAAATTCTGGCATTGTAGAGTCACATGTCTGTTTTATTTTTAAAATTCAGTTTTTTCTTTAAGGGCTTCTTTTGAGTACGCACGGAACAGTTATGTAAGTGTTAAAACTCCTATCACCTTTTACAAATGTTATTTCTTTTTTTTTGCCTAAGTTGTCAAAGCTGATGTATCCTTTATTTTGACCTTGCTCCATTTTGGGGCTTTTCCTACATGTTTTTCATTGGCAGGGTAGTGCAACTTGAATAATTTTAGATATGATAAGCTGAAAAGAGATAATAAAATAGCCAGTATTGAGTCACATACTGTGAGGGTCACTAATGTTTTTAATCCCCACCTGAAATTGAAAGTGACTAGAGAACCATTAAAAAAATCTTTGCGTCAACTGGTCCATTTATGATAACAGAACCATTCTATCTAATCTTGTGTAAATGTTATGGGTTGGGTTTATTCGCATAGATTGGCTTGGACTGAACATTTTATTTCAATACTTGCCATGCATGTAATATCAGTGTTTATTCTGGTAAATTTCCATGGCCTTCATTGTACATAATGTTTTATAACAAATGTTTGTGCATCTTATCACAAACTGGAGCTATAAATACACACATACGCCATATTCAGTTTTTACTATCCATCGGACAACTGCAACCTTAGGCCCTCCGGGTTGGGGCCTAGATTGCCTTCATGTTCTGTTGTAAACAGGACCAGGCATACTGTGCCTAAGGCTAGATATACTTGGACATTTGCACTATATCAGGCATGTCCAAAGTCCGTCTCCCATGCCAATTGAGGCCCCTGTTCAAGTTTCCACCAGCTTGTAGCCCAGTCATTGATAAGCAGAGGTGCTCTGCACTGGGGTGACACCATTGTACTACCAGAGGAGGTGTGATACCAAACCTTTAAACAAGTGCTAGTCTTTCTTTTGTTTTAATTTCTTAAGGACTTGTTTTAAGTGTAGGTCAGCAAAAGGACTCCCATCTCCCCCAAGAACTAGAGTTCCAATGTCAGTGTGACTGCTGCAGCAAAGTACATAGGAATCAGGATTTCTGCAAGTAGGTGAAATGTGTCTGTACATCTGGGAGGACTACAAGTCCCATCTCATTTAGGGACAGCCTTTATCAGTGTTATGACATTAAATTACTGATGCTTTACAATAATAATTCTGCTTATGTTTGAAGAAAGAGATCTGCACACCCTTGCTCTAAAATCCTTCGGCATTTGTTAAATCCTTCAGCCCTATGTGGGCATTTATTGGCATTTTTGGCATGTTTTTTTTGCATGTCTCATGTTGCCTAGCAATAATGACAATGTCACACAAGACCAGTGGATCTGTGCCTATTACTTCTACAATGCCTGCATCTAGCACTATCCCTTAACATTGTCCTTGCCTCACATGGTTAAAAGTGTCCAGCAGAAGAGCTTCCTCTGCTGGATGCTAGCTGTTTTCTACCCCATGCAATAAAATGATGTTGGGCAAACCCTCCTACTTCAGAACCAGACCCCCTCCCTCCAGGTGATACAGGACCCCTGCTAGGCCTAGAGCCTGTTAAAGATTATTAAGATGGCGCCCAAAAACTAGCATATTTCTGAACCCTTTTCGTATAGGTTTTGGCAGGCCTGGTAAATGTTGCCAACAAGTGAGTGTGGTCCCCTCACTCCAGGTCAATTGACAACAGGTCAGAAGTATGATTGGGTAAATATTATACATCCTAAAGACGTCTCTAATGGTATGTTTCCACTGGGCCACATGGATGCCTGTGGTTTAGGTGGTAACACACCCTATTTGTTACAATAGGAAAAATGCACCAGAGTGCTTTCTGAATACAGCTCATTTCACGTTGCACTGATGTGTCCATACTATTGGTATTCCATGGACTAGCACTCCTCATTAAGAAAATGCATGCAGCAGTGGCTTATTAATGTGATATCCTTCATGACAGTAAGAACTCCGGTGTTATTGCAGAGGATCACAATCTAACCAGCTCTTTTATGCTGTTTTCTTAGCTTGGATCCTATATCTCCTCCCATTGCCTATCCCATGTGGACATCTTGGAACCATCCGTATGCTTATACGGCTTTTTAATCTGACCCATGATCACAGGAGTGGAGGGAAGTGGGGCAGGTCAAAAAGCTTGGATATGGCCCGCGGGCCATAGTTTTCTAATGACTGTCCTAGATCCTCAATGAGCCCACCATCCACAGACACCCAAAGCCCTGCATGTGGGGATGAGGCCCCCACCTTAGCAAGGTGTCTCCACCTTGTTGAGGTATAGCGTTAAGCCTGGCTTGCTCCAGAGCATTTTTTTTATTGGCTCTCCTTACTAGGTTGTATCAGACTCTATCCCTAAAGGGGATCTGGTATAACCTGAAAAGCAGGGGTCATTATATCAGGCCTGTCTGGCCCTTTGCCAAGAAAAGGATATGTTTGTGAAATAAGGGGGAACTTCATGTCATCCCTTTTTTAAAACAAAATATATTACACCTCCTTTGGGGCATTGGAAGTGACCTCTTAAGAAAAAACAGTTCCCAGGTGTGACGAATAATCAATATAATCACTGTACATATATATATATCTTGTCCGAAAGCCACAATTACATCTCCCCAGACCCTTCTCCATAGTTAAATTCCACCATTCTGTAGAAATCATGAAAGGTCTCCAATGTCCTCGTGCCCACCTGTGTAAACATCTAGGGGGTCGTAAATGCTCAGAGTCCCTACTTCAAAGCATTGAAATAACCCACTTTATTGCCCCCCCCAATAAACCATTTAGTTCTGGTGGAAAAGGGAGGGGGGGCGAGGGAGTACATTCAGGGGACACAAAGTAAATTGAACCCTGATTCAACTTTAGATTAATGGTTGAAGAGATTACCTATAAAACCATATTTCCATACATGGGGGATACTGGTAACTCGCAGAGGTGACTCTCCATAGGAAAACACATATTTGTAAGCAAGGATGGAATGTGTTTTTTTGGGGGGGGGAGGGGGGAACAAACCCTAGGGGTGGCCAAGCCCAGTGGACTTTTAGGGTGGATTGGAATGATATGTAGTTCCAGTCGAGGGATGTTTGACAAAAACCTTTATTGGTATAAAATTATTTACCAGAACAATTGGGCACGGGGTATTTCAAGGTGCCCCAGGTTACACAACATAAAAAGTCACAGATCAGTATATTAGAGTCCATACATACAGATGATCACAAGAGTTAAAATAGTCCAAAATTAAAATCCAGAGGTGAAGGATCCCAACGGTCATCCAAGGGTGTGTCCCTACGTGTTTCGTCCCACTGGGGGACTTCGTCAGGGGTCCTTGGGGGGCCTTTCCGGAATTTGTAGATGGGTCACCAATGTTTTGAAGTGAGGTTGCGACGAGTCGTCAAGCCCGAGGCTATCGCCCTGAAACCGGAGGAATACCGTGCCAAGTCACAGTGTCGACAATGGCGACCCCCACACAGCAGGCACTGTCTACCCTTTGGAGAGGTGTTAGCCTCCTATGTGTGTGACGAACTTCTCCTTTAGTGGAGAAACGGTATGTCCTTGTTCGTTAGGGGTCAGTCCACATCAAGAGGTCTTGCAGTCAGTCAGTTTTCATGAGTTTTCAAGGGGTATCTCCGCTGGTTCGTCCGCTGGGATGACAGCTAGTGGATCCAACAGGGATATACAGTTTCTCCACTAGAGTAGAAGATTCGCCACAAGCAATAGGAAGGCTAACGCCTCTAAAGGGTAAGGACAGTGCCCTGCTGTGTGGGGGGTCGCCATTGTCGGACACTGTGACTGGGCACGGTATTCCTCCGGGTTTCAGGGCAGATAGCCTCGGGCTTGACGAATCGTCGCACCTCACTTCAAAACATGGGTGACCCAATCTCCGGAAAGGCCCCCCAAGGACCCCTGACGAAGTCCCCCAGCGGGACGATCACATCACTTGGATGTGGTGGATTCGGCTACCGGTTGGTTCCCCTACCCTATCTCTGTTTTCAAAGGATGGAATGTGGGTGGCTTTCCTGGGCTGAGATCTCTAGAGTGGCATCGTGGCATAACATATTCTATTCATGTTTGGACTCTATAAATTTAGTAAACCGTGCTGAGAGTGAACATGTCCCCCATATCATGGTCACATGTTCCTCTGGCAAGTTATACATATTCATGTGTACATGGCTATCTGTCTTGTCTAAGGAGGGGGCTGTCTCATTAACCCAGTGAGAGGTTTGGTCAAGCTCCGGTGTCAACTCCTCCCAGGGAGGAAGAAGGGGTTAAAAGCATCCACCATCTACTCAGGGATTGTCTCTTATGTCTTATGTCTTGTCTTGGAATTTTCGGTCTCAACTCTTGAAGTCTTTTGTTTTGTCCTGCCTTGGATTGTCCTGAAACCCGTCATTGCATCTCCAGAATTGGACCGCTGGATTACAATATTTGGACTCATTTCTAAGGACCCTTCACCGGTAAACTCTTGACTCCTCAGACAAGTTCTCTTTTTCTGTTTTTACCACGTTTATTTTTACTATTGAAAATCTCTGTTCCTTTTTTAGTTTTGTTACATTTTTTCTTTAATATTTTTATGCACGATTTTATCTTTTAAAATAAATGATTTTTAATCATTTCAGTCTGCATCTGTTCTGAATGACCCACAAAGAATCTAAGCTACTGGAGAGACGCTACCTAGTGATAGATATTGTTATTTCTAGATTTTTATGTTGAATTAACTTTTTCTCCCACAGGGATAGTTTAGTTAGGAGACGTCTGGCTCATTTTCCAGACTGGTGACAGTGATACCGAGAGATATACATATACAATCACAGAGATTGCATTGTCTTCCATTTTTGGCCTGTTCACAGTGAGGAAGGCAGTCCGAGGGCTCCCAGTGGCTGGGACCGGGACTGCGACTGTGAAGATGTGTCAAGGAGATTGATTGCTGCTGGTGGGGGGGTTTGTGACACCAGGAATGCATCCTTATAATCTTTGTCTTGTTGCTACCATCGGTATCAAGGCATATCTTTAATGACTGGGCAAATATCATATTTATCGGACCATAAGACCCATCTGACCATAAGACGCATCCATTTTAAGAGCAGGAAAACAAGAAAAACAATATTTGAAGTGTTGCAGCATTAATCTCAATTGGGGAAAAATGCTATGCATTATTAATTTCAGCCACAAGATGTCCCCAGTGAACACTTGAGTCAGGAAACAAATGACATCACGGCTCCTTACACATTGGGAAAGAGGGGGGGGCGGGGTGGAAGTGGATGCTGCAGATCTCTGCCCTCAACAGCTGACAGCCAGACTCCGCAGATTAGTGATCTAACAATAATGTATGTACACCCTGTACTGCCCTATGTGTGTCTCTCCTGCCATGATGGGCTTCTTGTCTGCCTTTCAGTACACTGAGCAGCATCACATAGTCCTGGCCGACCAATCAAGAGGCTGACTGGACCAACCCATGTGGGCGCATGCAACCCCCAAAACAAATTCTGACACCTTCAGACCCCTCCCCCCCCCCACTACTTATGCATCTTATGGAAGACTGATAAGGTGTCATCTGTTTGACATTGAGGTATATGAGATTTTTTTGGTCATTAGAATGTGAGGCCAAGTGTGTAGAACTGTGTTTCTGTCAGATATCTTGCCACTTGAGACCTTTCAAGGGATATATTTAAAGACATCAGACAATGATAGTGTTTTTTTATTTGTTTTAAAATAACAATACAAAATTTTATATTACATTTATTTTCAACAACATTTACAAGGGGAGTGATTCAAGTCGTTTTGATTTAAATATCTATGAACACAATCTATTTTATACAAAAATAATTTGACAGTTACATAAACCCTTTTCCTAAACCCTATAATCAAGTGCAAATAATATAAATACAACATATCAAATGCTAAATCTGAGAAACTGTATTTTTTTTATGAAAAAATATTTGCCCATTTTGAAGTTAACGTTAGAAAAGCATTGCTGGCAACAAGAACATCTGGGACAGGTTCAACAAAAATCTAGAAAGGCAGCTTAATGCTAAAAAAGCTACATCTCACTAATTAGGGTCAATTGACAACAGGTCAGAAATATGATTGGGTAAATATTATACATCCTAAAGACGTCTCTAAGGGTATGTTTCCATTGGGCCACATGGATGCCCATGGTTTAGGTGGTGACGCACCCTATTTGTTACAATGGGAAAAATGCGCCTGATGCTTTTCATGTATTTTCATGTTCTGAATACCATTGGTATTCAATGGATGTGTCACTCCTAGTGATGGCCGAAAAGTTTGCATGGTGGACAGTTCGCGGCTAACATAGCATGTTCGCAGTTTGTAACACCGGCAAACATTATTGGTGTTCGACCTGCATCGACCTATACCTTAACATGGAGGCAAAGTGTCATGAGTCAGGTAGGAGACTACAGTCAATAACACATTTTTCCTTCCTGGAGGACCCCCCCCCCACCCTATATAAAAGAAGCAGCCTGGCGGCAATTTTACATTTATCATGTGTCTCCAGTACTAGATAGATAGGGAGGCTGCTGATTGAGGGATGGCTTAGCATCTTTGCTATTATACTCCATCAAGTGATCTGTAGCTATAGCTAAGGTATTCTGTTATATGTAGTTCATCGTTACTGAGCGGGCAATGTCCTTCTCTTTGGCATGACACTGTCTAGGTGGTTGCACCCTTTTAACTTTTTTTGTTGGTATTTTCGCTACAAATATGACCTGAAGGTTTGAGAATGGAGGTTCGTCGCGAACATGAGAACAGTGGGCATATGCAGAAGTTCGATTTGCCTGTTCGGCAACAGCTGCAGCTGATGTTCGTCCATCACTAGTCACTCCTCATTGATGATCCCCAAGCATCACTACAATGACAAAGTGTGACCCCCACATTGAAGACAAAGCAAATGAATGGGACAGGTGGGGCATCTCTTGTAGTGTAGTGGATGTAATGGAAACAAGCCCATAGAAGAAAAGATGTTAAAGGGTACACAACACCTATGATATACAGTATTCTTCCCAGTCTCTAGGTAGACTGAAATAGTAGTAATAGATGCTCCTTAAAGGACACTGGAAACAAATCAGACACAATTCTGTATAGGCTCAGTAGCAGTTCTGAAAATCACGGTTTTTGGCTACAATTCATTACTGCATACGCAAGTTACAACCATGCAAAAAAGAAATGCTATATAAGCATAATCTTAAAACAATGCCATCTACAATGCCAATACTTTTCAAATGGAATGATGAGATGTAGAAAAGTGTGACTTGGACCTATTGAAAATATGTAAGGAAATTATGGATACTGTGTCCTCAATGTAAAAAAAAAATGGCGGGGGGACCAAGCAATGCAGAGGATTTAAAACTACATGTTGCAATCCACCCTGAACCTATTTCACTTAGAAAACATCAAACTACATTCTGCTAGTGTTACTATTATTATCGCATATATAACATATAACGTTTCACTCATTTAAAGCAATTGGCACATTAGGATACAATAATATGACAAAGGAGACACTGAGCAGCTAAAATCATATTACTGGCAAAAATTTTACATTTTACTGAAAACTCTCTAAATTGTTCTCCTCAGTTCCTAAATTATTTAAAGATCTTGTTACAACAACAGACTATGCAATACAGCTTGACTAATTTAGGATTAGAGATGGTCAAATTTCTACCATTTCGACGATTTCGAGTTAATTGCAAAGCCCGTGAACCTGGTACTGAAGATGAAGTAAACATTTTGAAAATTGGAATTTCGACTTTGTTTTTTAACTTAATTTATGCAAAAACTACATGTGCTAGAGCAAAACCCTCACCCCTTCTCTACATTTTCAGAGGCTTTGCAATCAGCTCACAAAGTAAGTAAGTAAAAAAATTCGACCATTTCTATTAAAGATACAATATTAAATTACAAAATAGCGTTCTATTCTCAGTTTCAACTTTTGTTATGCTTATCTTAAATATAAAGTTTATAACCATTCTTTACGTTTTATACAATATTAAACTTTGTTGATGACATGGTTGTGATTGCATTAATTTTTGTTTTGTTTTAAATATCCAGGAAAAAAGATTCAATGCGATCTCAAACACGGTAATGCTTATATCGGCTTGTTACATTTCAAGGTCACTTCAGTTCTGCTTGCCATTTACAAAGCCATTTGATTATATCACTTTATCTCAAATCTATATGTAAACAGTACAATTCCACCACTGTGATGGATTTGTAAGAGGAGGCAAGAGGATATGTAAGAAAACACGTGGATGAAAACGCTTTGTGGGCTTTCCATGAATATTGGCAACTATTAAAATGCACTCTTGGAGAATATAGCAGGCACTACCACCCTAAACTCAACTTTCAAGCTAATGTCTAGTTTCACAGAAACTATTAGATACAAATAAACTGTACATGACAATTGCACTGAATATCAGTAAACAAAAAAGTTTTTCTACCTTCAGGAGAAAATAATAAAGTACATACTCCTCGCGCCAGATAAAATATCGTTGTAGCACATGTAATTTAACATAATGAAGTTTTAAGTCAGGTTGAAAATTTTCAAGTCAAAATTTTTAACTTAAAGCCGGCCATGGACATGGCAATTCCTGGCTGTAGTTGCAGGAGATCGACCAGCATGCATGCCGAATGTTTGGTGGTTGATCACCCACAACTACAGAGGTGCTCACCTTGCCGGACCGCCCCAAAAAGCACTACCAGTGGGTCACACGGCGATCGGTCCTGTCTTTTTTTTTGCATGGGGATCTCACTGCAATCTGACGAGAATCCCTGTTTTAGTGACACACACAGCATTTCCATCAGTTCAGCGGACGACTCATCACAGCTTGGTGACCAATGAGTCGCCGGCAAATAGGCCTGGAATCGCCATGTCTATGGCCGGCTGAATGTATCCGAAAACTACACGTGCTAGAACAATACTTTTCTTGTTATACTCACACAACCCTTCTTTACATTTCCAACTGTTTTGGTAATCACCTCTAGTTTAGTATATTGTAAAAAAAATAATGTTGTTGTCCATAATGGTTTCTCAAATGTTTTCATCTGGATAAAACTGACAATCCAGTTTCTGAAAGCAGACGTTCAGATTTGTCTATATAGTTTGCCAATATCCAGCCACAAGACAAGCTAGACCTTGAATGTAAGATTCTTAGCAGGAAAAGCTTCATTTAAATGGAAGAGCCAATAAAAATATTTTTTTCTTAATCTTTGAAAAGTGTTTCCAAATATAAGCTTTGTACACTTTGAGATGCACTAACTTTTCCCAAACTGCTGTTATTCCTTGCAACAACCCATCAAAGAAAGTGATTATGATTCTCAAAGGGATTTTCTTTAGGTTATATAGGCAATGCACACGGATGTTTTACTTTCAGAAATGCCATAGGTATCACTAAATAAGAACTGAGGATAATACTCCCCTTCATAATTTAAACTTCCTTCATGAATGTAATAAAAAGTGTTAGCTCCTGAATTCTTAGAGAACCTCTGAAGACCAGCTGCACTTTGAAACAATTTTAAAATGTACCAAAACAATAAATTACAAAATACCCATTATTACAGTTTGTCAGTCTATACAATCCTTCAAAAACCAAGGTGTAAAGCTACAGTCCGCACTCTAGAGTCCTTAAAACTTTGTCGGCTTTATTATCACATCAGATCATGTCGGATATGCAATACAGACAGGGTCCCTCCAGGGATCACCCCCTCCGACGTGTTTCACTTGTATGAAGCATAATTGTAGAGTGTACAATCCTTCCTTGAAAAAAGTTCTTTGTCCACAATGTTATCATTTAACATTTGAAACGAGTGGCTCCAACTCTACAGCCACATTTTCACTAAACGCTGATGACTGAGATAACCCAGTACCACTCTGTGCAATAACAGTTTGCTTGTTTTCATTTGACTGACACACTTTTAAAAATTCTTGTAGTTTGTTTCTGATCTTAGCAGACAGACGTTTAGCTTGATTCTTTCCAAGTATTTTCATGTTGTCTCCCGCAAGCTCTTGTATTAATTTAAGAAGCTGAGAGGGGAGCAAGTACATCCGGGAAGATCTAAACAGACTTGGTACAACATCATTATTTGAGCTGAAGCTGGCTACAACGTATCGTCCTTTTGTCTGGCCATCTTTAAAGTCGGGGTAAACACAGTTTAGCACAGCACCGAATGATCCATAAGGGTCAGAATCCACAAGCTCTTGTTCTGTCCATGTCTCATACCTTGCCCGGGCTCCCTCTGAGAACAACAGAAGAATTAAGCCTTGTTTTTGAAATGTATCTGACTTTTGTTTCTGGTACCAAGGCAGAGGGTTAACTCTTGCCATTTCAGTGCGGTGCCACTGATCAAGAACCACATCCAGCTTAAGCTCTTTCAATGACAAGGCAAAGACCCTCACTAGTTCCTCATAGGCTGGGTTATCTGGAGAGTAGAGGACCAAGACTCTTCGATCTTTAAAGATCTCATCTAAGAAAAAAACATTGTTACACAAAAAAATCAATGAATTTGATTACTGTTCAATAAGGCATATTATTTTTATAAAGTATATTTAAGACAATGGTTTTCCCTATTTCAGGGAAGTCTTGCCTTTATGAAAAAAAAACAATACTTTATTTTGGCAAATAGGTGTCTCCTCTCCATGGGTACAGTGGGTGCCAGCACTAAAAATAATGAATATATGAATAACGGCGATTGATTGGGAATTGATGGAACACCACCTTGGGAATCAAATTTGTGGTCAATTTGGACATGAGCCGATCTCCAAAATGGCCGGTTTCACAAAATCGGTCTGAAAGGCTATGGGTCCACCAACGTACTTAAATTACCAAACGATCGACCAAAAAAAACCAACATGTCGGTTCAATGTCCGATCCATTATTTAGTCGATTATTTTGTTTGGTCAATTGTTCAGGGTGGGTAGAACTCGATTGATTGCCGATCGATCAGTGAGAACACGCACGCTGATTGATCGGTCAAAAATCTAGTGAAAAATCGACCGGTGTATGGGAGCCTTATATGTTCTTCCAATTGCCCTTATATATCAGGATATATATCTTAAACTGCCCATAGACTGTTAGATTTGGGGGCAATTTCTATCAGTCGCAAATCTAACATGCTCACCTTAAACCGGCCCATAAATAAATGCGCAAAAATATAGACATGTCCTTAATTTTTCGATCAATTTCATTATTTGGATGGGGACCAGCATCCCAAGCCAAAGTAAATGCCAGTACACAAAGGGTGTGCGGTCAATTCTTGACACGACCAGCTGTGTGTGATGACATCATCATGTGCGGTCGATCTGCGGAGAAATCGGCCCGGCATCGAGACATTAATGCCCAGCTTTATATAGATTACATATATCTATAGCTGGACTGATTATCATTAAACATGTTCATATATTACATGTGTCTCCATATTAAAGGAGCAGGCAGTGTGGTCCACCCTTTTCAGTTCTTATTTATTCCATAAGTGAATGGTCACCCTGCTATCAACACATTGAAGGGTTAACCTTAACCCTTACGTGGGAGTATCAGCTCACACACAGATTTGATGTCAAGACGTTTAATCCCATCTCAGAACTTTGATACTGAATTTGATGTTATAGTTAAAAGACATAGGTTGACAAATTGGAAATGTTTTGCCTGCATTGATTTTAAACAACTTTCCAATTTAAATGATAAGGGTGTTTTTTTGGGAACATTGGGTATGGATATTGAAATATTGTGTATTTAAAAAATATATATTTATTTATAATTTCATTGTAGTATGCAATTTTTTAATTAGGTATGGGTAATCCATTGGATGTTTCGCGGTCACTGTTAAGGAGTGGTATTTGGGTTTTCGAATGTAATGAGAAATAGACGGAAAATCTTCTATATGACACTTTGTTTTATTGTTTTCTGCGCAAGAAAGTATTTCCCTTCATATCTCTTACCGATTTCTGTTGTGCCTCAGGACAGAAAGTAAGACAGGAATAACCAGTCAATATTCTATAAAAAAAACAGCTAAAACTAGAAAGAAAGATACCTGTGACCAACAACGGACCCTCCCTATCTCTGCTCTTCCTTGACTGGGTTCGTCATGTGCCAAATATGTAGGTGTGAAACCAACATTCAATAACTCATGCTCCACAGAAAGCACATTTTTGAAGTATGGCTGATATTTCCTGCATACGGAAACAGCAAGGGTTGGCCCCCAATCTCAATACCATAGCTGCCAACTTTGAAAATGAAAAAAACGGGGGACGTACAGGAAGTGAAGTCAATTCCGGTAAAAGGATCTTGGTTCTTCTGCATTCCACATACCGGAAGTGACGTCAATGACGTAATTTCCAGTGCCGGGCGGACTTCTCGGCTGCATTACTCTCCCTGCTAATGTCCCACTCCGCTTGTGCTGATAATATGCAGGGTGGGACATTAGTAGGAAGAATAACGTCCTCTCCCTGCTAGATCAGCTGGATTTCAAGAATCCGGGAAAAATCTGGAATTTTTGAAATCGGGATTTGGCCAGGAAAGCCACATAAAAAACTTGACTTTTCCTGCCTAAATGGGAAGGTTGACAGGTCTGCTCAATACATGTGAAATGCCATCAGTATTCTTCAGTGGTATTTGGGACTTTTGCGAGTTTTATTTTACAAGGTTATTTTCTGTTTTACTTACCTAGCGATCTTTCTGCTGTCACTTTCTTTAACCACTCTGTATAAAGGAAAAGCATATGTTACACACAAGAATTGTTGTAGTTGGTATTTTATTGTACATTACATTTCCAGTGTAAAGTAAAACAAGTAAACGTATCTCTTTTTTGTAACTTTTTTTCCATTCTTTACTCTGGCGATAATATTTTTATTCTTTTGGTTGTGCCCCCTTTATTTACAATAGTGATACCTAGCCTTTACAATATACCTATCCTCCATTCTTGTCCTTTCCTTTTTCACAAGGCTTTG
Organism: Ptychadena robeensis; assembly: GCA_036250615.1. Taxonomy (NCBI): domain Eukaryota; kingdom Metazoa; phylum Chordata; class Amphibia; order Anura; family Ptychadenidae; genus Ptychadena; species Ptychadena robeensis. Next base: position 91,372,351 of record CM070037.1, read on the forward strand.
TACCCAAGAACTAACTGTTATAATATTTTCTATGTTTTCTATTCTGCTTTATCTGCTGATGCCAACTTGAACTGCTGTAAGGTAATGTCTCCAGTGGGAATTTTGGCGTGCCACATTGTTATCAATTTTCAACTATTAACAGGCATGCTAGACCCCTGCTGCATGACATTGTGTGCTACAGGGTGAAAAGATCTAGACGGAGGGCATGGAGACCAGGGTAGCATGGACACAGTAGCCTACATAGGTTAGAGGTTCGCAGCCAATGCTTTTCAAGGGAGAGCTTATCTCGATGGAGACCGGGCGGTTATGGACACAGTAGCCGCCCTAGGTGACAGCTTCACGGGCACTGCTTTGGATGACTCCCCGGTTGATATCAGCTCCCCCTGAAAGTGCTCCCCCTGTTTGACATTCTGTGCTACAGGGGGAGCATATTTCGACGGGACACTGGCAGGTCACACGGCAATCTGTCCTGAAGGTACATTCTGTGGCTGATCCTGTTGTAGGGAGTTACTGTGAATGGGAAATCTCCTCCCCCTCCAAGTTAATTGGCTACAATCTGACGGGAATCGCATGTGTGGGTGGAGCACACAGGATTCCTGTCAGTTCTGTAGCCGACTCATCACGGCTTGGTGACTTCTGTAATAAGTCTGCTACAAGCCAGCCATGGATCGAGACCTCTATGGCCGGTTGAGGATTACATGGACATGTTAACACAGAATAAAAAAAAAAAACACATTCCTCCCTATGGAAAAACATGTTCTGATGTAACCTGCACGCCTAGTTGGGCACATAAATGCAAATGCGTCCTAAGGAAGTGGGGATACATGGCTTGATCCTGAGCTTTTTACAGTCCTCACTTAAAACCCTATGGATTAAGTCTACAACAATTATAAAAGGATTCCATATACAATTTGTGAGGCACCTGAGATACCAAAAGAGTAAAGCTAGGCATACACGCATAGATCCATGGGCAATTTTGCGGCTGATTGATCAGCGTGCACGTTTATAGCCCACAAAATCGCACAGGGATTGCATCTGCCCACCTGGAGCGACCGATTCAGGTCACCCAGAATTGTGATCTGCCAGAGAATGGACATTTTTCTCTGGTCGATCGCATTACTTTAGATGGAGACCAGGGATGGGAACCAAGTATCGTCCGGCACACATGGGGTTCTCTGAGCAACCGGCTGTAGCGTGATAACATCATCACCGTCCAATTGGCTGTTCGGGGATCGCAGATTGAGCCATGTATGGGGGGCTTAAGTAGGAGTTGTGTTAATCATGAGACATCTTAGATAAAATGCAAAGAAAAAAAAACAGATTTACTGTTCTTATGCAGAATCTATGTCAGGTCTTTTTGTCGAAACGTTAAATTGTAATATGTATAACATATATAAATCATGTATCATGAATGCACAGTAAATTATTAATAATTGCATTTTAGGTGCATTCTTTATCTTTCTTAAACAAAAGTAATCACATAAATTATTTCACCTGTGGTAATACCATCAATAGTATCTGAAGTGGGTAGCAATGTCCAATTGTCATGAAAAAAATCAATTCATACTTACTTTTAAGATCATCTATATTCAGTAATAAAATGAGCAAGATGCACGCGAGTACAAGCAGACACAGCACCCGGGACCAAGTCCACCTGGACCTAATATCTAGAAAAAGAGGATGAAGATGTAAAGCCTAAACTGATGACCAGTTACATTTTGTGCAGAAAAATATTCGTTAATTCGGAGAGAAATTGGGTAATCTTGTAAATTTAAGTTCACTGATAACGTAACATGCTTATAGTTTAAATCAGGTGAGCAGCTTAGAGGGACAGTGCTTTTCCAGCCCCATACAGGTGACGTGTTGTCACCCTACAACCAAGTGAAAAGAAAGGAACAAAACCTGAATAAGGAAATCAAATACTGTATTTTTCGGACTATAAGACACATCTGACCATAAGAAGCATCCAGTGTTTAGAGCAGGAAATCAGAAAAAAAATATTTCATGTGTTTAAATGAATTAGGGAAAATATCTCATGCAGTACCCAATTTTAACCACAAAAATTGTGTCACTAGAGAGCACACCTAATGGCATCTCTTCTTCCTCACACAGAGGGAAGGGAGGGGGGCCTCACGGGGGAATCAGCACACCGATCTCCCTGTCTCCTCTACGCTGCGTTTGTGAGGAAGCTTCCTGCGAGTGCGGCTTTCCCCACACACACTCTGCATTGGCTATATCTGGGGGCTCTGCAAATATAGCCAATACAGTTCAGCTCCCCACCAGCTCTCCCATGGGAGATCTGCGCATAGCCAATCTCCCATCTGCCGGGAAAGCTGGCGGGGAGCCTAGTTGCGATCACCAATGGCCAAATGACCACGGGTGGTCACACATTCGGACCATAAGACTCAGGCACTCCCCCCTCCAATTTTGGGGGTGAAAAGGTGCGTCTTATAGTCCGAAAAATACAGTATGTGTACACTGAGCTTTTTTTATAAGGCTGAGGGGATTTTTTCTTTTCAATAGGAAGTTACTCACAGAGGTGTCTTTGTTTGGTACCGTCTCTGTAATGATTTATTATAGTGCTTGTTTTTTTTTTACAATTAGGTGTCAAGAGTTTTAGGACCAAACATAAATTAGACAAAACCAATTAAAAAGTGTGCACATATCTATTAAAATAAATACAGTAAACTAGCAGAGAGAAAAGTTCTAATAAAATGGCCGTATGCCCCTCTTTTTGTAAAAAAAAACATTTGAGAAGTCCTTCATTGCATCCCTTACTGTATCTGTGGTGATATTATGAATCTGCAGCATGCATTCCCTTTTAAACACACTATTAGTTAGGAATATACTTACATTTGTCAACCGAGCAGGCATAGATGGACTGTTTTGGATTAGCTAAAACCTGAAAAAAGAAAACATTTATAGTAAGAGTTTGGTTCATAACTTTTTACAAAGCCCATTTATGGTATTTATATAGTTAAATGTTTGTGGACACCTAACCATCATATCTGTACAAATTTGCTTTATATCCTATTCCAAATCCATGAGAATTAATATGAAGCCATCACTTTTTACAGATACAGCCTTCACCACTTTGAATACAGATATTTAGGTCAGGTACTGATGTGTGAAGAGAGGCTGATAATCTGGTTTAAAGCGCACCTAAACTAAAAAAAATATGTATTTACATTTTTACTTACCTCTGAGCTGTCCGAATTGCTCAAACTTGCTCAAAACCCTAAAGAAATATACTTACCAGCCCCGCTCTCTCATCTGTGGAAGTCGCCATGTTGATTTCTGTGTAGCTTCCAGAAAGATATAGAAGTAGATGCAAAGAGTTGCAGCTTAAAGCTGGCCACACACGGCTCGATGAAGTAACAGATTAGAGGAACATCGGGCGCTGGGCGCGCTCACGGCTCCAGATGTTCCTCTTATCCTTTTCTTCACCTGAGCCATCCACGGTTCCTTCGAGTAGGATCAATGGAAGGAAGGATCAATGGAGAGCACCGTGGATGGCTCAGATGAAGGAACTCGACCAAACAGGTTTCCAACATGTTGGAAAACCTTGGTAGAAATCCATTGCATTGAATGGGGACAGCGAGTCACCATCCAATGTAATGAGCTGCACACACAGGCTGTGATCAGCTACGGCTGTGTGTGTGAAGGGGGCGGGGCCAGCACAGGGCCAGCTCTGCATGGGGCATGCAGGCTGGCTGCTTCTCCGGCTGGGGAAAGGAGAGACCCGGGGGACTGGGAAACCAAGTGGTGCACATTGATTACCGTATGATTGACCCGCCATCAATCACAGCGTGGTGGCGTCACCAAGCTGTAATTGATCGCCGGTCTATTGCACGTGAATCAACCTGTGTATGGCCAGCTTAAGAATGTCCAATCTTATCATTGTCGCCTTAGGATTTTTCAGAGAGGGGGAGCGAAGGAAGAAATACACAAGTATCTCCTTACAAGCAAGGATTTTTTATCTTTTTTTTACAGATCATCCAAATAATAAGGGGTCGGCAACCGAGGGACGCCAAGTACATCAGGTTCTATTCCTATAAAGCAGACCATTTGACACCTCCAACGCCACACCCCTTTGTTATTTAAAACATCATAAAAAAGATATTAGGCAAATTTATAAAGGTCTTTAATTACAAGCTGGACCGTTTATAGCAATGAGAGTACATATTGTAGAAAGTAAAACATCTGATTGGATACAACACCTGCTAGTTTTGCACCAGACTTACCTCCACACATTGACCAGACATCACGTCTTCCACCAACTTCTGTTCTAGGAAAGGAACCTCTATTCTTGACTACACAAAGACAAAAACATAAAGGGTTTTTATAGTCTAAGACGGTATATGCAAGTTTATAGTTTTATGATGTACACACAAAAAGGCAAAGGGCTCATTAATTTTTTTCAACTGCCAGGTAAACGACCCATAAATGTAATTGGAAATAACTATTCGCCCTAACGCCAGTTTTTAAGGTTCTGGAAAACCACTAAAGAATTTCAGGGTTTAATGGCACAAGAGGGATTTGCAACAAAATTATTTTCTTTTTCATAAAAAGGTCTTTATTACAAATCTAGGACCTATCACATTATACACAAATAAATATACAATAATTCATCATGTTATCAGACACAATGTTTAACATGATACAATGTTTGATTGATACAACGTCACAATTTACCATACATGATTATCAGTAAACCGTACAGATGGAATGGTTTCCTAAAGCAATTTTATTCTAGTGTGGCATCAGGACTCCGACGCGTTTCGTCCTACAAAAGAGGACTCATCAGGGAGAGGTGTCCAACTAGAAACTAAATATGTCCATATTAGTATGCGTCAATTACTCAACAACATATTTGTACAGATGTATTTGCCGTAATGTCACTTGTTACCAATCATCTTAAGAAATCATTAAAATGCTTTTCCATTGTAATGTTATTAATATTAAAATCATTAATAGAATATATATATATATATTATCATTAAAACATACAATCATTAGTATAGCATGTTGTATATATATTGTCTATCACCTTATTAGTTGCTTCTATGTTCTAACACTTTACATAAAATCCTTTTCAATTAACTAGGCTCAAATATAGTTACATTTTTCTATTGTATTCACATTAATTGTTACCGAGTGTCAGTTTGTTACACGAACAACATAGACAAGTAAGGGAGATCCTTAAACAATTCTGGCCCCTTATAAAAACAGACGACATAGTAGGAAAATTTATTACAGAAGAGCCCAGTATTACTTTTAGAAGGTCCCAATCCCTGAAGGACCTACTGGTCCAGAGTCACCACACACGTAAAGAGTCTAACCCTGCTCGGTGTGGACTATGGAAATGTGGCTCGTGTAGCCAATGTGAATGGATTGGAGAGGGTACAATGGTACCACTACCCAATGGCACACACCTGAAACTAAAACATGCCCTGAATTGTAGAACGACCGCAGTGGTTTACCTTATGGTTTGCCACTGCGGATCGTTCTACATAGGCAAAACCAAGCGGGAATTCCGTACTCGTATTAGTGAACACATTAGAGAATTACGCAAGGGCAATCTTACCCTTCCAATTACTCGACATGTGGGACTACATCATAGCTACAATTTCGCAGGTATTCGTTTTTTCATTCTTGCCCACATTCCCCCCTCACCTCGAGGAGGATGTAGAGACAAAAACCTATTGAGACTAGAACAACGCTGGATTTTTAACCTAACAGCTAAAAAACCTCCCAGCCTCAATGAGGCCTTAACATTTAAGCCCTTTTTAGATTGACCAATAAGTTCTTAGATCCCATCTACTACTGAATAATAATAATAATTATAGTTTCCAACCCCCTACAGCAACTTACACCAACTGACAGCAAATGTGTGACTTTCAATACTGTTGTTTTATAATATCTGACCAGTATGTTTTATAACTTAGGTCACTAAATCAGAACTTCAGGATGAGGCGACTGAGGACGGAGGTATGGGAAAGCGAGAATTGGAGGAGCCTGGTGGCTGGAGGTGACCCCGATATAGAGCATACTCCTCTTCCGTAAGTGGGGCGGGCGTCTTCCCTGACATCAAGGGAACCTGGTCCCCCTCGGGCTCCACCTATAAGTGGGGCCCAAATAGGGACCAGGACCACCTTGGGGGACTTAGGCAGTTGCTTGGCACTGCCGGTCCCTCCTCTTTTCCTTGGCCATATGCCCGGGGCTAGGTAGATCTCGGAGTCTAGCATACCTCACTACATCCTTAGAGGATGACATTCTAATCTCCTGGGAAATAGTCAGTGTACCGCCCGTTCCACCTCCCGGCTCTGGCTGCAAGAGGTTAGATGAGGTGTAGGTCCCCTTTACATTGGGTCTAACAACTATGAGGTTAAGACTAGCAGCCGGCCACCTATCTGGACTTAATTGCCCCATATCGTATACCCATTTTGGTTTGCGTAAATAGATCTGGGGTCACCACCAGTAGGTAGGGTCTGGCGTCCATGGCTGTTGGGACCACGTCCCGACTATGGACAGGGTGTTTACCATCACTACACGCCCCCTCCGGGTAAACTGACATCCCGGACATGTGTGCTAAGAGGTAGGTGGGGCGCCCGCCCCATAGAGATCAACATACTGTCAGCCAGCGAGCCCGCCGGCCCCTCCTTGGTGACGTGACCGGTTGACAGCTGTTGGCGGTTGTGGTCTAATTGCGGGGGATTGATATAGGAGCGCCCGGCGAACAGGCATTTAGATCACAACATCCCGGACCGAGGAGACGTTGGACCCTTTATACCCTTACAGACCGAGTTGTTTTTCCACCACAACGCCCAGGGGACAGCCTTATCCTGACCCTGGAGGGTTGTTACATCACGCTCACCCACCCACCGCCGGCTTAGGTAAGACTCCCAATTTATTGGAAGCCAACATGAGCGACGTAGGGAGGGGAAGAGGGAGAGGGTATCCCTACCCGAGGTCCGGTGGTTATATCTGTTGTCTCTACTTTGCACAGTCCGTCCGGAGAGCGGCTCCTGGGTCTTTCCCCTTCAGTTAATACGGAAACACCCGCAAAGATACCATCTCCTCAGCCACTCTTTGAGCTGGTTTGGCAGGTGGGGGTGGAGATTCGTTCTTGCGGGGTGCATCCCGGTCACCTTTTGAAATCGCTCCCCTCTCGCTGCCTTGCC
>CM070037.1:91379634-91396185 GCA_036250615.1 Ptychadena robeensis
ATAAACAAATCCCTAAGTGACTTTGATCCTAGGCGCCGATACACATATAGTATTTATTGACCCATAAATATAACCGACCGGCAGACATCCACTGGTCAGTTTTTGGCAGATGTCTCACACACGGTTGTGGGAGCGCACTGTAGTTTCCAGAACTGCTGTGGGCTGAAAGCAGATTGGGAAACTACAGTGTAAATTTAGCCTTAATGATTTTTTAATCATGTCCACACGCGATCAAAAAACGCTTTCATTCATGTCTATGGGCACGATCAGAAAAAAAAATGGCCCAAGATCAGAGCGTGGGGAGCCACGATTCTGATCGCGGGTCCAGACGCGGCCACGCACGATTATGGCCATCAGTTGAGTGGGGACAAGCCCATTCAACTGAATGGAAGCGATCACTGCTGTTTTTCGCACGCTATTAAAGTCGCATAGCCTTAAGCTGGCCATAGATCTCTCTGTCAGGTATCCTTTAGATCTACGAACAACTATGTAGTATAGGGTCCTCTGTGATTGAACCTCATATTACATGGTTTTGGTACAACAAAAGGAGATCTAAAGGGTTGGAGATGCAAAGTCAGATTGTGGAGTTCTCTACATAAGAAAAACATAAAGTAAGCACCATTACCCCTAGGAATGAATCAAACAGGTGAATCTTAGTGCCACAACCTGAATAAAGTTAAGAGAACATAGGTTTATTGTTATTATTTATTGTTTTCAAGGCAATTCTTATGATTCAAACATGACAATAAGTTTCCAAGTCTTTATTACTATTATTGGGACCAATATATGGAATGGAAATCGAAACTTTTTTTCATGTTTGAATCTCCAGTATAAATTAACAAATAGTCCACTAGATGGCGCTAATGTCCAAGTTTGCTTACATTTCACCAACCGATGTCGGAAACATGGAGCATTCACAGAGGCTGAGGGGGACTTTTTTCAGCACATTTTTTGGGCTAAAAAACGTGGCTTATACTCGAGTATATAGGGTTCACTTAGCAAATAGAGAGTCTAAAACTGCAAAAACTCTTTAAATATAACAGGAAACAAATGTAAATGAAACTGCTGGCCTATCATGCTTTAAGCCTCTTTTTGTAGGGCTCGTTTACACAGGTGTTTTTTTTCATTTACCACCTGGTAAATGAACGGTTAGCGCAACCATCTCTTGTTGCATTCATAAGATGTTTTTTGTTAATTTGCTCTCGGGCTTCTGCCAGAAAAGGACCATGTAAATCCAGCCTACCTGTGTCTTAATGTTATTCAAGGAGGAGTAGCATAACCCAGGGCCACCTCTGGATTTCAGTACAATTTACCCCTATAGAGCTGGTTTCCTTATAGTACCTGTTGAGAATCGTTGTACAATGTTTTGCAGCCTCCATCTTCCATAAGACAAAGAGAGACGTTTCTGTTTGATTTCTCCAGTACAAGTAAAGCTTCATTTTGATATCTCACTGAGAGAAAAGAGAGGGTAGAGAACATGTCACAGACAAGCATTATCTAAACCAGATGTGGGCAAACTAAGGCCCGAGGACCAAAACCGGCCCTTTAGTCGTTTAATTTGGCCCTTGGTCACCTTGGCGTCAAGACGCTCTGGCTCCCCTCATTCCCTGCAATAAGTGAATATAACACCTAGAGGATAATTGTTTGGATTGTTTCCTAGAGGCCATAGTTTGCTGCAATGGAATGTTCAAGGTTCTCTATCAAAATGTTTTAATTATCAATTTTTTTGTTATATTTTCTTTTTTTAAATATCCTATCCTAACTACAAGGACTTAGGACCCCTATGCTGGGCAGCCCTTGCAGCTTCTTTGTCACATTTCAAACCCCATTGTGACCCTCAAGTCAAAAAGTTTGCCCACCACTGATCTATTCAGCCTATTCTATTTATTTTACATACAGTATATCTAAGACCCAAGCCATAATCTAACTGCTTGTCAAAGTACAGAACCAGATTCTGTCAGCAAATAATAGAATATTGGGCTATTGTGGGCGCTAGATGTTTACATATGTTCAAATATTTAAATTAAAATGTAGAAAATATATATTTTTCATTAAAGAAAAAAAAAAACAATGGTTATCCACAACTACAGAATTGACTTAATTGAAAAAACTTTCTTACAAGCGAAAAGAGGAAACATAACAAATGTCTTAGTGGACTCATTATAAGAGTAGCTGACTATTGAAAACTTACCACTGGTAGTTAAGCATTCTGTGTGCAAAACTCTCCCTTTAACAGAAACCTGTAAAGAAATAAGTAAAGCGTATTTAAAGGACAGCTATATATATAGGTCTGTATCTGTTACGCCAAATTAATTTGGGAGATAACGTGTTTAACCTCCCTAGCGCTCTTGCAAGGTCCAGATTTCTGTACCAAAAGCGCACCATAGACTCTAATGGAATTTTTTTTGTGTTGTAGGCTTGTAACTTCCAAAAATATGTCCGTATAAGTGTCTTGTAGACATCCTGACTATAATAATGTTTGAAACACACAATTATTATTTTAGAAAAAGTACATTAAAAAAAATTATAAAATGTATCATTTGAATGATAAAAACTCTTGAATAATTTGGTATGAAAGATTTCAAAACAGTTTTTATGTTTGTTTATGATAAATTTTTTTTTACAATTGGAAATGTGTTTTGTTTTTTGTTTTACTTTGAATTGTATTGGATACAGTAAGCCATTTGGCACTCTCTGAAAGGGTTAACTTCAAAGAGCACATGTGGAGATGACACTGGGGGTGACTTTCCACATGTGGTCTTTGAAGATAGCCCAATTTGCATATGAATATCCCGCGGGACATTCATATGCAAATTGAGCTGGGGGAGGGGTGGCATGGCGAAGCCAGCTTAGAGCATCCCCCGGGACAGCACAGAACAGTGAGTATGTGCTGCTGCCGGGGGATCTGAGCTTAGCTGGACGGCTCCATCTCGTCAGCTGCAACACTGACATGAAAGTGCAGGACGAGATGCAGCCGTCAGAAGCGCTAGGAAGGTTAAACAGGTACAACTTCTACTCATGACTGCTGCACTTTTATATGACCACATTAATCTATTAGTCTAGAACAGTGGTGGGCAACTGAGTTGATATGGTAGGCAACAAGTGCGGCCCTCAGCATCACTAAAGTACCACACATAACATTTTCAACCTATACTGACTTGTAGAAGCATTTTTTTAATGTGGAAATGACAACAGGCATAGCTAGATTACAATCTTTTTCATTTTTAAATAACAAAATGTATTTTAAAATATACTTCAAGCATTGGGTAACAACAATTTTCATTCAGAGGTTATGTGATATGTGATGAGTTCCTATGCCCTATGCATGAACAGTTAGGTTTAGGGGGCCGCAAGTGGAGAACTAAGGGGGGGCCGCCAAAGAACACCCAAAGGGCCGCATGCGGCAGGTTGGGCACCTAGGGTCTAGCATATATTTAGTAATGTCGGTCCACCCGCTGCTGTCCATGGGCATTCAGAGGACATGACTTCCTGCCTATTTCAGCACCAGCCCCGCTTTTTGACATAGGGCCTGTCAGGCTTGGTAAGAGCAAACATGATCTCTACTACACTATGTGCTCCAATCCTTCATGCCATACCAGACCCCAGCTAAGCATAGAGCTTAAACTGAGCATGGGGGTGCCAAGAATGACTGTCGCCACTCCTGCAGTTCCTCATTAACATTACTTGGGGGCTTTATCGCAGGTTTGGAGGGACCCCCACCCTATGGAATATGTATTGTGGCCCCGGGGACCTTTTATACATTTCTAAGGGGGTAAAAACAATGGTAGTTTAAAATCCCTTTATAAAATTTTCCCTTCCACATCCTTGTCATGTTCCATGCAATAATCCTCTCGGTACTGATGTTCAAATGATAAAGTCCTGTTGCCAACTTGCTGGGAATGGGGCCCTCAGTCCCAGTACCTGTATGCAACCATTACTTGAGATAACCTCTACATACGGAAAATAGAGTTACTCATGTAAGTCCCACATGTAAGAGGTTAACTGCGGTAAAGTTTACATACGGATGCTGGGGCTGAGCAGAATTGCGCAGACCTTGCTGCAGTCAGCTAGACTTCAATGCAGAAACAACGACCCTGAGACGTTGACTGTGCAGGATACGACAACTTTGCAGGGAGAGTATGGAAGGAAAGAAGTTAATAGTGATTTTAAAGGTTGACTTACTGCACTACGTTACCTTCTGAATGGCTAGATGCAATGGAGACAGCTTGTGCGGTTGGCTTGTATCTGGATCGGCTCTGTTGGCATTGCTGTCAAGGAATGCGCTTAGCGCAGGGGAGCCCATAGAGCCCTCCACGCAGTGGAAACCTACCCTAACCCTCTGAAGCCACCCCTATGTATACTTCATTTAATCAATTCCACCAAGTCATAACAATCTTCCAAACTCCCGTATTATCTGTCTACATGCTCATCATTAAAATACATTCCTGGGATGCAATATGCTTTGCATAGATAAATAAGTTTACAGCACAGACCACACAGTACAAAGATCAGTTTGACCATGTTTTATGACAAGACTTTATTATTTTAATCTATTGGCTTAGAAGATTACAGTACCTCAACCATAAAAGCTTAACTAGAAAAAAAGCAGGCGCTGTTTGTTAGGCTTTTGCAGCCTAAAAATAAAAAAAAGTTTTTTTGAGGAGTCACTCTTGCTGAACCGTGTTGCTCATAACTAAGCAAGACAAATTATCAAAAGCTCTCATACAAGAGAATGGAGAATCATGTGATGAGTCTAATCATCCCTGAGATGCTGGTCACCATCGTTTGATCAGTTTTCATTTCTACTTTGCCTGTAAGATAAAATATGATAGTACCAACTGATCAGCTGATCATTGGTCATGTGATGAAAGGCTTGGATTGTGAGATCTACCCCAGTATTACTCTATGCCTTGTGTTGTGGTGTTATGTCATGCACAAATGCAGTCAGCCCTGACAAGCCTCCACTGCGTTGCAATCTAAGTCACAGACCTTACATTGTAGTGTGATCAATTGGAACTAAACTCCAGACAAAAACAATGCAGGTCTGTATTCATTGATACATCTATAAGGGCCCTTTCACACTATAAGCGATGTGTTTTTATAAACGTGCGCGTTGTTACAGTACTGCATTTTCCCATAGAAGAACAATAATGCCATTCACACTGCATTTTTAATTTCTTTGTTCAAAAATGCAACTGCAAATGTGTAATGTGAAAAACGCATGAAGTTTTGTATATGCGTTAAGGCATACCTAAACGCTTATGGTATGAAAAGGCCCTAAATGTGTTTTTAAGTATTATGAGGGCACTTTTCATTAGCCATGCAGGAGCCTAAACTGAGCATCAATTCAGGGTTGAAAGGTTCCCATTAGAAATCTGTCTTTAACACTGGCCCCTGTGTTGCATTATGTGTTAACACAAACTCCCTGCATGTGAGACATGGCGGAATGCTTTATTGCATGCTTTTTTAATTTTACAAGTGCACGTGGGATAAAAGCGATAACTATTTGGCTGCAACCTCCTTTTGGAAAGTGGAAGTGCTGCATGTTGCTTTTGCTTGGAGCAATTAACAATTCATGTATACACAGATAACGCATCAAGAATGCTTCTTACCTGAACACAAAGCGATGGATGATGCTCTTTCAGATCCTGAATGTAATATGCCTTCTATTTAAAAAAAAAGAAAAAAAAAACTATGTTAAGGTTAACTTCTCAAACAATGCTACATTTATATATATATAAATTATTATTGTTATTGTATGTATCTATTGTTTCAATATTTAAATAGTCCTCATCTCAGTTGTTTACCACCCAGCCTAAAGATAGCTAATTGAGTGAGCACCCTGACCTGTACAAGAGAATACCTGTGCAATTTTAATAACATGCTCAAAGAAATACAGTTGGAGCCAAGAGCAATTCTTTTAAAAGCTCACCCATTTTGTTTTGGAAACCTAAAAAAATTATAATATGCAAATAGGGCCTGTCATCACTTTTATTCCTGGAAAGGAGCCTCCCTGTTGTGTAATTCCATTAAACATGCATTTTCCTATCTTACAGCCAGAGCAGGCAACTGACACAGAGTAGGTGTTAATTATATATATGATGACACATCTTAATGGATGTCCATCAGTGGGATCCTTACTGTCTCTTAAAGACTAGTGATGAGCAGCACAGGCAATATTCATATTAGCAAAATATCGTACATTTTTTCACCTTATATTCTCAAAAAAATAAAAATGAGAGAATTTGCGATCTCCAGTCATTATTACCTTTATTGCACAAAAGATTTTTGCAATAGTGCAGATATTTTCATATCAACACTATCACATGAAAACTAATAATTTTTTACTTTCGTTATGCAAATCACTACTTGTACATGCACATTTGGAACGCAATGCATGGTATAGATATTGCACTATATTTGAGATCTTAGCAAATTGACTTCAATTAATTGTCGAACTGACAATATTCGCAATAAAAATTTGCAATTCCAATATTCACGATCAACACTATTGAAGCAGGAAGGGGCAGATAAAAGACAGAGCAAACTGGCCAGAATTGGCATTATGGGTTAAAGATTGACTTTTACTATACTAGAAAATTATAAGAATGAAATTAGAAGGAGGAGTATTATATTTGTCAAGTGATGTGCTGTAATGTGTGTTGCTGGTCCATTCAAAATTAACATGTGCACAAATGTAAAGGTGTGTGCTTCCTAGAAAACCAAAATACTTAATTTTTCTTTTAAATCCTGCTTAACATTTACCTGGCTGATAATATTCCTCTTTGTATGAGGGATCTGTCTACATTCAGGGGGGCTCCCTGATTTCCAACATAATGAAGCTTCGGCCTCAACATCACAACTTGTATTCAACATGTAAAATTTATTGTCTTTCAGTTCAAGTTTGCTTTTTTTAAGCATTCCTTCATCTGATACTGTTGGGAATAAAAAAGAGTAACATTTACCAATAAGGCAATTTCTGAAATGCAACAAAACAAAATGTAACTTCTATTCTGTGTGGAATTCTCCTTTCTTGCTGATTTATTCATTGCCAAAACTAAAACTATGTTTTCTATTCACCACATTTTCTCGGTTCATTGTAGATATTTATTACTAAAAAGGAAAAGATGATATGCGGTATTTAACGGTGGGAACTCAAAGGCCACTGATAACAGAAGGGGTGAGATTGGTAGGGTCACTGATCACTAGTGTTAAGTTATGTACACAGAGAAAGAGTAGTAGTAAGATCATGAGGGACCTATAACCAATGGCCTCTGAAAGATATACATAAAGATATTTGGCTGAGACGACCACAGTAGGTATGTAGGGGCCTTAAGGGGTGTTACTGGGGAGAGAGGCTCCCAAACAAATGGCAATGGATAGAGCTGAAAATACAAAAATCTCAAACTTCCTTAGCACTTTAGCTTGCCCTACACCTATCGATTTTCCTGTTCCTTCAACCAAAAAATCGATCTGTTGAGTTCGATCTAACGGGATACCTGCCCACCTGGTTTGATCAACCGAAAAAAATTGAACAAGAAATCAGAAAAAAGGTGATCGGACAGGTTGTTTTTTTGGGTCGGTCGTGCAGCGATCAAAGTACATTGGTAGAGACCCTTGGTCCTCTCCTGGACTGGCCCATATTAACATAGCTCCTTTTTCTGCAGCCATCTTCTATACAGCCTATACATTTATCTGTAATCATAAAATAAATTATTACAGATAATAACATGGAAGGTGTTATAACCCCTCACTCAACACAAATCCCAAACCATTAACCCCTTAGAAGAAAAGCCACTAATTTAAACAAAGCAAACATACATATACATTGAAAGAGGAGTAAAAGGTAATAATAACATTGATTATTACATGTAACCAACATACATATTTCAAATATGTATTGTATACATGTTGTTGAAAGAACACATTTATGAAATATAGAACCCCACAAAATTTTTTATTATATTATAATACAATTACTTATATACGATTACTTATCACAATAAAGTGATACTTGTTAAAAAAAACCTGAAAAAATTGCAAGAAAAATTACATTAATCCATCTTTAATCCTATTCTTGAAAAATAAACCCACAAAAAACATTCTATGCACGACCCTTAGAACCATCACATTCTTGTTTTCTTTTTCGTGGATTTTCTTTCTGGCTTCTCTTTTTTTAACTATCAGATGGATTACTTTAATTTTTCTTGGATTTTATTTCAACAATCGGATTGAAGATGGATGACTTTTATTTTTCTTGCCAATTTTTCTGTTTTTTTTTAACAAGGATCGCTTTATTGGATTTATTTTGAGAATGGAGTATAGCCCTGGATTGGACATATTAAATGTAAGTAATTGTATGAATATTGTCTGTGGGGTTCTATATTTCATATATGTATTGTATATGTCTTGTTCACTCAACAACACATCTACACTGCATATATGAAATATGTATGTGGGTTACATGCAATAATTAATGTTATTATTTCAAATAACTGGTCTTTGAATGTAAATTTATGTTTTCATTTTTTTAATTAGTGGCTTTTCCGCTAATTGGTTAATATTTTGGGATTTCTATAGGGATTAATATTAGTACAGACGCAGTTTGAACTTGTCAGTACTGGCTTCGTTCCAGGATCGGGCATAATCTTCAGGTTTTTGGCCCAGAGTTTTCGGCGTCATCGGTGACACCCAAGGGGGTGGGGGGGGGGGGCGTTACCATAGACTTCCATGTTAATAGAGGGGGCACTACACTGTACTCCGCCATGATTCCCCGCTGTCCTCCCGGCTCTCTACACACTGCAGGTGTCAAATAGACGCCGACAGTATACGTGGGGAAATGCGACACCCCCTCCATTAACATGGAGGTCCATGGCGCCGCCCCCCACTACATCAATTACACGATCGAATGTACAGATCGAATCAAAAACTGAACGCAGGGGAATCAACATATCTATGGCTACCTTTAGGCATGACTCTGCTAGTTGCATGTATATTGTGGTAGATGGTGATTATGGGTTTTGGATTTTGTATGTTAATTCTTTGTACAGAAATAGGTTTTGTTTTTGTTTGTTTATTGTTTCTAGTGCTTGATGATGGAGTTCTTTTGGTTCAGACTTCAGACTGGCTGCCAATACTGAAGCACACCAGCGTAAAGGAACCAGATGACCAATGTGATTGTTTGCCTCTACCTCAGAACCCCAATATGACAATGAGTCTCTGCTTGCCATGAAAGATCTCCTTCTCTATTGAAGCTTGGACATGCTGTACTTTAACTCGATATGATTCCCAATGCCGGTGCTGCATTTAAGGCAGAGCTTTTAAACATCATGCCCTATTGCAGTTTACAGGTGGCTAATGGTGGGAAGCTTATGGTGCTGGATTGCAGCCTTGACATTACCAGGCAACAGTGGCTTAGATATTTTCCTTATAAATATAAATTTTCCTGAAATCTATATCTTTTATCAGCAGTAACTTTCGTTAGTATGTATGTCAGGAATGGGTATCACAACTTACAGTTCCTAAATGGGCACAGTCCAGTTCTAACAGCATCAAACAGATCACTGTACCATGCCTGCAACAGACAACAACAAAATCAGTCAGTCAGGAACAATAGTATATTACCAGCCCATACAATAATGTAAAATGATTAAGGACAGAAACTTACCTGGATACACATGCAGGGCACAATATCTGACTGTGGAATATAGTGGCGCTGCTCTACCATCTGAACAAAAAGACATGTTATTGTATCGACAGGTAGGATTAATAGGTATCAAAATACTGTAGTTGTTAAGAATGCAGCAATTGTATATTGCAAGTCAAACAATGTAGCAGCCACGTCAATATAATATTCAGACTGCTGGAAGGTCGATACTATAAAGTGAATCGTTATGCAAAACTTTAAAAATGCCAACCCATAAACCTTTTTACAGAACTAAGACTAGTCAACCTACTGTCCAAGTATACTATGAGGCTGGCTCAGTAGTTACTAAAAACATTCTAATTGGATGCAGCAATGGCAGATAGGTAGAGCTTGGCACAAAAGCAGAAGCTAGCCTAGGGATACAGTGACAGTATGTACAGTATGGACATGGAATTGCAAAGCTGTGACTGGTTCCTTATCATTTGCCTTAGATCAGAAATAAATAAACATTGAGCTTTTAAACAAGTAATAAAAAACTGAAGCAGTACTTACTAAAGTGGTGTTGTTGTAGGTCGTATTCTTTTTGTTATTATTATAGAAAACCCGAACACTTATATTCCGGTAGTTTGTCCCATTTACTATTCCCACTGAGGCCGTGTCAGATTCATTAACAAAGTTTAGGACTGGTGCTGAAATTAAAGATTATTTCATTACTGTTGTTTTTGGGTTTTTTTATTAATTAAATGTTTATGTAGACAAATGAAGTAGAACTTTGGGTACAGTTAAATCTTTATACATGTTTGGGCTCTAAATGGAAAGCAAATTGCCAACATCCCAGTAAATCATTTTTAAGATAGAAAGTTTGGCAAAACCAGACCAAAACGAATGAGGTGGCCAGCCTCTTTAGGGAATTCCCGGCAATTATGAAGAGAGGGGTTTTAACCAAAAAGGTCAATTCTTATTCATAAATCATACAAAAGAGTAAAAAGCCCTATCCAAACATAAATATAAATGAATAAAGTGCATGCACAAAGATCACAGTCACAATTAGTAAAAATGTCCAACAAATCTGGCCTTTAAGTATACATATATTCTCGGCGCGTTTCTCCCAATAACGGGCTTCTTCAGGAGATCAAGAGTCCATTTCTATTGTCTAAAAACAAGCCAGAAAGTGGTAGTGCATACAGTCCAACTCCCTTTGATGCTCGAGGGAAAAATATAAATTTTGCATCAACGCATAACATATGTCCCCATTCTGGCATCGCTTGATTAAGTGATGCTCAGTGGAGACACGATGTAACTTCCGGTCTTTCTTGAAGCCCCCGGAGGTGACGCGGGTGGGGCGGAAATGCACCTCAAGGAGAGGTGCATGGCGGGGACGCTACAGGGGACAGTTTTATTCAAACAGACATGGATACAACTGCAGGACCAAATGAATCAAGGTAAAAATTTACCTTTAGAAATATAATTATCATTTCCCTTAGCAACTCACTGGTAACCCCTTGTCATTATAGATATAAATATATATATTTTTTTTTTTTCAGGTTGAACTAGTTGGGCATTTTGGGTTTTAACATACCCACCCTCCAGGCACCCAGGACCTCAAAGATCTTTACCCAACCCGCCAGGTATCTGTCTGTAATTTTAATGGCAAGCAAAGAATAACAAATGATGATATAACTTGATTTCTTCCACATATCTGAAAGGGGCCAACTTTTGTGTACAACCTGACTTTAATTAACAAGGGAGGTCCTATATTGAGGACTTCTTCCCTCTCCCCTACAATGGGCACATATGTTGTGCGTTGATGTAAAATTTATATTTTTCCCTTGTACATCACAGGGAGTTGGACTGTATGCACTGCCACTTTCTGGCTTGTTTTTTAGACAATTGAAATGGACTCTCGATCTACTGAAGAAGCCCATTTATCGGGAGAAACAAGAATAATCAAGGACACCTATGGACCTATGTATTCTTGAAGGACAGTTTTTTTGGATATTTTTACTTATCGTGACTGTGATCTTTGTATATGCACTTTATTTATTCATATTTATGTTTGGATAGGGCTTTTTACTCTTTTGTATGATTTATGAATAAAAATTGCCCTTTGTGATTAAGAACCCTCTCTTCATAAGTCTGGGTACAGTAACTTCTTCCTCACACCAAACCTCTTCCAATGCTGAGATTCTTAAAGCATCCTAATAGGGGCAGTAGAGGATGGTAGAGAGGAGAGTGAATGAGGACAGTAGGTATCTGGTCACCCCTTATTAAGAAACGTAGCTGTATTCTTCTTCCCCCCAAAAATTTGGGGTTTGCTTTGGAGTGTGAAAGGTTTTGTCTTTCAACAACGTAACCCCCCTCCTAATGTTGAAGGGCCCTGGTACTGTACGGAAAAAAAAAACATATATTCAAAACAGAATCCATATACTCACATTCTGTAATGTGGGTGGCCAACATCCCAAAATAATTGGCAAAATAATTGGCAGCAATTAGGGTTGGAGTATCACCTTAAGTATGAACAGGGGCATGGGGACTTTTGAGGCCTCAAATATAATAATCAAATATCAAAATACAAACAAAATATCACATTAAATGTTCAATATACATAATTTAAAAGCATATAAACACAATTTTACAACATATGTGGCGATATATGGCAGGTAAATCGCCCAGTGATCGAGTTCAGCATGAAAGATATATAGTATGCGGACATGGGTTATACAGGGGGGTATTCAAAACAGACCTCAGATGACAGACTTATGGTACAGGGAATTTGCTTGCTAAAAAACTATGTACAGCCTTAAGGAATCCTTCACAAGTGCTACTAAAAAGATCATCCATCATCCCTGTTTAATATTACATGTGACTTTGAATAGATTTGACTTTACCATATAGTTTTGTTTATAACTGACATACTATATTTTTCGGGCTATAAGAAGCACCTGACCATAAGATGCACCCATTTTTTAGAGCAGGAAATCAGAAAAAAAATGTTTTATGTGTTTAAATTTGCATGGCTTCACCCACTGTCCCAAAACGAGGGCTTCCACCTAAAGTTTTGGGATTTGTGCTGGATTGGGCCGTGTAAATACCTTCTGTTTTAAGAAGGCTTGATTGTGCTATGCACTGCTCGAGTTGAGGGCTTTTTGATTCCTTTTATCCCTTCTCACCATAACCTTCATGGGTACTTCTCTATGTGTTTAAATGAATGTGAAAAAATCTCATGCAGTACCCCTTATCAGCCACAAAAAAGGTGTCACTAGAGAGCACACTTCGGCATCTCTTCTTCCTCACACACGAGGAAGGGAGGGGGGCCCCCTAGCACACCAATCTCCCTGCCTCCTCTCTGCTGTGTGTGTGAGGAAGCTGCAGGTTTCCCCACACACACTCTGCATTGGCTATATCTGCAGGGCTCTGCAAATATAGGCAATACAGTTCAGCTCTCCACAGCTCTCCCGGCAGATGGGAGATCTTCACACAGCTGATCTCCCAAGACGAGTGGTCGCACATTTGGACCATAAGACGCACGCACTCCCCCCCCCCCCCCCCCCCCATTTTAGTCCGTAAAATACAGTACTGAGGGCTATTTCACAATATGCACAACACGTTTTCAATCCCCCTCCATTAAAAAGTGCAGTGACAGTTCGTGTTTTAGCACTGAACTGAATTTTAACTGTGTGAAAAATTTTGTATAGAACTAAAAGCCGAATGTTCTTGGGCAATGGAGTGGGGGAGTTTCTGTCAGGTTCCTAAAGTAATCTTAGTCCCTCTTGGAAAACTTTCCTACCAGCTCCTGATTTATAACATTTCCTCACCACGAAAGATTTACCTTCACATTTCAATATCTTGTCCAGTGGGTCCAGCTGAGTGCAGCCTGTTAAAATAAATTATTTGAATTGTTAGTGCAGCACCTAAAACAGAATTTTGTTACAATCCATTTGCAACTTTTTTATATTTTATTAGAGGATGTCCTTTGCTCTGAAAGTGGGTTAAATACAGTCGAGATCATAATTATTTATACCCCTGGCAAATTTTGTATTAAAGTTAGTTAATTTAACCAGCAAGTAATTTTTTTGACGGGAAACAACATAGGTGTATCCCAAAAGATAATCAGAGGATGTACTAGAGGCATTTTTGTGGGAAAAAAATTTCTCAGCTTTTATTTACATTTAAGCAAAAAGTGTCATGTCCCAAATTATTCATACCATTCACAAACTCCGAAAATCCAATGTTCTATACCATTTCAAATAGTCCAAGCTGTTCTTAAGCATCCTAACCCTAAAGCTGGGAATAGACGGTAAGATTTACAGTCGATTCCCTATCCAATTTCGGCACTAGGAGCAGGCGTGATGACGTCTTCACACCCACCTGCTAGTGCCGAGAATCAGACGGCACTCTTTATGTTCAGCTCATTACTTCGGCTGCCGAACGAATGGGATCGGATTGAAATTTACCGTCCTGTCGGATAACTGTGCGATCCGACGAGACAGCTGATTTTAGCCCAATCCTAGTTAGTTGCTGCATCCAATTCCTGCACGACCCGATCCCTAAGGGATGCGGGATTGCGCATGGCATCGGAAGGGCGGTCAGATCGTGCAGGAATCAGAACGTCTATGCCCAGCTTAATTCCTTGGGAAGAGTTGTTTTAATCAACTCAACAAGTGAAAAACAGCAGCTCTCTGCAGTTGGTTTGTGGACAGTCATGGCTAAGACAAAGGAGTTCAGTGAGGACCTGCGGCTGCACATAGTGGCTGCTCACAAGTCAGGAAAGGGCTACAAGGTCATATCTAAATGTTTTTTTGACAAATTCTCTTTATTGTTTCTTTTCTTTTCCACACATAACATTACATTACATAGACTCCATACATCCTGTACTTAGACTTCCATCGTTCTCCCTACTTCCTCAATTCTATTATGGGTATCCTACTTGTCTTTTTACATCAATCCTTTATATCTCACCCCTACTTCTTCCTTCCCTTCCTCTTTATTCATTTCCGTGGTCACTCCATCTTTTCTATATACGTGTCCCATAGGTTCCACACGTCACCTTGGTGGTTTCCCGTATTCCCGTATTCTGGCTGTCAGATATTCCATGGTTCTAATATCTATTATTTTCTTTAGTAATTCTTGGGTAGTGGGCGGGTTTTGTCTTTTCCATTTACTAGCTATAAGGCATCTTGCTGCCGTTAATATATGCTGCATCATTTTCCATTGTATTTTATTTAAGTTACCTTTTGATTTGCCCAGAATACATGACTCAATATCTATTGACATCCTGCAATCTAGTACTGCTTCTAATACTTCTTTTACTTCCTCCCAATAAGCCCCTAGTTTGGGGCATATCCAAAAGACGTGCTCTAATGTCCCTTTGTATATTTTGCAGCGCCAACATTTATCGGAAGATCATGGATATCTAAATGTTTTTAAGCTGCAGTGGCTACAGTGCAAAGTATTATTAAAAATACAAGATGTTCTGCACTGTGGAAACTCTCAGAGGACGTGGTCGGAAAAGTAACACCTCTCCTGGCCAGGAGGATAGTGAGAGAGGTGAAAAAGAATCCAAAGAACACCACCAAGGCCATCCTGGTCAATCTGGGCTCTTCTGGTGGCAATGTCTCAAGGCAGACAATCCAATGGACACTGCACACTGCTGGGTTCCACGGATGCAGACCAAGGAGGATGAACACACAGCAAAAGTGGTGAAGAAATACTGTAGTTAGCAGACAACAACAACGTTTCGGAGTGGCCCAGCCAGAGTCCTGACTTGAATCCAATTGAGAATCTGTGGAGGGAGCTAAAGATTATGGTGATGGCAAGAAAACCCTCCAACCTGAAAGATTTGGAGCTCATTGCTAAAGATGAAGGGGAAAAAAATACCTGTGGAGACATGAAAAAAGCTGGTCTGCAATTATAGGAAGCATTTGATTGCTGTAATAGCCAATAAAGGCTTTTCTATTGATTATTGAGAAGGGGATAAATCATATTGACACTTTTAAAAGCTGAGAAATGTTTCTTTCCCACAGCTTATTATCTTTTGGGAGACTATGTCATATGACCTATGTCATTTCCAGTCAAAAATAACTTGCTGGTTGAATAAAAGTAACTGTAAGTCACAAGGGGTATGAATAATTATGGGCTGGACTGTATATGTTCCAAATAGGGGAAAAAAATTACATTTTACTTCTTGTTTATTCTTGTTTATATTTATACTGTATTTTGCAGTATACGGATAGATTTTTCGATCGTTTCCCGAATGATTGATCGGCGTGCGTGCTCACAGCAATCTTTTAGCGATCGTTCAGTTTTTTTATTTAAACGTTTTCTAAAAATACATAACTGTAAATAGTAGTAGATAGATAGATAAATGAGAAATTTTTGTGTTTTTGTAGCTTAATTTCTAAAAGATCCATTATAAACCCTGCCCTTAATCCATACATAAATTAATACAAAAGAGTCACCTACCTGGCACTTCATGATTGATGCTGAGGATTTTGGAGTACCTCGGAGAAGAGTATGATGTGATATTCATTTCAGCTCCCGGTGGTACCTCAATACAGTTATACACAAGAGAACCCTACAAAAAAGTATTTACATATTATAACAAATGCAATTTATATAGTATTGAGATCACTCAGTTTAAACACAACCCTGTGTCGGTGCTTCCAAATAAAACATCAAACCAATCTAAACAGTTTCCTGAAAATTTGTATTAGTGTGACATGGCAAAATGTATATGTAAGTCTTTTGGTGCAAATTAAAAATTACATTCATGATGTAGATCTCATGATTCCAGGTGAGTAGAGTTGTAAGGAAAAAATGTTAGGCTTCGAATAACAAGTGTATAAAAATTATATATACAGTGGAGGAAATAATTATTTGACCCCTCACTGATTTTGTAAGTTTGT
>CM070037.1:91396285-91411279 GCA_036250615.1 Ptychadena robeensis
GCATCACCCAACATGAAAAAATATTGATATTATGTATGGGTAAGGTGTCATGGACCTACCCACTGATAAACCCTGCATTCCCATACAATGATGCAGATAACCACACTGCAAAACTATGTGCATCAGAACTGCTGTAATCTGCTTAAGAAGATGGAAAAACATGTCCTGTGGGGATTGGGGTGACTGTAATAGGCCATAAAATATATTATACCTGTGGAATGTTAGAATTGTTCACTTATTTCCCCCACCCCACAACTTTATTATCTTTATTTACTTTGTTTGCATGTGGTTGTCATCTCCCTGACCTTAATCAATGTTCCACACTAAGAAGCGGGAAGGCACTGTACATTCATGAAAAAATTTAACTTTCTAAGAGCAAAACCCCAGTTAGCTCAACACTCAAATACTAGGCAAACAATGCAATGCTATGCACAACACTTACAGAAAAGTTGATACTTACTACCACCATACTACTGGAGTTCTGTATCTGTGGCATGGCAGACACGGGCAGCGACACCTTCATTGCATAACAGCTATAGTTGGGAGGGTCAATTATCAGGTTTGCACAGATAAGGGAACCTGTGGTTAAATACAGCAATCAATGCCAAGAAACCAGTATGATAGACACAAACGGTATGATAATAAACAATAAAACATGCAAGAGTATAACCTCATTATGCAGTTAACAATACGTACTGTACATCAGATTAGCTGTAACTTGACAGCCAAAACAAAAAGTATTTATCAATTAAATAATTGGAGCATAAATTAAGCATGATTATGTCTGTCTTAAGTAGTTGAAAAGTACATCTGTGCTAAGACTAGGGACATTACAGCCAGACCTACACCTATGTATTTTGGTAAAGCGAATAACAGCAAAACAATGCAAAAACAGTGCATTATGATTGAAAAAACAAGACTCACCATAGGGTAAGGGCATGTTTCCGCTTCTACGTTCTCCCGCGGGTTGAATCGTGGTGCGGTGCAATGGGAGATCGCTAGAACCCAGCTATCTCCCACGATTCAAACCGCGACACAGACCTACAGGAAGGAAGTGGGGTGTGTGGCAAGATGTCCTGTCCCAACCCCCCACTTCCTACCTGATCCCGCCCATTGAGAGTGAATGGGCGTGGTTAAGAATCCATGGATGGAAATGCGTCCATTCATCTCTATGGCTGCCATCAGGGGCGATTGGTCGCGCACGTCCCACGGGTGATTGCGGCCCTTTGCTTAAGTGGAAACAAGCCCTTAGGCTCAACTTGGGTGGTTTGGGAGCAGATGCAGTGGTTTCTTTTTATCTGAATAATGAACTAAAAAAATATAATATTATATGAACTAAAAAAACTTAACAAAACCCCAGGGAAAACAGTGGGAAAACAGCAGCTGATCTGCACAGAAAAACACATGCTTTCTGCGTGTGTTTTTCATGCGATCCATAGTGGAACCTGATGCCCTGACTGTACTGTTGATCAAATTTACAAAATGAACCACTGAAATCACAGTGTCTAGCACTAATAATGTATCCAGTCCTAATGTGCTCTAGGTCCATTTCACACTATACACACTGTTTTTACGGTAATGAAAGGGCATCCGGTAACCGCATCCATTATTGGTGAAAACCCCACATTTTGCTCTGCGCTGTGCTTGCATGGGAGACACATGCACTGTGTCTTAAAAACTGGGTGCAGCAAGGTGTTCATGGTAATGCGAGTGTGGGGCCAGTGTGGCATGTAAACATATGTACCTTGCGTTAGTGCAAGCCGTGCTGCGTTGCAGTACTGTACCCCAGCTGTTGTGATTTTTGAGAATGCACTACTCCACATGACTTTAGTTACAGTAGTTAGCTGTTGAAACCAAAAAATTATAGATAGAGCTAGAGCTGCCTACACAATCTGAACAAAAAGTCATTTAGGGTGAAATTAAGCACAACAGCAATTTTCAGGATAATGAAACTCAAGAACTAAGCAGATGGATTTCTCATGTACATCTAAAATGTCATTTCCTTATTTGATCGGAGTATGCCAGGTCTCATTATTTCAGGTTCCTTTATTTCTCTAATTAAATATCAGGGCTAGGAAGAAATACAAATGACACTGTCAAAAATAATTAGTATTTTATCTTTATGTTATTTTCCCTGCCTATAAGAAAGATTAAAATAAAATGTTTAATAAATTCTAGTCAGCAGTTCCCAAACTGTCCTTGAAGGGCCCCCCTTTTCTATTTAGGACCATTATCGAGCCCCCCTCCCTATTCAAACACAGGTTAAGAATGAGGGCCAGCGCCCCTCTGGAATACCTTCGCCGCCCCCTAGTTTGGGAACCACTGATTTAAGCCAAGTAGATCATTTAAAAATTGGCAAGCCTACCATTGTTAGTGTTATTAAGTCGTAAATATACATTTAGAGATGGGTTTTCTATAGTCTCATCGTCCTCTTCGTTGCTTTCACTGTCATTATCATAATCATAGTCTTCATAGTCACAACCACCAGATCCTAGTTCTTCAATGTATTCTAGAAGACAAATGTAACATTTAAAATATATGTGGGCTAAACAAGTATTTAAATGACATGTAAACTCATCTATTAAAATCAGAGTTGTCATTAGAGGCCAGGTGGAATTCTCCAATTGGGACAACTGATCTTAGGATAATTCCCTGGAAAAGATGGGAAGTCCGTTCAGTTTGTAAATGTTCCTGTTGCATCTTTAGGATAGGAAGTTCTTTGCTAGTGTAATAATATTGCCAGACTTTGCTAGTGTAATAAGATTCTTCCCAGCAGGATAACTGAATGTACAATATTTTTCAGATTATAAGACGCACTTTTCCCCCCAGAAATCGGGAGGGGGGAGGGAGTACCTGCATCATGCCTTGGCTCCCCACCAGCCTCTTTGCGCTCCCGGCAAGATTAGCCGGGAAGGTGGAGGAGCTGTCAAATAGGAGATTTGCACGCTGTATCTCTACTGTTCTCCTATCTGTACTGTGAGCCCTGAGCCCTGATATAAGCAGTGAAGAGCAGGGAGACAGATGAAAGAGCATGATCCACACAGATCCGTAGAGGGGAGACAACTGCACAGCTTTCCACGTGGCCCCTCTCTCCCCGATGTGTGAGTACGAATATGCTGTGAGATGATGGCAAGTGCCCTCTAGTAACATCTAGTTGCTGAAATTTGGTGCTGCCAATTAATTAGAACACTTCAAATATTGTATTTTTTTTCCTGCTCTAAAAACTGGTTGTGTCTTATGGTCAGGTGCGTCTTATGGTCCGAAAAATATGGTAAATGTTGCAAATTAATTCTAACATGAAAATTTTTATTTTCTTCACAAAAACCAGGAAGAACCTGGAAACTAAGCTGTGTAGTCATTAAACCATTGGTAAATTGTTACCTGTTAGGAAAGCTGCTGAAATCTCCACAGTCACCTGAACACAGAGAGAACAGGAACCATTGTGGCACATTTTCACAGTCTCTGCCTTAAGATCACTTGGCACCAAGACAGGGTAGACAGCTGTTTCTATGCCTCCAGGAATGCACACCATGGCTGTGTTGCAGAAGAAAAAAAGACAAATAAATCACTTTGGAAAGGACAATAACCCACATGTAAAATGGCAGAAGGAAGGATAGTCTATTGTCTGTATGCAAAACTACATGAGATATTATGATGGCAAACAGACTTGGGAGATCTTCAGACAAACAAATTCACTGTGGATTGTTTGACAGACACTGAATATTGGAAAAATGGTTTTGTTATTTATCTTTTGACTTCTCAATTATAGTGGTCGCATGGTGGCGGTGGAAACCAAAGAAGGCAGTCTGTACTTTCTCTGGTTAGAAGGGATGATGTGTGAGTAGGAAGTTTTACCAAAAAGGTAAATAATTGAGGCAGCCAGTTTTAGATTTCAGAACTTTATTTGTACATTTCACAACGTCTTTCATGGCTCTAAAAGGCGATTTCTTCAGAAGAGCAGAAATAAATCACACACAGCACCCCCAAACACCTCTCTTGAAGAAGTACACGCTGCCAACATTGATAAACTTTTTGATGAAACGTTCCACTGACTAATAATTTTTATCTTATCTTGCTGAAGTCTCACTGCAGTAAACTTTTCTTTTAACCTCTGTATTTTCGTATTTATAATTTAAAATGAAATTATGAAAAGAATATGTCTTGACAAAGCTCTTACTGGGGAATGGCAGGGATGTGTTCTTTGCCAACATACTTTATACCAAAATATGTCCTCTTTCTCAGCCACAAAATTTGTCCGAACGCCACCTTAATGATTCAGCATACCAAATGAATTCATCTATTATACTTAAAGGACAGGTTTTTCTACAATACATTCCTTTTTTTTATGGCCTTTATAAAACTGGATTTTCGTCTTCTGTTGTGAAAAAATGTAAAACTTGACAAGGGAGAGTTTATTTTTCCACATGATCAGAGACCAGAAACAATGCCACAAATGTAAAACTGTAAACTCTACATACCTGACTGTTCACATACCAGATCCTGCAAAGGAAACCAAAGATATATGAGTAAGTGCGGTCAGTTTCTGTATGGCGCAATCATCAGTTACACATCCCAACTTTTTCGGAACAGTATATCTCAGTCCCTTTTCATTCATAGTCCCTTATTTTGATCTCATGTATTGATCTCTATTATAAATTTACTTATTAACTACCGTAGTTTGTAGAACATTTTTATTTTGTAAAGAAGATTTAAAGGAAAAGCAATGATGAAAAGGGTACATTTTTGTGTAGTGATTCTTCAAAATCTTTATTTTCGAACAGAACTGTGTAAGGGGCATAAGCTTTACTTGCATACTTTATGCTGAAATTGATCTCTCAATACGTATTTATAAGTTTCTGACCCAAGATGAAAATGTGACCATGTTCTTTAGAAACACAAACCTTTCTTCTTACTCATTACACAATTGGCATAGTACAATTCCATTAGTGCACAGAAATCTGTCCCTACCATGACAAGCCTTCCTAAAACAGAAGGTATATACATTCCCCAATCCATTTGAAATCCCAAACGTTAAGGGTAAAATCCTCACTTTAGGACAGTGGATGGAGCCATGCAAATCATTCCTTTATGTCCCATCAGCAGAATGCACATCCAGAACTGGTGGTGTAGAGTGCAAATCTAGCCTTAGGCTAAGTTTACACTGGCGATTTCCGAGCTGCTGGCAACTCGGAAACCGCCAGTGCGCTCCCGCAGCAGCGGGATAAACGACTCCCTGTAGTTGTCTGCACAATAGTGCAGGCGATTACAGGGCGTCTAATTAAGGACCCCATAGAGTTTCTATGGGACGGCCGCCCGAAAACCACGCTAAACGGTCGTTTACCTGGCGGTAAAAAAACGCCAGTGTAAACTTAGCCTTATGGTACAGAGCCATTTATTCCAAACTGCTTACAGCTGTCTCAGGTTTATTGGCCATCATCAGTGCAGTGTATGGAATACATGGCTCTATGGATTAGGGCTTGGGAGCTGAACATAGAGAAACAACCATGAAGGTTATGGTGAGAAGGGATGAACCTCCTGGGCGTTACACCGGAAGTACGGGCACAGTTTGATCTTGGATCAGTGTGCTTTTTACGCCATGAAAATTCTTAAAGCAGAAGGCTTGACTGTGCTACGCACTGGTTGAGATGAGTGATTTTCAATTCCTTTAATCCCTTCTCACCATAACCTTCATGGTTGTTTATTCCTCAGATACCAAAGATTCCTTATCTTCCTCCTAGATGTTTCTGTCTTTTGTTTGTTTTCAGTGGTGATGAACCTATGACACACATGCATCTGTGGGTACAGTCAGAGAGAGAACTCTGGCCTCTTTAAATGTAATGGGTGTGTATATATATATATATATATATATATATATATATATATATATATATATATATATATATATATATATATATATATATATATATATATATATATATTGTTTGTGTGTATATATTTATATATAGGAAGTGTGTATATGTGTGTATAAATGAAGTGTGTGTCTGTATGATTAGTGTCTGTGTAAAGCACCTTTAGATTGATCCATACAATCCCCATTAGATCTACCAACAACTGTGTAGTATAGTGGCCTCCCTGATAGAATACATAGTGATTAGAAGGATTAGAAAGGTCCTTATATTACATGGTTTTGGTAGAACAAAATCTGATTGTACAGAAATTGTATGGGAAGATTGTAAGTTGTATGGGGGCCTTTATTCTGGTAAATTTGCCATCACTTTGGCACTTTGTGATAAATAAGTTGGTTTTCAGTTTCAGTTTGGTCTCTCTGTCTCTAAAAGGTTCGCCATTGCTGTTCTTTATGGACTCATTGTGAATTTGCTGTTACAGAAGCATGATATGGTATATTGAACTCTATGACAAATACAAAGCTTCAGCTTCTCTTGTAAGCTGTCCAGACCAGACTAATGAATGGCTAGCATCTGTTCTGTGTCATGGGTGTTATAGGAAGGCTCTTGTTCACCTTAGAGCTGTGATGATTTGTGGTTAGAATTTCTGCCAAACTGCAATGCGGATGAACTGATGAAGCCATGGAGTTACATGATGAAGTAATAACACATTTCTTCATCTCTCAAACTGTGGCCTGCATGTTCTGCAAGACATATCTGGAGCTTTATACAATCAAAAACTTTGCTCTAGAATAGATAGTTTTGTGTACCACAAACTCATTAGCAGTGCCAGAGTATTGTCCTGTAGGCCATTTTGGGCCACATGCCTCCCAACATTCTGACATGAAAAAAGACACATTATAAAATAATGTAAGTGAGTGCAAGTGTAAGTTTATAATTCTTTAGAAAAAAATTATTTATGTTTATACTGGTTATAAAAGGGGTAATTCATACCCTCTTACCTTAAATCTAACACAGTTGTGCAGGTTCTTCTATATACACTGCATACTAATTTCCTTACAGTGTACGTTAGAAGTTGCAGCACGTCAGAAAAAGCACAAATTATTCTCGCACCCCAGCCTTACTTTCCCTGGCATGCCCATTAGTCTTTGGATTTCAGTCATTTTAAACAAGAAGGCTAAACATCCTACCAAGAAACGTCAGAGCACTGATAAAAATTTACTCTGTTGTCACATTAAAATGGATATATGTTAATTGGTGTACATTGGAGCAGTCCATAAAAGTAAAAGATATAGTCAGGGCAGTAAAAAAAATTCTATCTATGTATAATCTATATGATGGGTCAAGGTCAATCACCATATTTATGACAGACAATAAGTCCACAACTGAGAACTACCAGAAACTTAAACTTAGATTGCAGTTATCGGAATACATAAAACAGCCTGGGGTTTATGTATAACTTATATATGTGTAATGTGTGAACATTCTGCTGACAAAGTGTTGTCTGTAATGACAGTCCTTTTCAGAAGAGGTATGTACTAAGCTGGTTTGGTTGATCCTGAGGAATGGTCCAAAACATTTACCAAGCACCCATTTTAGTTATATGATCCCTTAGTGTGGTTCCCAAACTTTACTTGCAGGGCCCCCCTTTTCTATTAAGGAACATTTCGAAGCCCGGCCCCCCCCCCCCCTTCTCATCGAAACAAAGGCTTTAGAATAAGGACCCAAGCCTCTCTGGAAACCTTTGTGACTCCCCCCCCCCCCCAACTGTTTGACAAAAAAAAACTCCTCCTGTAAATGTAAGTTTATAAAATAAAACTTTCCATTTACACAATTTATTTCAGAACAGTTGACATCACCAGAGGGTACCTGCATATCTATACAACGGAGTCAGACCATGGTGGTGGATAGGGCCAAGTCTTCACCAGTGATGCAAAGAAAGGATTGGCTCTGGAGTTATGTTTGGATTGAAATTCTTTAATGCTCAGGTAGCAGCACCAATAGAATTGGGCCATTGTTTAGCAGCATCCCCAGGTTTGGTGTCACCTGGTGCCGGAAACCTGTGGTGTCATCCTATAGTGGGGTATATGTCATGACGCAAGTAATATGGGTGTGGCAATGTGTATAAATATACACACAGCAGGGGCAGGAGCAGTCACATACTATTAAGCTGAAGTGTCTAAGTAAATTTTTGATAGCCCTAGACACACTACAAACGTTAATCTCTCACCACAATAAAAGGGATGCCTAAGGATGCATGGATATGTCTTAGAAGTTGAAGTTACATGACTTAGGAGTGTACCATTAGCAAAGGGCACAACATAGACAGTGCTGCAGCTGTCACACTTTTATTTCAGCTACACTACAAAAAGTGATGGAGAATCCAAAATGTAAAGCTTGCCATACACGTTTAGATCCCTGTTCAATTTGACGCGATCGATTACAGCGTGGTGACGTCGCAACTCTGCTTGTGGTTGCCGGCAAACTGAACAGGAATCAGGAAGATGTGTGCCACTGACAGGAAACAGGAAGATGTGTGCCACTGACACATACATTTCCACTTATCACTTATTCAGGATAGAAAAATGTTCACATCTAGTCACTCTAAGCAATGTTAAATAACTCATCCTCCACCTCACTTGTACAGGCATCACTGGTTGCACTGTATAGTGAAGAATCTCAAGGTTAGGTAAAATGGAAAGCTTACAACTATGCCTTAAAGTTACACCTGTCACTCCAATAATTACACTGCATAAAAAGATTAAACCAAAGTCCATTTTCTGTGTTTGTCTTGGCCTAGCAGAAAATGTTGCAACACACATTCTAACAGAGCTATTATAGTTTCAACCAAGTGAAGTTTCAACTAAATATCACATTGACTGATTGCCAATGAGATACAGAATCTGTGCAATTGAGATACAGAATCTGTGCAATTTTGGACTAGTGGCATGGCTCCTTCTTCTTCATGTTCCTATGTAAAGTATTTCTTCAAGTCTAGATTTTCAGTCTGAGTTCCACCAGCACTGCAGATATTAGAGTCTATGTTGACTAGTTTACAATGAATTCTATCTAATAAAGCCTTCTTGCTATGCTAAAAGCAGAAACTGTACTTGCCAGTGGTCTGAGTGGTCCGAGCTTGGCATAATACAGTTAAAGTAAATCTAAACCCAAAAATACAACAAGGTACTGCAGTTTACTATTGCATTTTGGATAACATAAACAAATTATTTGCAGATCCTCAGTTGAATGACCAGCACATTCAACCCACTTCTATTGAGCCAAGGTTGTCATTGACCTGCCCTAGCTTGATGAACAGAGAATATGTCTTCAGTGTGGGATACTGTTAATTCAATAGCATACAGTGTAATTTTGATAACTGTGTGCCTCAGACCTTGTAGTAACAATTTGGGGCATGATGAGTTTAATGTGAAAATGCTTTGCTGTTATGACACTAACATTAACAGAACTTCTTTGGGATGAACTGGAACGCTGATTGTGAGCCAGGCCTTCTTGTTCAAAATTAGAACTCACCTCACAAATGCTTTGGCAGAACAGGAACCAACTGAATATTGAAGTTAGAAATAGTGTTGAGAGCAAATATTCAAATCACAAATTTTTATTGTTTATATTGACACTTCAAGAATTTGCAAAAATCTCAAATATAGTGTTACATTTTTGTAATCTCAAATATTCAAGATTCTGGGAAGGTACCATGCATTGCACATGCAATATTCGCATGTCAATTTTCGCAAACAATTACTTGAGTATTGCTTTTGCAATAAATCACATTACAAATGCCGATATAATGGACAGGGGATCTCGAATTTGCAAATTTACTTTGAATATTTGGAGAATAATTTGAGAAATATTGCAAATTCGAATATTGCCTATGCTGCTCATCACTACTTAGAGAACATGAAGACTGTTAACTCTGTCTAATGTCTTAACTGAAAAAGTCACATACATTGTCACATTGTCCTCTGAAATGTCCTGGAGAGAATGCCACTGGTATGTAAAATGGGATTTTTTTCTAGAACAATGAGACAATGAGTTTAAAACAGTAAATAGGTTGTCAACAAAGAAAATAGCTGTCAGCGATCGTCTAACTGGCCAAAAACTGATTTTTGTAAGCCGGGTTTCCCTGACAAACATTGCAGACCAGCCTATGCCTGATCTGTGAGTATTTACTCAAAAACAGTTAAGCTAGCCACACATGGTAAAATTTTAATTTTTTCAATCGACTTTAGATTAGATTTTGTGATTTGATGAAATAACATGCAAATTTTTATTTAATCGATGTACACCACATGGGGAGTATGATTATTGTTAAATTTCGACTGAAAAGTTCATCTAAGTAATCTAAAATTGTCAATTGAATTCATCTTACGATTTTAGTTTCAATCAGAAGTAAAGGAAATTAGCCACACACATCCAGTATCATTGACTCGACCCAAAAAAAAAAGCTGCAAGGAATGTAGTTCGATGATTGTACAATCGACCAAAATTTTCCAACCTGTCTGATCACGATTCAATCGACAATTTGACAAATATCGATCAATAATCACCGATTGTACTATGTGGGCAGAAAAACTATTTTCTTTCGATCAATCAAATTTTTTATTGAAAAACGTTGATTGATTGCCAAAATTTTACCATGTGTGGCTAGCTTTATTGTTTACTTTAAAATCCAAACTAAAACTCTGTGTTGTATTGAATAAAAAATAGAAGCTGAGGTTGGGTAAATGTCAGTAGACAGTTCCAATAACCACCATCAGTATTTTATATACACGATTCGGGACAAAGTGTTCTAGACATGTTCTATTTACAAAGTTACATTTCACCTAAAGCCTCTGAATTGCCTCAGAATCACGATCACAGTTTTGTCAATATCCAGATAGAAACATTAATTTCAAATTCATTTGTTTATAGATCAGTTTAATATTTCTACACGAGGTTCATTGTTTATAAGGTATTCACTCTAAAAGAAGGTAAAAGACAAGTTGATTTATGCATTCCAATAAATGCCTTCCTTGATCAGGTTTATCATTTCTTATACATACATTCCTAGAGAACATTCACAATCTTCAATGAATGCATACCTAGGATAAGGACTATAATTTCTCATTCAGTTCTAGCTTATATCCACAGTAGCAATTATGTTCTTCTCAATCTCACCATATTTGTTTAGGGAGGAAAACCAGCTCCTTAAACACATCATGTGATGGGTTTAATGCTGAGAAACTCAAGCGGCATGAACAGCGGCATGAGTCCTAACTGCAGGATAAACAATATATCATTTGTGGAGTGTGGGTCGTATTCCCCCCTTCTCCTTTGTTCTCTTTCTCTTTTGAGAAAGGTATATGGGATGCACCTTATTCATCGAAAACCAAATGTTGTTTAAAATCAAGTAGAATGAAACAACTGAAATTTTTCCTTCCCCACATGTAGGGGTGGTTGTCACATGCACGGAGCACTTTTTATCTTGCTTACCTTTCAACACTTGACCTGGGCTTAACATTCTCCCGAAGAAGCCCATATAATTGGGTAAAACGTGTTGAGAAACTCTTGGACCAATGACTTGCTAGCAATGGCCGGGTTGATCATGTGACAATTTTTCGTACTATACATAGTGAAATTTTTTATGATATTTAATGTTTTAATAATGATAAAATGAGGCGTCTATTTCATCCAATTAACCTTTCTTTATTGCCATGGGACAAGCCACTCTAAGATTCACCAGTCTAACTGGCCAACCAATTGTTTGTGTGAATATATAATTAGATTTTTCAACATTTTGATATATAGACTTCCTATCTATTTGGCATATGTTATTTATTAGCATCCTTTAACGATCCTACGTAAGCAAATCCAAAGTAGTACCACATGGAAAGTTCGGAATACTATCGGCATACGATTGGAATACGACCAAAACGCCGATTTTAGTTTAGATCACAAAACACAGGAAAGAGTCATATATAAATGTGTTCATCGAATAAAATCGACCCGACCAACAAACAAAAGCCACGATTTAAGATCGATTGTTGTACAATCGCCGAAAATTTTCCAACATGTCCAATAATTTTCCGATCGTTATTTTGATCGGTATCGAACAATTTTCGCCAATCGAACCATGTGTGCAGCATACTAAATAAATCCCATCTATGTAAATTTTGATTTACAGGTTTTTACAGTTTTAGGTTGATCGAACGCTAAAAACGAACCGTGTATGCCTAGCTTTAGGGTCCCCATACACCTTTAGATTTCCATTAGATCTCCTTTGTTTTACCAAAACCATGTAATATGAGGGACTTTCTAAACCATTATTATTATTATTATTAACATTTATTTATATAGCGCCAGCATATTACGCAGCGCTGTACAATACATTAGAGTGGAGATACAACACAGTATAACACACAGGTACAGGTAATGACACAGGAGGAATAGAGGACCCTGCCCGGACGGGCTTACAATCTAATAGGTTGGGGAACAAGGTATACAATAGGTGGGGGGGATGGGACTGGCATGGTGGTGATGTTAGGAATGAGAATATGGGTAGAAGAGGCTGAAGAGGTGGGTTTTTAGAGCTTTTTTGAAGGTGGCAAAGGTAGGAGCAAGTCTGATGGGGCGAGGGAGGGAGTTCCAGAGAGTAGGAGCGGCCCTAGAGAAGTCTTGGAGCCGTGCATGTGATGAGGTTACGAGTGGGGATGTCATTTGTAGGTCACTAAAGGAGTGGAGGGGGCGGTTAGGGGTGTATTTGTGTACCAGGTTGGAGATGTAAGGAGGACAGGAGTGGGGAGTGATTTAAAAGCAAGGCACAGGACTTTAAATTTGATTCTCTGGACAATTGGAAGCCAGTGTAAAGATTTGCAGAGAGGAGCAGCAGATGTGGAGTGGTTAGAGGAGTAGATGAGTCTAGCAGCAGCATTCATGATGGACTGAAAAGGTGACAGTTTTGTTAGAGGGAGACCAGAGAGGATGATGTTGCAGTAGTCCAGACGAGAGATGATGAGAGCATGTACCAGGACTTTGGTGGTCTCTGGGGATAGAAAAGGGGGGATTTTGGAGATGTTGCGGAGATGGAAGTGGCAGGATCTAGCGATGTTCTGAATGTGGTGAGTAAAGGAGAGTGCAGATTTGAAGGTGACACCAAGGCAGCGAGCTTGTGGAATGGGGGAGATGATGGTGTTGTTAACTGTAGTGAGATGTTGGGGGGAGGAGGCTTGGAAGGTGATGGAGGAAAGATGATGAGTAGATGAGTCTAGCAGCAGCATTCATGATGGACTGAAGGGGCGAAAGTCTAGTGAGAGGGAGACCAGAGAGGATGATGTTGCAGTAGTCCATCAAGTCTACCTGTGTTCAATCGCAGATACTACATAGTTGTTGGCCGATCTAAAGGATATCTGACAGAAGATCTAAAGGTGTATGACCAGCTTTACATTGCATGTGAGCTACTAATCTATGGAGGGGCTATCTATGAGGGCTATCAAATATTGGGTTATGCAGAGCCCTGCCAGACATCAGAGCCATGGTAACCTGGCTTTTCTTTACCCCCAATTAAACATCTTACAGCTTGGTCACGATCCTGCGCACAGCCTGTTGGAGCTAGGATACACTTTGGAGCTAGGCAAACTCCAACAAGAATGCACATATGCTTCTTCATATGATTCAGGCACTCTTCCATGTTTGACAACACAGCATGCCTGACATAACCCAAGAGGATGCTACACTAGAATAGAACTTTGGCAAAGTTTCTTTGCTTAATGCATCCTGTCCTATGATCCTTTTATATAATTACCCTGTACACAGAATTACTGTACTTGAAGAGAGAATGAGAAAGGTCAGGGAGTTTTCGGGAAGCTCCTACAGAATGTTGTGTTTGACTCAGACACTTAACGGAAAGCAAAACTATTTTGATCCCAAGCAGGCCGAGAACAGTGGAAATTGTGTGAAATCTGAGCTCACCCTCTTCCAGAAACACTCTCCCGCAGTAGTCAGCTAATTCCAGGAAAATGATGAGGGTAACAAAAAAAATGGACAGAATAACCATTTTAACCAAGACTTTGCTCTGTACAAACCTTAATGATGCCAATTGCCAAAACAAGAAAACTTCAATAAAAAAAAAAAAGTGGAAGTGTATGTTCATGGTATAATATTTTATATGACAGATTTAAATAACCTTTCAAGCTTGAAGCAAAACATGAAACCATTTTAAACATTTAGTAAAAGAAATTC
Source organism: Ptychadena robeensis (assembly GCA_036250615.1). NCBI lineage: Eukaryota > Metazoa > Chordata > Amphibia > Anura > Ptychadenidae > Ptychadena > Ptychadena robeensis. The sequence continues at coordinate 91,410,388 of CM070037.1, forward strand.
CACAAGATACATCCTTCCCATCTCTCTGGGTGCATGGTCTATAGGGCCGAAGCCAGTGGCGGTTTAAGTCATGGGCAACCTGGGCAGTTGTTCAAGGTGACATCCCAAACATTTCCAATGCCCAGATTTCTCCCCCAGAGGGGGCTGCCTATCAACATGGCTGCCCAGGGAGAGTGAAGGAGTAGAGAAGACTCACTAGCACCCCCGGGGGTTGGAGATGCATTGCCGGAATGTGTAGGGACAAAACAGGGGGTGGGGCCTAGGGCGCGGATCTCCCTAGGAACGCCCCTGCCTGTAGCAGATGGACAGACAAAATACGGAGGAACACTTTTTTTTTAGTCTTAAAGCTGACCTGTCTTGTAGACACAGCAACATGAGTAGACATCTTTCTTAAGTGAGGAATATCCATTCTAAAGTTATTTACAAATACCTTAAATTTTGGTAGTTGGGAAGAATAGATTTTTGATCGGGTATAATGACAAAAAAGAGTGCTATGTGTACACTGTTCTATAAGGGGAGGGGGGCCAGCACCCTTCTGCATCCTCCCCCATAGAGGACAATAGGTGTCAAGTGGTATGGCTGTTGAAATCAACCTTTTCTGAAGGTTCTTGAAGTGCTTGTCGGCACCTAAGATATTATCATTTACACTTTTTTTTTTGTTTATAGAATTTATATATAAAGGTTGTTTTTTTACTTATATCTTAAGTGTGTGAAGCCATTTGAAATATGGAGTTTTCCCATTCTTTTTGTACAGGAGACAAGGATTGCTTCAACAAAGACGATAAATGCCCCTAGCAAGGACGTATGGGGCAGAAAACTGCCAAGGCTTCTAATAAGCTAGCCACACATGGTTCAATTGACTGTACAATCAATGTAATTCGATCAATTTTTT
>CM070037.1:91451311-91468192 GCA_036250615.1 Ptychadena robeensis
GACTTCTTATGCTTTTCTGTTACCAATGGCTTTCTTCTTGCCACTCTTCCATAAAGGCCAGCTTTGTGCAGTGCACGCCTAATAGTTGTCCTATGGACAAATTCCCCCAGCTGAGCTGTAGATCTCTGCAGCTCGTCCAGAGTCACCTTGGGCCTCTTGACTGCATTTCTGATCAGCGCTCTCCTTGTTCAGCCTGTGAGTGGATGGTGGACGGTCTTGTCTTGGTGGGTTTAGAGTTGTGCAATACTCCATTTCTGAATGATCGCTTGAACAGTGCTCTGTGGGATGTTCAAGGCTTTAGAATTTTTTTTGTAGCCTAAGCCTGCTTTACATTTCTCAATAACTTTATCCCTGATCTGTCTGGTGTGTTCTTTGGACTTTATGGTGTTGTTGCTCCCAATATTCTCTTAGACAACCTCTGAGGCCGTCACAGAGCAGCTGTATTTGTACTGACATTAGATTACACACAGGTGCACTCTATTTAGTCATTAGCACTCATCAGGCAATGTCTTTGGGCAACTGACTGCACTCAGACCAAAGAGGGCTGAACAATTACGCACACCCCACTTTGCAGTTATTTATTTGTAATAAAATGTTTGGAATCATGTATGATTTTCGTTCCACTTCTCACGTGTACACCACTTTGTATTGATCTTTCTTGTGGAATTCAAATAACATTGATTCATGTTTGTGGCTGTAATGTGACAAAATGTGGAAAAGTTCAAGGGGCGAATACTTTTGCAAGCCACTGTATAAACACAGTGTAGAGCAAGGCAGCACACAGGAGGATCCTATGCAATACAGGTATGGCTAATCATTTTTCCCCTGTTTGCCTGTCTTTGGGCACGGCTTCCACTGTAAAATTCCACCTAAACCTTAACAAGAGTTTCAAACTCATTTCACCTATTTTAATGAGAGGTACACAAACTTGCACCCACAGATATTTGTGATGGCAAGTCGTGGAACAATAATATCAGATTATAATTGAGTTACTAATAAGCAATAAAAGGATAACACCACTTGTGATTTTGTTGACATAGTTTTTTTTCTTCCCATTCTCATGTGGCCTAACAAAGAGATGGGCAACAAGGAGGTAGTATACATAGGAAGAGAACAAAGGACATCTATAAACAGTCAAATACTTGCACAAGGTACATTAAGTCTGGCATGAATCCACCTTTAAAAAGCAGAAGCTATATAAACTGGGTAACTAAAGGGATTAAATCTCTGAAAGGTCATTTAAAGGTTTGGCCTGTGTATTAACTGCTCTACATTCCTTGCATAACTAGAAAGAAACAAGTTATAGGCTGTTCTCTAACCTGTGAATATCTTCCATATCCTGCGGAAAATCAGGAAGCAGAATAATGTCACAGCAAAGACCACCAGCAAGGTGACGAGCATGATCAGGCCAAGATGTTTATGAGAATCTGTCAATGAGAAAGATATTGATAATTTTTATTATTTATAATCATTTATTTATATAGCGCCAACATATTACGCAGCCCTGTACAGTAAATTAGAGTTGAGATGCAACACAACATTACACACACAGGTAAAGGATATGACACATGAGTAGTAGAGGACCTGGACCAATCTGGCTAATAGGTTGTGGATAATAATGATAATGAAACAAGGTCACTTCCAAGCATTACAACACATGTGCCATTTCAGAAGGTCAGAACCCTGTTCTGTAATAAACAGAAGAGATAAACTTGTTTTGTGAAAGATGTTTTGTGATTGTTTGCCATCACTAAATAGTCTCTCAATGACTGTTTAGAGGAGCATTCTGGGATGCCATATGCTGACAGAATGAAAGTATGTTGATTGCAAAGCCCCAAAACATGCTTTCATCGTTGCATTGCTGGAGAAGTAGAGAAGGGTTGTGGAAACATTTGAAGAAAAAAAAAGTATTGCTCTAGCATATGTAGTTTTTGCATAAAGTATCCTTCCTAGCATTATGCCCATATTTTGCTGTGGTACGGGCGATCAAAGCAGAGTACAGAGCAGTCTGCTAATTTTCCCCGCAGTCCATCCTCCCCTCCATATGGTTGGTGATGTGGGCCCGAAAACCAATGCCCCCTCCATAAAAAGGTCTATGGAAGCAATCGGCAGGTCTGCCATAATTTAGATTTATGCAAAAACTTTGTGTTAGAGCAATTCTTTCTTTTTTTGAAGTATATCCAGAACCATTCTCTACATCTCCAGCAAGTTTGCTGATAATACCATGATTAGGGGCTTTGCAATTAACTCACAAAATTGAACTTGTGCGTATGTTTCTACCGCTGACCATCAGAAAATGCTATTGGCTTGTAATTTGCATAGAAAGTAGAGGTTAATCTCAACACTAAAATCAAGAAATTGCAATACAATTGTCCATAATCTAAATAATAGTGTTGAGCTTGAATATTATTCTTTGAATTAGGAATATATTCAACAAATATCGGCGGTATCAGTAAATTTGAATATTGCCTATGCAGTTTATCACTACTAATAAGAATTAAGTATGCAGAAAATTTATTTTTTAAATCCATTCATCACATTTCATTCAGCTAATGTGTCCCCATATGATATTAACCTCCCTGGCGGTTCACTGAGGTGCAGATTTCTGTACCCAAAAGTGAATACAGTGTTTTGCCTTTCACGCACCATCGGCGTCACCAGGTGAAGCGATGGGGGCAGGAAAGGCTTTGTGTGCCTGCAGCTTTGTAGAAATGTGCAGGCACACAGAGAAGAGAGCCAGCGGTTGTTATTTTGCGCCTGATTCACGGCACCGGGCGCAGTTTGATTACGATCAGAACTGGCCTAGAGGAGTACTGCTTCAGGTGGGCGTGGTTCATTTTGCATTGTCACCAAGCGAGTACCCCGCATGAGCATGGTGATATTCGCAAAATCAGAAATAACGCGCTCTATGACCGCTTTGAGGTACAGAAAAAAAAAAAAAAATTGGGGAACATTTTTTTTTTTTTTTTAGAAGTGTAACCTTGTTTTCTTTTGATTTGGATTGGATAAAACATTAGCCAATCCAATCAAAAAAATAAAATGAAAAAAAAATGCCAAACAAACAATCTAAGAACAAAAAAAAAGTGTCTGTACCCTTCTCATCTCCCGCCCGCCGGATGACGTCCCCGGCCCCGGGGGGGCAGAGGAGAGCGTGTTCACGGAGCTAGCCGGAGGCCTCGGCATTGTCCGGAACGGCTCGTGGCAGCCGGACACAGATCCACTATCAGGAACGCTCAGCGCGAGCGTTTCGATAGCGGGAGCAACTTGAGCTGGGATTATGAAAGAGCCATTCTATAATCCAGCTCAAAAGTTAAAAACAAAACGATTTAAAAAAAGGACCGGCGGACCGGGTCCGGCGCTCCGTGACGTCACACGTCACTCCGGGACCCGGGAGAGAAGCCGGGAGAAAGAAGCAGATGGCGGCGGCGGCGCGAGCAGGGAGCTCCACGAGTGACCGAAACCCAGTTCGGGATATTGCAGCTTCAGTTTGCCCGAACTGGGTTCGGGCATATCGCTAGGGAGGTTAATCAATGATGATGTGGCAACTGAAAATTAGAAGTGGCCATGTTAGCTCTGCCTAATGTGTTATGTCATAAAAATATTTTAGACTGCTTCTAAAGAACTCCATTGCAGAAACATGTTGGGTGGCATGTGATACTTCATTTCTGGTTGTCAAGCTTGCAGAAACATGTTGGAGAGGATTTACACAATAAATTTTTTTAATTATTTTTTTTATTTAAAATTGACATGTTCTATTTTGTAACGGCTATATCGTTGTTTTGAAGGAATCTGAAACAATCAAGTGCTCTGCTGCCATCTATAGGCCCCCATACACGGGTCAGATTCCCATCTGAATCCGGTACGATCGATTCTGGGCGCGTGCACGCGAAACGATCGTGCCGGAATCGCGTGCAGCCCACCTTGTCCGATCGATCGCGTCCGATTGATCAGGGGCCCAGAATCGGATCGGACAGAGAACCAACATGTTGGTCTTTCTGATCCGATTCTGCACACATTAGGGGGAGTTGCCATTTGTGGAGTAAGCGATCGGACACGGAATGGTCCAGGAATCCGTGGGACAAGGTGGTATGCAGCGATCGGATACTCTTAATTGGCCGATTGATCGGAGCTCCGATTCCCGGGGAGATCGCCGGAATCGATCGGATGGGTGATCGATCGGCCATGGAATCCGACACGTGTATGGCTAGCTTAAGGATAAACGGAGAATACAGGTGCTAAATTTTACTCATTGGATTAGACATTTTGGGTGAGAGATGTATATTTGGGGCACACAGGGAAAGGTGGCACCTATGGCATGTGAAGATTTAATCTGTGTTACCTCTTCAACACAGATTATATCATTTGTTCTTGATTTTTATTTATTAGATATAATGCATTTGTACTTCTGAATTGAAATTTACACTGTATTTTAGATACTGTAATTTTGGTAAATGGATTATTAGGTTATTGTTTTCTTGCTGGATAGCGGGGGAGGAATCCCTCAATAAGTTTATTTGCAAAGGTTTCACCATTTGGGGGAAGGGTGCAGGAAACACATTCTTGTACATAACATACTTGAGGTAGTTCCCCCAAGCTATCAGCAAAACATTGTTTCTCAATTTTAAACAGTAACCTTAAAGTAGCCATAAACGAGGCGATTCTGCCTCGATAGCTGAGGGATCGACTTCAGCGGGATGATGTCATTCCGTTGCAGCGGGCCTCTCAGCTGATCAGCAGGCACCCTTTGTGTGCCGGACATTACTTGGAATGGGACTGCTATCCTCATTCAAAGTAATGGAATCAGACAGGAGTTTACCTGCATGTCGGATCACCTTGTGGCAGATTACTAGTCTATCTCACCAGATGGGGCCACGCGATTTTTGCACAACGGTCGATCGGCCGAAAAATTGGATGCAAATCGGGCCATGTATAGGTGCCCTTAATAATTAATTTTATCTTAAAGAGAAGGTTTGGAAGTCATACTCACAATCAAATGAACAAATGAGATATTCATGGGCGAAATGAACATCAGATCGCCACACCTGAACAGAGAAAGTTACATATTACAAATTCATAGTCAAAGAAAATTCTAGGCTAACATTTGTTACCAAAGCTGTATACTTTTCACTATAGGACTACTTCCTAAGCAAAAATAATCGATTCATTCTTAATGTACCATTGATGAACAATAAATACAACTGCAATGTACTTTTCTCCAAAAGATATCTGCAAGCATGATGTATTTATTTGATTCTCGTGTCATGATGTATCATGAACCTTAACCACAAAACCCCATAACCATCCAAATTTATCTACAGCAAACTTTCTATAAAAAAGTTAAACGTATTAAAATGTGAATGTAAAAATTTTAAAGTACAACAGAAGATTGGCATTGCCATTTAACTCCACAAAATGAACCACAATTGCACATAGTAATATTAGCATTCATGTTTGGACAGATAGGTATCATTCCAGGATCCAGGATGTTTGTGCATTTTTATCTGAAAAGATTAGGCAATTTATTTATTATCTTGTAATTATATAGTTTTACAGCGTTTTACAGTGCATATATATAGTTATATCATTGGCAAGCTTTGGAAGGTAGACACACTTCCTACCTTGATACATCTGCCAAGACCTGGCCAAGGGAAGGAAAGCTCCATCTTTTCTGGTTTCTGGTATGGCAGAAAGATAAAATATATCATCTCAATATGCAAATAATCTTAAAAGAGATCTAGGTACACTAAGGGTCAGATAGCACAGACCTTTGAGTTAATTGTTGGAAATCAGGCATGACACATTCGCCTTAAGTCCCCCATACATCTTTCAATCTTACCATACAATTTCTGTACAATGAACTTTTGTTCTACCAAAACCATGTAATACGAGGACCTTTCTAAGCCTTCCGATCACTATGTATTCTATAAGGGAGGACCTGGCACTACAGAGTTGTTGTTAGACCTAAATAGTATGGAGTGATATAAAAGGTGTATGGGGGGCTTTAGTTTCAAATGCTGAATATGCTTAAGCGAGCTTCTGTCATTGTGGCCACACCACTGATTTTCACTCTGTTAAAGGACAGAGTGAAGATCAGTGGTGTGGCCACCATGACAGAAGCTCGCTTAAGCATATTTAGTCTAAATAAATTATTTTCATTGCAGGCAGGTCATTTTTACATGTGTTTACTCTATCAAAACAGTCTCGGTAAAGCCGACCATAGACATGGCATTCGACCAGCGTGTGTGCTCACGCCAAACACATGGTGGTCAGTCGCCTGCAACTACACTGTAGGAGATCACACTCAAATGGGCGCTCTCAAAGCAACAATCCACACGATTTTTATCGTTTTAGGGCTCCTGCCCACGTTTATTGTCCAAAACAAACTTGCCCTTACAGGGGTTAATATCCAAATGAATAAACAAAAAGTGACTAGAAAATACCAAGCCTCCTGGCTTCACACCATTCAACAAAATGGATTGTCCTGATTTCGAGTTCCCTTGCAGCAACAGGCCTCACACTCCCTGTGAGTCCCCTGTACCAGCTGCTCCAGTACCACAGGCCTGGGCCCCACACTCCTTGTGTGCCCCGTCTCCAACTTTCATGAGGAGCCATGACACACTGGTCTCTGCTCCTTTTCTGGAGACACACCCAGCCACCTCCCTGATGTCTATCAGGTGTAGTTCCTGGATGGAATGGGAAGGCCCACCCAGTTCCTTCCCTCCCATCCCAGAATCCAAAATCATGGAGCTCACCAGCTCTATGACTGTCATGGGGTTTAACCCTTACTGTACTCTGTGTTACATGAACAGGAAATCCCTTTCCCTCCGTTGCTACTATTAATGCAATACATCGCTGGGACTCTAAACATTCAACTATTTTATTAGCTTCACAGGTTTTGGTAGTGAAAGAGATGGGGCTATCATCCTCAACCTTCTGCATATGGAGCTCCATTACACTCTCCTGGATTTCTGTGCACTGTGGGGAATACTCTCCAAACCACACTCCCATACTGTCAAGGGTCTTACAACCAATATGGAAGGTCCTATATCCCAGAGAGTCAATAACTCCGTGGTTGCAGAGGAGAAGTGATTTGTCTCCTTGCAAGTGTCATCCAATTCAGTATTATCTGGCAGCTGTGCTAGACCAGAAACACTTGGGCTGTCTCCTTCAGCAACAAGTAATACATTTTTTATCACATTATCCTCATTGTTAACACTTCCCACCAATGGGGTTTCCATGTTTTCTTTAGTTAGGGCAGTGTCAGCAGAGGAAACACAGACAGATGAATGGTTATCACCCCTGGCAACCTCACAACCCCATTCATCTGCTGGTACACTCTCTGCAGAGGACTGTCCAGGCCCATTACCTTCCGCAAGGTAGTCTGTCTCTCCATAGACGAGAAACCCAGGAAACGACACTGCAGTAGACTGCAGTGACTGTTGAGTGGGCCTTCCCATTCCATCCAGAAATTACACCTGATGTACATCAGGGAGGTGGCTGGGTGTGTCTCAAAGGAGACTGAAGCCACTCAGTCAGGGCTCCCAAGGTGGTTGGAGACAGTGCTGCTGGGTGCAGCAAACACAGGGCATACAGGCAGTGTGTGGCCCCATGCTGGTGGGCTGCTAAAAGGCAGGCCATTAAAGTTCCTTAAGGAAGGAACCATTGATTGATCGGTGCCAAGCCAGGAGGCTTGGCATTTTCAGTACTTTCATTTGGTTATTTTGTGTTGGGTCTTTTGGAGTGCTGCCAATAAATACGGGCAGGAGCCCTAAAAAGAATCCTGTTCTTGTGGATTTACTTTATTTACAGGCACCGTTTGAGCTGAACCCCCACACCACCTTGAAGGTTCGACCCAAATAGCCTGCAGGTCGGATCTGGGATAATTCTTGTGGCCTATCCTGTTGTAGGCAGTTAATTTGGAGGGGGAGTGGTCTCCAGGGCAGGAATCTCGGGTTGCTAGTTCTTAGAAAAACATATTGATATGCGCTGCATGAGAATACTTTGGTGTGCGTTCAGTTAAAATAAAAATGCTTTTATCAAAAATGTAACAGAATTTTTGCACTCACCGTTGCAAAATTATACACTGCCGATTGGATACTGCAGATACCTGAACTTTGGTTTTGGTAGCAGATTGCCCCTTTGAAAGAAGCTGGATCTTTCGATGAGATTTTGAGAAAAACATCAAAGAAATTGAATTGCACATCCACATTCCAGACCCGATCTGCAAATAATGTGTGTAAAATTTCTCATTTGTTTGAATTTCCCTTTTTAAAGCATACAGAACCATTAATAAGGGATATTTCCTCAATTTAGGAAAGAGTGTATTTTTAAAACTTTCCAGTACTTTTCAAGTACAAAAAGCTTACAATGCCATCTAAAATGTCTGTCAGTGTGTTGGCAGCCAGATATTGGCATGTAAAAAAGAAAAGCCTGTTTTAAAATACATTTTGTAACAAGCACCAGCATATTTTAAAATAGAGAAGGGTTTAATGGATTAGATGTGGGCATACAAAAGTTTTAATTACCGTAGGATAAATGTGTGAACATCAATGTATGGTGCTTTTTCGCATAAGAACGCATGTGGCCAGATCTGTGTATTATGCTCCAAACTTCACTATTTCTGACATCTTCTCCAGCAGCAATGTTTTCCTCCGGACAGTCATTTTTTCAATACTCAGTTTATGGGTAGTTAAGCTCATAGAGATCAATGAGATGCAAATTGTACATATCCTTAAGCTGGGTCAATACCTGCAGTGTGCATGCAACTTCTATACTAATATAATGTTTATTGCATCCTATTAATCTCTAAGGCTAAAGCAGGGTACACACATGTACATATGGGCCACATAGATGGCTGCTTCGAGCGCCATGCTTACGGCCATCTATCATATGCGGCCATCCCAGCTCCTCTGATATGTCTCTCCAGCTCCACTCATAGCTGACAACAGCGTGATCATCAGGTCATCAGGCTGCTGCAGGGAACATCGGATGGCTCCAATATCAAGCCGTGTGTTCCCTCCCTAAATTCACATGGTCAGTTTCAGGGGAGCTGACAATTGCTATGTGCACCGCTGCAAGCTGTGTGCAGTCGCATGGGAGGTGGCTGCCCCAGGACAACCTTGATATTTATTAAAAAAACATGTCTACAATTGAGGACTTGTTCCTTCTAATCAGATATAACGATGAACCTTTTCATTTAGAAACAAACTTATGTTTTCATGGTTTCATAGATTCATGGTTGGAGTATCCAGGAAATGAGTACTACATGTGTACTAAATTCTTAACTGACTCCAGACACATGCATAAATGTTTAATCATATAGTAGGTGTAATAGCTAGCTGTCCACATAGTGTGTGATTGCCATAAAATATTATTTCTGATGAAATAGCATACAAATTTACTTACCACGTTGGCTAGGACATCTGACAAGGGTGTGATTCAATATGGTGAACTGAAATTAAAAAGAGAAAAAAGCGCACTTTCAAAAATCCACATAAAACCACCACTTTCTTTTCCAATCTGTATATTTCTTGTAATTATAGATTGTTGTGATCCACAAGTGCCGCGTCTCCATCACATGTTGAAATTTGGTATTCTTTTTTTTTTCAAATATAGAATTTGAACAAGTATGTGGATCAGGGGTCAAATCATAAATTCCTAATCCACGTTTTGTTTGCCCCCAAAATTGGCTTTATGGCAACACAATGACACAAAGGCTTCTTTTAATGGAAGAGCTAATTTACTAACAAGAGCTTTCCTCCTTGATGTTTATATTCTACCCTCTTATGAGAGCATAAAGCTAGGCACACACAGGTAGATCTGTAAAAAGATTTGAGTGCAATCAAGTAACGTGAGCACTCACGGTGATTGATTGTACTCCAATCTGTTTACAAAGCTACCCATGTGTGCCTTCCTCCATTGAACGGGGTTCCAACATGTTGGAAAACCACGTTCAATCTCCAATACTTTGCATGGAGACAAGAGTCTTCATGGAAAGTATTGGATGTGCTGCCTCCTGCCTTCTGGACAGCTGTCCACGGTCAGTGTGAAGGGGCGGAGCCAGCACGCCTCATTTGGAAGCTGTGTGAGTGAGACAGGCTGCTTCTTCCCAGCTTGTGGCGTGTTGTGATTCACACGCTGGAAGCTGGGGAGAACGGGTCCCCATTGAACGGGAATCGATGTGCCTATGTAGTGCACATTGATTTCCGTTTATTTGATCCCTGATCAATCACAGCTTGGTGACGTCACCACGCTGTGATTTATCGGGGGTCGATTGCACGGGAATCTTCCCGTGTGTGTCCCTAGCTTTACTTATGTACCTGCAGTAGTAGGATACTGAAAAGTGTAATTTGAGTGACATCATTCTGATGGCGGGAGTTATTTCAAAATGGCTGAGCCATTTCTAGGTTTGGGATAATTACACAAGTAAGGCTTTTATACTTAAAAACCAACATACCATGTATAAAATAACATATAGCCTTGTAGATAAACTGGGCATCTGAAGCCAGGACTACCCAGGCAAGCAGACTTACCTTAAAACATAGGTTAGGATCCCTGTCAATGTTGCGAATGCTGTACATCTGTAACTAAAAAATAAAATAAAAATACCATTAAACAAATTCCATTTGCACCTCAAGACAACTCAATGTTTAAATAATCTTTATCTTGGATGGCATAAGATGACTGCTGATTTTGGTAGCCGTATTGCACAAAATCACCAGTTTTATAGTTCTATAGTGGCCTGGGGACTACTATGCACAGAACTGTTGCTGCATGCAATAAATAATAATATAGTAATATACTGTATTTATGCAATTAATGCAATGCAAATACCCTAATAATGCAATTATTTGGGTACTTAAAGGTCCACTTTTAATGAATTATAGATATATGATTGATCCTATGATCCATAGGTGTCAAACTCTGGTCCTCAGGCCAAACGTGGCCCACCACAGATTTCCTAAATCCACCATTTTGATAGCCTCACTACCAGCTGCATTCACATTGATGTCATCAGCTATGCACAGTTGGTGTGTACATTGTGTGAAGTTCATGTTTGCCCCCATCCCTGTGTATGTGTGTAGTCCAGGGGTGTCAAACTTTGGCCCGGTGGACTAAATTATATTTTTCATCAAATACTAAGGCTATGTTTCCATGGCGTTTGTCAGTCTGCCAAGGTCCCTCCTCACCTATGATGCCTTAGGACATCCGTAGGCATCCGTTAGGGCATGCATTAAGACATGTGTTATAGAAGGAGGAAGTTTCTTACCCTTCTTCTTTTTTGAAAATGGTGCCAGAAAGTGAGGTTGCTCGTGGTAACAGAAGTGAAGTGATGTTGGCGAAAAGATCGGAAGTTATTATGGTGAAGGACCGGAAGTGATAGTGGGCATACAATTTTTTTTACTCCTAAGACTCCTAAGAAAACAGACCTTTAAAAACAGATGCTGGTAACACAATCAATGCATTTGCTATGGGTGCGTCCATCAACTCATGTGGGAATAAGATAACTGACTATTATAGAATGTGTCAACATCCCTGCATTTCACATAGGGGGGTGTTGACACGATGCAAACATAGCCTGTGAATTTGTCCATGATTTTTTTTATAGATTGCTAACTGACAATTTTAGTTTGGCATCCCTGCTATAATGTTATTATATATTGAATATTGGCTTCAAGTTTAAGCATTAAGGGAAAAGGGACGAGATTTCCTACATCAGTCTGAACTTACCAATTCATCTTCTTCAACCACAGCATCCGGAACAGTCATGCAACTTCCATTCTGCTTTCTGCACAGAGCAACATGGGGTTTTGTCTGACAGGGGGTTTCATACTTAACAATCATGGTGTTGATGAAAAATGTTATCTCCTTTGCAGACATCTTTAGTAGATCTGCTAAGTCTGCAGGAAGATGAGTTTATTAGATTGCAGGCGGTAACATGAAATAACATACACAACATTAAAATGGTAAGTGTAGCCTGGAGCAGGTCATTACTTACAGGGCCCTGGGTGCTCTATAAAGGGGCATATCTGATTCCGTTTACTGCTTCGCTGTGCATAAAATACCTGTTAAAAATAGGTGCAATATAAATATGGCTGCAGAATCTACAAATTCCAATCATGTAAGACACACAGTGCAAAAGGTAAAGACGTCAAGAAAAAAAAAAGGTATTGCATAACTGAGCTCACCTCAATACATAAACAGGGAAGTACAGTGTTGTATGATAAGGAGGCATTGTGTGATGAATTAAACTGCAAAACAAATCGTATATAGTAAGTTAAGCACAAACACATACAGTATCTATTATAATATTTATTTTACAGCAGTCTTTCCTATTATGTGGTCCTTGGAAGGCCGCTTCTATCGCTATGCGCAATATGTGTGTGCATAGTCCCTGTAGACCACAGGGGGCGCCTCCCTTCCCGACACAAGCGGCATGTCCGTACAGTTCAGGGGGGTAGGGGGTACTAATGAGGAGGAGCAGCCAAGCCCACCACCCCCTCCGGTCAACAGGGGGCACTATCCAAGTACCTTGCCTGGGGCCCCCAAATCTCTAGAAAAATGGCACTTTTGTCACCCTATCTAAAAAGAAGAGCTGTACTTACCAGTTGACTTACGTCACCATTCTCTAGATCTTCACAGACATTAAGTCGGTAGCACAAGCGCGCATAAGCATTTTGGCTGTGGGGCATGGACACCACAAACCTCTTCTCTTCCTCAAGGTGGTGATAAGAGAATGTTGGAGCTGTTTGAGGTCAGAAATCAAAAGGGGTTAACAACATCACAGGTTGAGCCTTAGGGATCTCACTTATGTACGTTCACTTATACAGTTTTCACATGCATTGTTTATCTTCCTTAAATTTTTTTTCCTTTTCAATAGGATATTTTCTCATTGTCATGACACTTATTTGTTACCATTTGAGGGGGGCTACCTGCTCCTCCTATAGGGCTGTAGCTAGAGATGGTGAGTCAAAATGTAGCTGAAAATGAGTTAAACCTGTGTCTACACTGAGGAATTCTGTGTGGGTTTTCCCACACAGTGCAGCCACCCCCTGTAAACCCCTATAGGATATGTGCAAGTCTATACTGGCCAGGCGTTATGGATCTGGGGGCATCTGGCAGCGCATAGAAAACACCAACCAATGGAAACTAATGGGCGCGGTTTGTGACATGCGCAAACCGCGCCCAATAAATTTTTGGGCACGGTTTGTCAATAGTATGTATAGGACGCAGTATTGCAGACATGGCGAATACTGTGCCCTATACCCCCCGAAAACAGCAGGTAAACCATAGTCCATAACACCCCCCACGGTTTAAGGGGCAGCATAGTGTAGACTCAGCCTTAATAGCAAAGCCAATGAGCATGGTATCCTAGGGAGATCGGTGCCCTGGGCTAGCACCCCCTGGCACCCCCCCCCCCCCCCCATTAGCATCTCTTGTCACTTCCAGAGAGATCTGGGAGGGGGTGCTGGTGAGCCACAGACTTACAGACACTGTCACTTCTCTAGAGATGATCTTCTCTCCCCCCGAGCGACTGCGCACTCGATAGCCACCCCAGCATGGAAATACTTTGTTTTGTATTATTCCAACAACTCTTCACTGTACCATCAGCAATTTTACCATGTTAGGGGCTTTGCAACTAACTCACAGATTCCAAAATTATAAAATTGAACATCTCTAATTGCAGACTTGACTGACAGGGTGAAGTTTTAAGTGCGCCCCCCTCCATCTCTTGCACATTTTGCATGCCTCACCTCTACAATTTGGGAGTAGATATGAGATGTTTATTATATTTGGTAGCTGATATTAGTGTACTAATATGTGTCGTTCTATCCCATATAGATCTTCATTAGTGATGAGCGGCATAGGCAATATTCGAATTCGTGATATTTCGCGAATAATTCTACTAATATTCGATTCTATATTCGGAAATTCGAATATTCGCGGTATGACGTATCATGTATTGCGAAAATCATATTCGCATTGCGAAAATAATATTCGCATAGCAAAAATCTTTAAAATGAATGGTCACATGCTATGTTTATTTTCGCAATGCGAATATTATTTTCGCAATACATGGCCATATTGCGAATATTCGAAATTGCGAATATCCGCCGTCATATTCGAGATATTGGCGAATTCTCGAATTGCCGATATTCGCGAAAAATATTCGCCATTCGAATATTCGAGCTCAACACTAATCTTCATGACTATTATATTGCTGCAGTACATCCTCAAGAAACTGGACCCTAAATGAATCATGTTGCATGTTGTAATTGGATTTATTTTAAGGATTTTTTGGCATATTATTGATTATTGATTTTTGAATGCACTTTAATAAAATGGAAATCATTGTTGTGGGCTTATTTGGGGTTTTTTATGCAACTATACTCACTTATGGCTGCCAGCATTTTTAAATCGAAAGTTGGGAATACATGGCTCGATATTTGAGCCTTTTGAGATTCCCGGCAGCAGCACAATGACGTCATCGCATTGCTGCCCCACATTAAAAGCTGAAGGTGCAGCACTGCTGTGTCATCCAGCTTCGACGATGCTTTGTACATCGACTGTGATATATAGCCATGTCCGATATCCCTGTTTTTGAGAGGGATTGATCCTGCTCAAAAAGAGAGATGGCCACATAGATATTGGCCAGATAGATAAGCGGCCATCAATCTAGCCCATATCTATGTGTGTATAGGCAATTTTAGGGTAGCTAGTACAGCCAGGTAATGTGAAGAGCATGGACAGCGAGGACAGCCCAGCACAATAGTGTAAAGCCAAAGAAAGGTAAATATCTTACAGGGATGAAAATAAAGGTGAGCATGTCATTTATCCTTACCTTGGTTATGGTCCAAGATCTTTAACGTTTTGTATAACGATATACCATAATCAGGGTTGGTTAAAAGGGACACAGATATCTCCTGGCTGGGTTTAACAGTCCAGCAGTCGAATTTGAACTGCCACTACAAAATAGATTGGATGGGTTAGCAATAGAAGTAGATTTATTATCATTATCATCAATATAGAGCGTCAACATATTCCACAGCAAGGGTGGGGGTGTTTTCCCTAACGGGGGACACCTAAGGTCCTGTCTTTTAGGCTGCTGCGCTTTTTGGGCATCCTGCCCCTGGAGACTAATCCTTTCCAGACACCTGGAAGAATGGTGCCTAAAAAATATCACTTCATGAATGCTTGCTGTAAATAATTTTCTTTAAGTAGCAGGTATATATGTTATCCAATAGAAATACAATACAGCATAGAAATGATTCACATTGCACATTTGCAGCCAGAAGGTGTGATCACGGCTTTCACACCCTTGCTTGTTGCGTATAAAAAGACATTTTCTGAATGATTGCCAGAATTTAACTTCCCTCTAACAGAGAAAGATCTTAATGTATGTGGTTATATAGACCGTACGGTAAATTGTTGGTCAACCCTTAACTATCATAGCTACCGACTATGGCACATCTGATTTTACATTCTTTTGTATCAGATTAAAGTGTATTTGTGATGATGTGTTAGATCTGACCCAAAGTTACTAATAATCTGACAGCGTCGCTTTGCAGACTGTGACTAGTTCCTCCACACTGTACTAGTCGAAACTAAACTTTATGGAGCTTACGGTTATTAGTGCCTGTGGTCATACTGAAACAATTGGCCACAATTGATACAAAGTTAAGCTAGGCATACACGGGTAGATTCCCATGTGATCGACCTGTAATCTATCATTCGTTTGCGGGTCAATCAAACAGAAATCGATGTGCACCACCACATTTTCCTATGGGAAATATGTCACAACACTGGCTGGGAGAGAGGCACGCAGGATGTCTGCCTTCTTTCCTTCGTCCCAACTCTCAGCTGACAGTAAGGCATAGATCGATCAGATTTAAATCGTATACTGCACATATGGTTCAATCTGCGAAAATAATTTGATACCGATCAAAACATCGATAGGAAAATGATCGTACATGTTGAAAAATCTTCATTGATTGTACAATGATTGAATGAAAATCGAAAAAAGAAATTGAGCGTACTAAAACTGAACCGTGTATGCCTAGCTTTAGAGCTGAGAACTGTGTGCTGTGCGGGGGGGTCCTCTTCACTGCCTGTCAGATCAACCGGGATTTACGGACATTTGGGATCCATTGATCATGCTAGAAGAAAGGCATGCACGCCCCGATTTTGAAGTAGATTCAATCGCAATTGCGCACCGCGTTGCTCAGAAATTCGAGCGGTGTATGCCGAGCTTATGACATGAAAATCTCCATTAAATGAGAGGCAGTGCCACATTCAGCACGGACTAGCTGTGGACATTTGACAAGAGATATGCATTGTCACTCACCAAATCTCCAGCTGGAGGAGTTTTCCTTTTTACAATCCTCATTGAATGAAACCTGTTATAGCTTAATTCCAAAAGCCTTATGTCAAACCCATGGAACGTCGGTAGTCCTGAAACAGAACACAGCCAGAGTTTTAGTTTGCCGTATTATTAACAGGACAATACAGGTAAAAGTGCATCTGTACATGAGAAAACCAAACATTTTGTTATGACCACTGAGCTGGCATAGTGATGATGAACTTCTCCAAATCCTGAAAACAAAACACACCCACAGATAATTCTGCCAGTAATCCCATGCATGTGCTGGCTCTCTCTAAATCTCCACGACATTGACCTGACACTTTAAAGGTCTTCTTGTGCCCCGTAGAGTAGGGAGGGATGCAAGACATGGCTGAGGGATGGAGCCATATGGGACTCTTCACGTTTAGTTTAATAAAAAGCCTAGATTTTTTTTTGAAACCACTCTGAAAACAGACATAGAGTGATGGCTGGATGACACTGCCACCATGTGGTGACATAGAATGAGTGATGGCTGGATG
>CM070037.1:91468292-91480777 GCA_036250615.1 Ptychadena robeensis
CCGGAATCGATCGTGCCGGAATCCGGTGCGAATCCGACACGTGTATGGGGGCCTAAAGTGAAAGTGGTAATCCCGAGCTGTAATCAGGCATTATACCCACAGAAATCAGAAACCGCGTTCCCAACTGTAAAAATGGAAGATGTGGGGGGTGCCAGTACCAAACTCACATTAACTGATATGTCCCACACCCTAGATAAATTTATATTCGAGAGGACTTAAGAGACCCAGCCCACATTTCATTGAGGTAAGTATCTTGTCAGAAAAAGATGGGTTTCTAAGGCACCGTCAAGTATTCACAGTAACATTTTGACAAAAGTAATAAATACACATTAAAACACACATGGTTTCATCATAGAAAAGACATGGTTTATATCACAGTGACTACATGTCATAGTTGGCAGCATATCCCATCCAACATGTTTCGAAGTGAGGCTTCGTCAGGGATGGATGACAGCGGTTTACAATGAAAAAATATGACACATCATAATAACAGTAAAACAACAAACATCAGGTGGCATTATCTCAAGCCCTTTATGGACAGAGGCAAAGAACACTAAAGCTAGCCACACATGGTTTAATTGACTGTACAATCAATGTAATTCGATAAATTTTTTTAGTCGATTGATTGAAAATTGAAGCATGTCCACATGGTACGATAGTTGAAATTCGATTTTAATTGTAATTTTCTCGATCGAAATTTGATCGGACCAGTTGGAAAATTTTGATTGATTGTCCCCACATTGTGTCTCATTTTTTGTACTGTTGTTTGACCTGTCCAATTGAGATTCGATTCAATCAATTAGCATACTGTAACTTCCGGGAGGAGAGAGGAGGGAAATGCAATACAGTCATTTAAACCATGCAAGAATGAATTGTAATGGCGATGTAATGGCGATTGTAATGGTGATGTAATGGCGATTGTAATGGTGATGTAATGGCGATTGTAATGGTGATGTAATGGCGATGTAATGGCGATTGTAATGGCGATGTAGTGGCTTGTGTGTCTGTTCACTGACACACAAGCATGCAAATGGCGATCTCTGTGAATACATCTCCTAATGTAATGTGTGTCACCCAGTGTCCTTTTGCCACGATTATAATGTACTGGATTAAAATGCAAAGATATGACCTATGGGTTTTTGATCACTCTGTGACCATCATTGGTCCCTTTTTGATCACTCTGTGAACATCAATGGTCCCTTTTTGATCACTCTGAGACAATCGCTTTTTGATCACTCTACGTTTAAAAACGATTAAATTCTATCGAATTCGGGCTTTGATTGCATACTCAATGTGGTGTGTACTTCGATTCAATTACAATTGACATACGATTAAATTATCGAAAACTTTGATCAAATTGATGATTGATTTGATGTCGATTGAACCATGTATGGCTAGCTTTACTTGTATTACAATGAGGGTTGATAAGTGCTCAACAATGAATCAAATCCTAATTGTATGTTAACACAAGCCCAGACTCTCGGTGGGGTACCTGGAACCCAAATTGAAAAACGGGGAACAGGTCCTCTGAGTCACCAGAGATCCAGGATGCAGTAAGCATCGAAATGTAATGCTAGATGAAAAGACACCAAAATATAATTAGATCGGCCCAGCTCAGCATTGGTTTGTCAGATCCGATGAAACAAAGTCATAAAAGATACCTTAAAAGAATGAGGAGCTAAACCTGAATGTCAGATGGAATTTTATGGGACCCATGGGACTTTTGGATCTGTATGTTTAGTTGGGAATAATAATAATTTGTTTAGGTCATTGAGGTGCTCCTATCTTTTTTTGTTTAAGGCATCAACACATCACCCACTGGGTCCTGGCTAACTGTGGGGTGTGAACCCAATCTTTGAATGGTGTCTCATGATGGTGGGCTGATCTGACATTCAGGTTTAGCTCCTCATTCTTTTAAGGTATCTTTTAAAACTTTGTTTCATCTGATCTTACAAACCAATGCTGAGCTGAGCCGATCTTATTATAATTTGGTGTCTTTTCATCTAGCATTACATTTTGTTAGCAACCTGTTTATGCTTCCTGTATCCTGGATCTCTGGTGTCTCAGAGGACCTGTTACCCGCTTTCCAATACAATTAGGATTTGATTCATAGTTGAGCACTTGTCAACCCTCATTCTAATACAAGTAAAGCTAGCCATACACATTTCGATTTTGTGTACAATCGATGTTAGATTCGATTTTGGAGTTTGATGGATTTATCGAAAATCGATCATCATGGAGAGTATGATTATTGAGCGATTTCGACTGTAAAGTTCATCGAAGTAATCAATCATATTTTTCATCTAAATTCATCGATTGATTGCTAAAATCGAACTCTGTATGGCTAGCTTAAAGCGGACCTAACACCAGAAATCTAGGTTTTCATGAATGGCACTAGAAGTGCCAATAATAGGGAGGAATGCAGTGAAAAAAAACACTTCTCACTTCCTGTTTCACTTTAGGCAGAGCAAGGCAGAACGTCACAGGAAGCTTTGTTTTCTCAGTAATCTTCTTTGAAAATTCTCACGCATCCAGTGGCCACCTGCGATATTGCACCCCCAGTTCCATGTGTTGCCTTGCAGCGAACCAGGAAGTGAGGAGAGCTGTGGGGTTATCTTCTTAAATTGCTCATTACAGGTAAGTTTTGGTTTTTTTTCACTGCATTCCTCCCTATTATTGACACTTCTAGTGCCATTCATAAAAAAAACAGATTTCTGGTGGTAGGTCCACTTTAAGTGTTTTTTGACTCTGTCCATAAAGGGCTTGAGATAATGCCACCTGATGTTTGTTGTTTTTCTGTTATTATGATGTATCATATTTTTCATCGTAAACAGCTGTCATCCATTCCTGATGAAGCCTCACGTCGAAACATGTTGGATGGGATATGCTGCCAAGTATAACATGTAGTCACTGTGATATACAACATGCCTTTGCTATGATGAATCCATGTATGTTTTAATGTGTATTTATTACTTTTGTTAATAAAATTTGTCAAATATTTTTGATTTACTGTGAATACTTGACGGTGCCTTAGAAACCCATCTTATTCTGACAAGATACTTACCACAATTAAATTTGGGCTGGGTCTCTTAAGTCCTCTTGAATCCGTTCTCTTGAATATAATACCTAAATCCTATGGTAAAATGTCAGGTTCCTGTGCTGTACAAAAATGAGACAAAGATAAATCATTTCAGAACTTTTTCTACCTTTAATGCGACCTATAAACTGTACACCTCAAATTAAAAACAATTGGGTATGAGTCTATCAGCATGGCACATTTTGGGAATGAGTCTATCAGCATGGTACATTTTGGGAATGAGTCTATCAGCATGGCACATTTTGTGTATGAGTCTATCAGCATGGCACATTTTGGGTATGAGGCTATCAGCATGGCACATTTTGGGTATGAGTCTATCAGCATGGCACATTTTGGGAATGAGTCTATCAGCATGGCACATTTTGGGTATGAGTCTATCAGCATGGCACATTTTGGGAATGAGGCTATCAGCATGGCACATTTTGGGTGTGAGTCTATCAGCATGGCACATTGTGGGTATGAGTCTATCAGCATGGCACATTTTGGGTATGAGTCCATCAGCATGGCACATTTTGGGTATGAGGCTATCAGCATGGCACATTTTAGGTATGAGGCTATCAACATGGTAGATTTTGGGTATGAGTCTATCAGCATGGTACATTGTGCCTTGGCATGATTTGCCTACTCTTCTTTGCAGAAACGCTCCAAATCTGTGAAATTGCAAGGGCATCTCCTGTGCAGAGCCCTCTTCAGATCACCCCACAGTTTTTCAATGGGATTCAGGTCTGGGCTCTGGTTGGGTTATTCCAAGATTTTAATCTTCTTCTCGTGAAGCTATTCCTTTGTTGATTTGGATGTATGCTTTGGGTCGTTGTCATGCTGAAAGATGAAGTTCCTCTTCATGTTCAGCTTTCTAGCAGAGAATTGAAGGTTTTGTGCCAATATTGACTGAAATTTGGAACTATTTATCATTCCCTCCCTTTATAACTACGGCCCCAGTTCCAGCTGAAGATAAACAGCCCCAGAGCATGATGCTGCCACCACCATGCTTCACTGTGGGCATGGTGTTCTTTGGGTGATGTGCAGTATTGTTTTTGCGCCAAACGTTTGGAATTATGGCTTTAATGTTCAACCTTGATTTCATCAGACTATAACACCTTTTCCCACATGCTTTTGGGAGACTTCAGAGGTATTTTTGCAAAATGTAGCTTGTATGTTTTTCTTTGTAAGAAAAGGCTTTTGTCTTGACACTGTACCCCATAGCCCAGAGATATGAGGAATACAGGAGATTGTTGTCACATGTACCACAGCCAGTACTTGCCAGATTTTCTGTAGCTCCTTTAATGTTGCTGTAGGCCTCTTGGTAGCCTCCCTGACCAGTTTTCTTTTCGTCTTTTTATCAATTTTGGAGGGACCTCCAGTTCTTGGTAATGTCACTGTTGTGCCATATATTCTCCACTTGATGATGACTTCACTGTGTTCAATGGTATATCTAATACCTTGGAAATTCTTTTGCACCCATCTCCTAACTGATATCTTCTAACAATGAGATCCCTCTGGTGCGACCAACTAGAGTAGCTGAACTGTATTTGACAGTTTGTATTTGAATTATGACAGGTGTATGCTGGCTCGTATTTAATATGATTTTGAATCTGACTGCTTAATTTTGAACACAGCTACATTCCCAGTTAGAAAAGGGGGTGAACATTTATGCAAGGTGGAAAAAGTTCTGAAATTATTTGTCTCATTTTTGTACAGCGCAGGAACCTGACATTTTACCAGAGGTGTATAGACTTTTTATATCCACTGTAGAAGGGATGGGTGTTTATAGCACATAGATTAAAGATTAAACTGTTTTTCCTGACAGGTCAAGGAAATATTCAATTTACAGATCAGCATAAAAGACTGGGAAATCCTATCTTCGGTAAATGAGTAGCCACATACAATCTGCTATATAATAAAGGTGGGATGGTAGCAATAAAGTCAGGAGGAGTTGGTAAAGGATAAAGGTGCCATAAGACCAGGGAAACCAGCGAGTCTCGCCTCAGGGGGGGGGGGGGGTGCTTGTGAGGCAAGACTCACTGGTTCCCCTGGTCTTATGGCACCTTTGTCCATTAAAGGGGGTGCCAAGTGCACTGATCTTCCTAGGACCGCCCCTGGGGGCAACGCCTGATTACTGAAAATAAGATTTATGGGTCCCGGGATGGAAGAAAGAAGGGCCACAGAGGAGATTATGTTATATGTGGATTAGGTGGTAAGGCAAAAGGTAGGGCAGTTTGAAAGGAATCTAACCTAATTACTGAGTTTTTCATAATGGCAGTGTGTGGTAGTACCATACATTATTAAGTTATTACATAAAGTGTGGATATATAAATTGCACAAAGCCATCAAATAAAAAAAATCAAGCAAATGTTGATGCTTGTATGGCTACCTATAAGCCAGTAATCCAGGATTGGACCATATATGGACCAGTATTTAAAATACTTAAAAAAATCACACATACAACACACATACCAAACCGCCACACACACAAAGCACATGTAGACTAGTGATGAGCGGCATAGGTAATATTCAAATTCACGATATTATGCAAATAATTCCACTAATATTGGATTTGATATTCGTGAATATTCACAATTGCAAGCACATTGCGAAAATAATTATAATCGCCTCATGAATACCTTCAAAATGAATGGTCATTATTTTTTCATTTCAAATATATATTCGCAATCCATGGCCATAAGCATCCCAATGCAGAATATCGCAAATAATCGCGAAATTTGCGAATTCTTGAATAGCCGATATTCGCTGAATATATTCACAATTCGAATATTCAAGCTCAACACTAATGTAGACACACGCACAACACACATGCATGCAACAGACACCACACACAAAACACCAATACACATACATACTCACAAACGCCAATAAACAAACAATAATATACATATCACATCCTTGAACCATTCACTCCAGCTAAATCACATGTTACTTCTTCACATCCTAAACAGGCACACATACACACCCATATAAAATACACAATTATAAACAATAATACACATATACCATCTGTAAAACACTCCCTCCACAGCCAAAACACATCACACTTCACATTCCAGAGAGAGCAGCACCAGAAATCTGCTGTCTCACTCACTGATCTCACATGGAGCAGATGGGGCTGGATGCCAAGGAGCTGATTTACAGTTGCAGCACCTGTCACATCCAACCTTACTGCTATAGCCTCCACCCGAGGCCCTCCAACTGTGTCTCAGCACCTCATTGCTGCCTGGGTACGGGAACCAGATAAACTGCCCGGGGGTCAAAAATGTGCTGTTTTCCAGGTGTGAGCAATCTACGTTAAGGAAAAGACAACCCGTACTATAGTAAATAGACTAATTTTGTTTAAATAACATTATGACATAGAGGAAGTACAAATAACTACACAAATAACTGAATAGAGTAGGAAATAAGACACCAAGATCCTCAGGCTTTTCTGTGCACCCTATAACCACAAACTTGGCATTTCTTTAACATTGTTCTCTGTGTTAAGCAATTCATTGCGCATGATAAGGAACTCTGATCTGCAATTTGCAGGTAAAATGCAAAAGATTGTTTTAGAGTGGCCAAATGTTGGTAGAAATATTTCTGATTAAAATCCTTTAAACCTCTGTGAGGTTTTTATTGCTTCCCCTAGTGAACTGCCACTGAGACGGAAGGCGATATAAGAACAATTCTAACTTATACCGTTGTCACCAGGGGCTCATCCAATAGGGAAATGTGTTCTAGTAACAACTGTGTAAAGCGCACCGGATTCCTAAATATTTGTATAACACTATTCTAAAGCACAGGTGTCCAACTTCACATACAGACAAGGTTTTGGAACCAACAGTCGTTCTCTAACTCTATATAAACCAAACTTTGCATCATTACTGACATCACTGACGAAGAAATATTAAAAATGCGTTTGTATTTGGCCCTTGAGGAATAGAGTTTAACACCCCTGAAGGTTTATACCCCAGGTACCACATGCGGCCCTTTGGGTGATCCTCCACTTGCGGCCCCCAAAATCTAACTGTTAATGCATAGGAACTCACCTGGATGCCAAGGCCGAGCCTTTGATGGTATCTATGAGGCACATAATCTTTGATGATATATATGACACAAAATGTCCATTACCATACTACAGTCTTAATTATACTACAGTACATTTTAAATCAAGTTTTGTTATTTAAAAATTTACAATAATGACTTCTAGCTATGCCTGTTGTAATTATAAAATGCATATACGAAAAATAATACTTATTTTTAAGGAAAGACACAGACCTTTGCTATGCATGTTGCTCTGTAGATTTTATTTTATATATATTATTTTGCATATTTTATATATATGTACATACCTATTTATTTATTCATATTGACAGATCATATAAAATTGTCCTGAGGAAGTGGTGTTAATACCACGAAACACGTCGACATTACCTGTATTGCAAACAGAGAACAACCTATCCTTCAAGGAAATTTGGCGCCTTGACATAAGTCCTTTATTTTTTTATGGGAAACCCAAATTACTCTTATATATGAAATGATATTATGTGCGTATGTTATGTGGGGCCCTTTAGTGATGCAGAGGGCCGCACCTGTGGCTCTCCATATCAACTCAGTTGCCCACCACTGGAAACGATAACATGCCAGCACTGGAGAGTGATATTTCCTCCAATATAGACCTACCTTTATTAGCAAAATGAATTGATCAGTATGAGGGACTAGCACTGTATATAAAATGATATCGCAAAGCACAGGCTTTTTTTAAACAAATTTTTTTATGTGAAATAGATGCTGATAAATAGAATTGACCAGTAAAGTATTACATTTCAAAAAAGCTGGCCATACACTTATAGATGGCTGCTAGATCGATGGCCACTTTGATTGCTGATGTCATGCCGTGCACGTCGCTCGTGCTGCCATCTAACATTGCCACCCCTGTCTACGAGTGGGATCAACCGATCCTGCTCGAAGACAGGACGGTCAAGCAGGTATCGGACATGTCCATAAATCCTGCTTGATCTGCATTCCTTTGGATGGGGACCGTGGTCGGGCACCTAAAGTGGTGCACCTTGATTCCCGTCCAATCAACGGCGTTTGGTCGCAGCATGATGACGTCATCATGATGTCACCACGTTGGGATCAAAAGGGTCATCTATCGAGTGCCCATTGTTGTGTGTATGGGCACCTTTAGTCTATGCAGGTAATTTTAACCGCCCTAGCACACTGCTGAGGTCCAGATTTCTGTACCAAAAGGGCACCATAGACTTCAATGGTAAATTTTTGTTTATGTTGTAGGCCTGTAACTTCCCAAAATGTGTCAGTCAAGGGTCTAGTAGGCCTCCTGAATATAATAATGTTTGAAACAAACAATTATGTAAAATAAAAATACATTTTTTAAATAAAATTAATGAAAAAAACACAAAAATCAGAGCACAAAGCTATGCTGTTATGTACTAAATCTCACCCAAATAAAGTCTTTGGTGCCCCGGATATGCCCATTTGCAGTTAACCCTCTCTAGCCCCGATGTTCACTGGACAGCACCATCTCATCCAGTGCTATAGTAGGAGTAGCAGCGCTGGACAAGATGGTGCCATCCCGACCACTAGGGCAGTTAAACAAATGAGTTTCAGTCTTCTTTTTAAGCTATTATTTCCCTTCAAGTATTCAAAAAAAACTTATTGAATTACCTGATGAATTTATTGAAACATTGATCTGTACACATGGCTTGTTGTCCCGAATGATGGTGGAGACATTGAGGGCATCTGCTGGAAGGGTCCAGGGGGACGTCAAATTCTCTGGCCTCCTTATAGACCACAACGGGTTTTCTGTAATAACAAAAATAGAAGGTAATCAAAGATGATGTAGGGCTCATTTACAAATAAACAAGCCATAATTGCAACCAACCACCAGACGCAACATTAGGCGTCCGCCGGTCATTTTCCGGGTTTTGCCCGATAGGACCTCCATGGGGTCCTTATAAAGATGACCTGCGAGTGCCTGCACAACAGGCAGTTGTTTCCCGCACGGCTGCCGGAGCGCACAGTCGCCACAGCATCGGGCGTGCTTTCACACGTCTTGGAGACACATCCATTGATCTTCAATGGACGCGACTCCGGCAGCACTGCGCGGTGCTGCAATAAAGACATGGCATTCCACAGCTTCAAATACAGCACCGCAGGCACACTGCTTAGATAACGCAGTGTGAATACTGAAGCGTATAGCAGTGGACACAATCCCTTAACCTCCCTAGCGCACCGCCCATATCGCGCCGTTTACAACGGCACGATATGGGCGATCAAGGCAGTGTACATAGTACACTGCCCGCCGTTTCCGGCATCCCGCCGGAGCTCTACGCGCAGCTGTTGTCATTACTGCTGCGCGGGAGAGAAAGCCGGCGCTCCTCCATTAACATGGAGGTCTATGGCGCCGGCCCCCTTCCGCGTCACCGTGAAGCGATCGGGGCGGAGCCGCCAACCCGGAAATGTAAACAATCGCCGCAGCTTTCCGGGGAGGCATAAAGTCTCCCCATCGGCGGCTTCCCGGGCGGTTGAGGCGAGCCTAAAGCTCGGACGAGCTAGGCTCGTCTCAACCGCTAGGGAGGTTAAACAGTTTATCTCACACACAGGACCTTTGTCATAAGAATGTGTGTAAATAAAGATTTCTCTGTTTTTTTTTACTAAGAGACTACCTGAGAGAAGAGAAGCATGGTGTATGTGTGCAGTTACTCCTCCACATCACTCACAAGAGAAGATACCGGTTATCCTATCACTTACTAAAATGGCAACAACTATGTAAAGATCTGTGTAATATGTTGGTGCTATATAAAAATATTAGATAATTATCTATAGTTATTATCAAACTTTTGCTGTTTAAGAGGGAATGGGGAAAGGTAATAGCCACCTCCACTGGTTCAGGAGGTGCCTCTCATCGGGGCTTAGGTATGTTGTATATATCTGACCCCCTGAAGTCAAGTTTAAAACAATTCTGCATTTTTAAATTCTGTTCCTGGTGTTTTACTTTTTCACGCCAAACCTAATCAGAGCTTATAGCCTTAAATGGTAGTGTAGTGGCCCGAGAAACAGTCACTTAACTGTTTATATACATAATGTAATATACGCTGTATATGCCATATATTGTTGTGTCTCACTGTAAAGGGTTGCACCTGTTGTTTACGAAAAGCTGGTACCATGACTTATGTCTGGGTGTGTACTTTAACTTTTTCCTTCCCTCCAAAATGTAACAAAGATAGTCTTAGTCTTAACAGGTCTTAGGCCAGCCCCTTTCCTAGGACATAAATAGAAGTCCTTTGGAAGCTTCTGGGCTTTTTCCTGCTTTTTCCTGGCTTCTCCCTGTGACTCCAGAAGAGCACTACAGGCCTTCAGCGTTACACCCTGGAGAAGGTCCACAACACCCAGCCATTCATCCAGCCGCTCGTGAGCAACGCAGTTGAAACGTATATCCCCATGCCTGAACCCCATCCCTGCCTCTGGGTGATGGTGAAAGCATGTAAATATTCCAAAATAAAACTGTTAATAGCCCCCACCGGCTGGCGTGGACCTTGGAGTTATTGGGCTGCAAGCGGAATCTGGTGATCGAGCAGAAGACATCCACCTTAAAGAACCTGGCCGCGTGAGTGGTTACACACACTACACTTGCACGCCACTACAATATCACTGCTAGAGAGCCACCTAATTGTTCCAATATGAACTATTTTCAAGTCATCGGCAGCTCTCACATATCTCTCCTCATACATTGTTTACCATGTACTGTATATATTATTTGTAGGGCTACCTTTGAGAAAAAACTTTAGACTGTAGGCCAGCTATGGGCAAACTAAGGCCTGGGGGCTACGAGAACTAAGGATACCTATGATGGTGTGGCCCTTATAGGCTCTTGGTCTGGCCCTTCTGCAGACCTGTGAAGCCTCCCATTTTGGCCGGGAAAGTCATGTTTTTTTGTGGCTTTCCAGGCCAAATCCCGATTTCAAGAAATCCCGGATTTTTCCCAGATTCTTAAAAACAGGCTGCTCCAGCAGGGAGAGGGCATTACTCTCCCTGTTAATGTCCCACCTCGTACCTTATCAGCACAAGCGAGGTGGGACTGTGGGACATTAGCAGCTCCCTGCTAGAGCAGCCGAGAAGTCCGCCCGGCGCTGGAAGTGATGTAACTTCCGGTATGTGGAACGCGGAAGAACCAAGATCCATATACCGGACGCGACGTCACTTCCTGTACGTCCCCCGGTTTTATAATTTCAAAACTTGACATGTTTGCCCTTCTGTCAAGTTAAAAAAAAAAACATTGTCAAAAGGTGTGCCCACCCCTGTTGTAAACCAATGTCAGAAAGATAGATTGGTAGACACCAAAGACAAATCATCCAGAAGACAAACAGTTCATGACATAGCAGCACAGAACACAAAAAACACACACTTACCTCTTAATCTGTATGCCTATAAAAGAGAGAAAAGACAAACCGTTAGAAAGAGCACAGCACTGAAGAAGCATAACTAATAGTTCAAACACCACAAATACGAAACAGTATCTTGAATATTAAAGCATAACATAATTCCACATTAAGTGCTGCGTCTTCACTGCGGCATTACGTTGTCACCGGAGACGCATCCATTGAAGATCGGGCATAGCTTCTCCGCATTCTTGTTATGCTAATTATTAGGGCACACTCAAGACAATGTGGCAATAATATGCCCTAAGCCACAGGCAAACCATCAATGTTTATTGCCTTAACTTTCAGGTACAGCCACATTTTCTGCTATTGTGTATTGACA
This sequence comes from Ptychadena robeensis, assembly GCA_036250615.1. NCBI lineage: Eukaryota > Metazoa > Chordata > Amphibia > Anura > Ptychadenidae > Ptychadena > Ptychadena robeensis. The sequence continues at coordinate 91,480,162 of CM070037.1, forward strand.
TTGTCACTGTAGTTTTTTTTCAAGCATTCTTTTTTTAGACAATTTTTTGTTACGAATATAGCTATAGGGGAAATAACATGACATTAACTGAAAACAATGTTCATTTCTGGTATGTGAGAAAGAACCGTGAAATTGGTTGTTCTATGAAGGGTCCTTATTCCTCTTGGATTCTGGTTGTATGGAAAGGAACCCCGCTGCTGTTGTCTGGCCGTAGGATCGGGATAAGAGGGGATAAGTTTGCGCCCCTGGAGTGATGCACTAAAGTTGATTATTAAAGAAGTGATTGGAGAAATAGCCAAGGTCACTGCATTTGCTACGTTTTTTGAAACTTAACTCTAAAGCAGATACCCTTGCGATCGATCATAACATGGTGACGTGACCACGATGCGCTTGTTTGCGGATCAATCAAATGCAAATCAATGTGCATCCCTTTGCACACCGGTTCCTGTTTAATGGGAACCCTGGTCTGGTGTACACCCGGTGCTGTAAGATATTTTCCTACACCAACACCAGCTGTGAGCTGCTGGGAGCTGGACACTGGGGCTGGATGGCTGCAAAGAGGGGGGCTCCCCCCGCACTCTGCCTGTGTAGTGTACACTCGGGTCCACCCCTTCCC
>CM070037.1:91493181-91506634 GCA_036250615.1 Ptychadena robeensis
CCTGGCACACCTGCAGCGCCATCTAGTGGTTGCAGTGCTAATTTACCTGATAAAGTGAATGATAGAAATCTTCATTATCTGATACTGTAAGTTATTCACAAAGCATCTGAACATGTTATTACATTCAGGATGTCTACCAGACTCCTGTATGGACATACTTTGGGAAATTACAGGCCTACAATGTAAAAAACGTATTTTCCATTAAAGTCTATGGTGCGCTTTTGGTACAGAAATCTGTACCTCATCAGTGTGCTAGGGAGGTTAAGTCCACTGATGGTCCAACATCCGTACCTGTGTCCATCACTAGTATATGAATTTATTTTTAAGTAGTCATTTTAAGTGGAAAGCTTGGTGTGAGTTTTACGTAAGTATGGCAAGTTTGCTACTGACCATTAAACGCAACTGCAGGGCATCTTGACCATAGGGAAGGAATTTGAGCCGCTTGCCAACCCCCTGTACAACAGCTCAGTTACAGTACTGTAATCAACTGATAGAACACTGTCTCTGTGTTTCCATTAGGTATTAGCTTAGCGTGGGTTTGCTAGGTGTCAGACACAACGTCAGGGGAATCTCTCCTCTTCCTGTCTTTTTGAAGTTTAATAAGCAGGATGTGTGGGGCAATCTGTTCACTTCCTGTCTGATGCGTCAGACAAGACCATAGGTAAGGGTGATCCCAGATATCTTCAGATATTAAAAAAAGAACATTCTCAAGCATAGTGGTAACTATGAGATCTTTAACATCCCTCAAAACCCATACAATTGTATTTCATGAATTGAATAAGAAGAATGGATAAATCAGATTCGTTTTTTGCCCAGGAACAAAAATAGCTGATTTATGATCCATTTTGCTCTCTGGTAAAAATTTATTCTGAGTTCCCTGATGTACAATGTGGAATATTTCAATGTATAAGAAGCCGGTACCCCTACTTCCTCTGCCATATTATCTTACCTGATTATAATACTATGAGCTGAAATCTGGGGCATAAACTTCCCTCACCACAAACTTGTATAGTTGAAGAAGTTATTGTATAATTCGAAGAAGTCACTTGCTGAATCTGCTCGGAACCCCTCCCTGACAAAGTCTGGTGACCTACAAATAGTCACATCTCATATTTGACAACCATTTCTAAAAATATCTTACTGTTCACACTTGTCACTTTGAGCACCATGCAATGGGGCAAATACAGACATCTCTCCATTGCCCAGATGTATCCTGAAATGTGCAGGTCTAAGCCCTTCTATTAGTTGGTAAATTTAAGTTAACCTTACTTATTTTTAATTTAATACAGTTGCTTTGTTAACATGGTGCACATGCAAACCCCTCTGCCTTAAATGCTGCAATGTAATAAAAAAAAACATATTGGTAATGTGGGCTGTCATCAACCTTCTTATGACTAGGTCCGAGGAATGGTGAGCATATCTCTTAAGCCCCCCATACATGCTAAGATTTTCACCCAATTTTTCAACCGAGCTCCTAAGCAGGCCAATACCATCCCTTCAGTGAAGCATGGTGGTGTGGGGATGTTTTTAGCACCAAGAACTGGGAGACAAGTCAAAGTAAAGAGAAAGATGACTGCAGCAATGTTTGTGGCATAACATTTAAAAATGCCTGAGGGAATAAATTTTAGAATAAGGCTGTAGCATAACAAAATGTGTAAAAAGTGATGCTCTGTGAATACTTCTCGGGTGCACTTAAAGATAGATAAACTTACCTGCTCAGCGGATGCTGTGTCTTCACGGTGCCGAGCCGCTCTGCCGATGCAAGGCTCAACGTAGTTGAGTATGTTGAGTCTCTGCACCAGCGGATGTGTAAACAGATCATCATGTCAATGTGCTACGTCGGGAGTGTATACGCGAGGGTCCCGACGTATGTGGAAACTAATGCCTGCCATACACACCCCGATGGTGTGCAGGCAGACCTGTCCCCATATGTTCCAGGATGCTAACGTGATGACGTCATCACGTTAGCATCCCGGTGCATTATGGGGCCCCTTCAGTCGGCAGCACCCCTTGTGTGCCGGCCATAAGCTGCAATGAAGACGCCGTCTTCATTGAAGCTTATGGCATCGGCTTCCATCGGCTTGCGCAGGCCAGAGATTATTGGACATGTCCGTTTTCTGGCTGGCCGAGCTGTGGGGCGACAGGGATCTGTCGCCCTATGTGGGCACATGCCGATAAGCGGACGATTTTTAACCTGACCGACGGTGCGAGCGCACACGCCCGTCGGTCAGGTTAAAAATCGGACGCTTATCGGCATGTGTATGGCTAGCATTACTCTTACTGCCAATCTCCCGGACTGCAGCTCTATGTAAGATCTCAACTCGTGGAGCTTTAGTGATAATCAGAACAATGTGTAACCAGCCAAAAATATTTCGGTAACTTAATGGCCTCAGGCAGGTGGGATCAGAGTCACAAACAGTTGGTAACACATACATCAAGAAGCACTGAAATCCTACAGTGCACGCAAGGACCTTAATTCCATAGACAGTAGGTTGGAGTTGCCAAATAGTGATGAGCAGCATAGGCAATATTCATATAATTTGTGATCTCCAATCATTGTTACCTTCATCGCGCAAATCGGCACTTATACATGCGCATATTGTGAGGCAATGCACAGTAGTTCCAGGTACTGATGTAAAATATAAATTCGCGATTAGAACAATTGTGATCAACACAGTTGCCAAACAGCAGCCAGGAAACATTAATGACTTATTAGGAAAATAAGTAAAATGTCCTCAGTAGAGAATCAAAAACCAATAAAGACCTTGCTGATGTGCTCACTTACTTCAACCCTAATCAAAAACAAACCAAAAAACTATTATGTGGAGTTATGTTAAATCTGCATAATAAAGGACAAATAAAATGTAAACACCTGATAGGAGGCAGCAGATATAGGCTGTGTTCTGCTACGCAAGGTAAACACCACTCAGGTTGCCCTTGTCCAGGTCGGTGACATCAGCGTTCAACTTGGACAACCGCCAAATGGTTTATCAATAGTAAAACAAACAGAAACTCAAGTGGAAGATAATAGTGGAATGTCATTAGCAATCGAGTACTATCGTGACCATGCAGATTATGTCTACAGACAGAAGAGCCATTGTCAGATACAAAAAAATGCTAATTCACTGGCTATAGTTGCCCTAAAATCTTGCGCTAAAATGCAAGTGCACATGCCCGCCATTGACAGCAATGACTAGGCTATGACTGGGATGTCTACACAGCCCGTCATATCCACCCATCTATTGGCCTGAGCCTCCGACATATTAATGTCAGTGCAGCCCACAATTGATTTAAAGGGGCTGTGTTATCATCCCGTGGCCCTAACGGAGCAACCAGGGGGAGCTTGCGCGTTGGATGTGATGACGTCAGCGCATAGTGTAGCCCTACCCATAAGTAAAAATAAAACAACTGCCAAAAGAGATGTCACCAGGAGGTGACACCCATTTTGAAAAAAACTGTCCAAAGCATTAAGGGCTGGTTCACACCTTTCCACTTTAACTCTGGTAATATCCATTATCATTATTATGCATTTGATGTGAACAAGGTCATGAATATAATGATGAACTTATTGGGCATGCTCAATACGCCTTGGCCAAAGTGCATAAAATTTATTGGTGTGAACCAGACCTAACATTTTCACAACGACCACAGTAAAAAGCATGACCCCCAAGACTACCGAGCCATTCCCAATAAAGAAATAACAGAGACCGGGTTCTTTGGAAAATTGTTAATATAAAATTTAAGTGCAAGTAACAAATTGGCCACAGCCTATAAAAATTATAAAAGTAGCACACAAAAAACATTACAAGTTAAATTGGGGTCCCCCGGCATAACCAGGGCTTAAGCCCCCCACCAGTACTTTGTGACTGCCCTTGGTGGATCGACACGTCACAATGAGCCCCTTAAGGCTCAGCCCTCGGCACTGCCGAGCTTCCACCATGCTGTGACAAGAAAAACAAGGACACAAAAAACACACATAGCTAAAAACCCAACAATGTTACATAGGGGAGGGAAGGTGGGTGACACTCCTGGTCCGAAAAGGACCCGCCCCCTTCCGGTGCCCACTTAACCCCCCCCCCCCCCCGGGCTTGACGTCACTCTACTAACCCCAACTACTGTAAACTATACGCCCTTTCACCACCATGGCCATTGCCTGTGTCAGGGTGCCCTCACTAACATACGGCTCTGGGCACTGATTCCAATTGTATCCAAAGCCTTAAAAAATAAGGTTTTGGTTTTACATATTATTCAAGAACCAGTACACCTATACAGACAGCTAGAACCTCTCCTAGCAAACTCTGCTCAATCCTCTAATTTCATTGGCTGGGATATATGAGTCAAACCATTGTAGAATGCATTAAAAAAGCACAAACAATTCATGTTTGGAAAGTGTATCAAAAACGCAACATAGGCAAAACATGGATAGGTATGACCAAGCCTCAAAGCTGAACCCGTCTTACTTTTAGTCTTGCACAGTTGTACAGAAGTTGCCTACAAAGCACCAACAGCAGCACTACATTGAAAAATGCTGATAATATTGCCCATCTAACAAATTTACAAACTGTGACACAGGAGGGGGCCCTGTCTGAATTAAGCCCCCCATACACGTGACCTGACAGATTGTGACCCGATGTTTTGGCCGATCGACTGTGCGTGATGATGTAATCACGCATGGTCAATCTACCGAAACATTGGGACACAATCGGCCCAGGCACCCTTTGTGTGCCAATGCTAGGGAGACGCGGCAGACAGCAGCCAGTTGTGTTGTGTGTCAGCCTAGAGGGAAGGTAACTGCCCCCCCCCCCCTCATAAGCAGGAAGCTGATTCCTCAGCACAGAGCTGAGGAGAAGACATACTTAAGACGGGGACACGGTGTCCCTGTCTAAAGTATCAGAACAATTTAAGAATTATGGGCATGTCCGTAATGGCTAAGATCGATTTGGCTGTCGATTTGAACTCTTTAAGCTTAAGATCAGCACCATAAAATCGAAGCATGTATGGGTATGGCTTTAGATGTCCAGCATCTGGATCTGGACTGGAGAATATTCTTCCTGTAACAGAAGAACAATTGAAGGCTGTACATAGGAAAATTGTAAACTATTGAAAATTAATGCTGTACACATTTTGTTTGTTAAGTGGACCTGAAAGATATAAAGACGCTAGATTTTTGCTAAAAAAATTGTTTGGCTAAGGCTTGGTGGTCAAGTGGTCAAGGTCTATATTCAAATAAGTGAAAGCAAGGATTTTGTGATTTCTGAGAAGAAGTCTGGGATGTTGAATGAGAAACAAATATGGACAGCACTGCTTTATTGTTACCATCCCAAACATTTCGACAATCACCCCCAATCATATGAGGGACAGGTACCCAGGATCAAGAAGTGCAAATAAAAAAAAAATTACACAAATAAAAAGTTTTTCAGTTCTAAATACACAAATAGTTTTCCTAATGATAACAACTCGGGTAAATGTGGTCACGTGGTGGCTAACAAGCCAGACGTGTTTATTGCAACGTTTAATATTTTACTGGAAACAGCTAACCAGGAACATAAACCATGCCCTATTTCATTGGGCGTGAAACAGACTGAGGAAAATATTTCCGTGAAACGATTCTTCTAAATCTTCTCGAGCCGAGTAGAAAAACAAGATAGTTCACCTATTTGTGAAATGTCAGGTGCTTGTTACAGCTCACATTACACCTTAGACAAACCACAAAGGGTTTGCGGTTTTGTAGAACCTTCCAAAACCAAAAACAATGTGATTGGGATATAGATACAACTGTAAACCTGAACCCCAAACAGATATAAAAGTGACAAATTAACACAGCTTTGTAATTATCATTCTAATATCAATATAATATCATCATATTTGCCTTGGCATCCGTTTTTTTGTGGTTACAGTCAGGGCTTTTTTTCTCAGAGAAAAGGTGGTGGAACTCACCCCCCCCCCTCCCCTGACCACGCCCCTACCCACCCCTAGGACCGGCCCCTAAAATCGCCCCTTTTATGCCAGGTGTCAACTCCATAAATAGCTCCCCATCGGAGGAACGGGGGCACGTGCGCCGGCCAGCGCAGGCAGGAAAAAAACACCCCACCTGTAACAATACTTGCCTAAAAGCCCCCATACACCTTACCATACAATTTCTGTACAATCCACTTTTGTTCTACCAAAACCATGTAATGTGAGGACCTTTCTAACCCTTCCAATCACTATGTATTCTATCTGGGAGGACCCGGCACTACATTGTTGTTTGTAGATCTAATGGAGATTGTATGGAAAGATCTAAAGGTGTATGGGTGGATTAATGTATGCCGATCCTGATCTTTGGGACTGTGCCCGAACAAACCTGCTGTGTATTACTAAAAGATTCATGGAGTCTTTACCCAGTTATTAGCTTGTTGGGCACCCTTTTGTTCTTGGAAGGATTTCTACAAGACTTTGGACTGCGGGTGTCAACAAAAAACATTTGTAGGTTGTTTTTGAGGTGTTCAATAGGGTTAAGGGCTCTTCTAAATCCCTAGGCAGGCCCGCACCCCTGTACAGGCGCGCCACCTCCCCTCCCTCAGGACGGCTACAACTCCAACCCCCAGTCCACGCCGAAGAGAAAGATCTCTCCAGCATGGACGGGGGAGGAGACGCCCCGTCAAAAGGCCACCGCCCATAAACAATGAGAAGGAGCCGCCTCTCCCTCGCTGCAGATTGCGAGGGAAGGGAAGTGGAGAAGCACAAAATCGCCCGCCCATGGCGCGCAAGATAGGTGGCGGAACGGCGTTCCGGTGCGTTCCGCCCAAAAAAAAGCCCTGCTTTCAACCCCCAGATGCTCCGACACCCTTTTTTGGATTAGTCATTTACAATGTGACACCACATCTGCAACCTTTCATAGCTATTAATGTTTCCCTGCGGTTATCCAAGTGTATAAATTGTATGCGTTTACCAATAAAAACTTAACAAAATTGGCAATCTAAGAAATGAGACTACATCCAAGCAATATGTGATAGAGGGCTTTTTAGTAGGAAGAATTGTGCTCAGGGACCTGAAAATTTGCATGAATGTAGTCTCAGGGGTTAACTGGTAACCGCCAAAATGTCATGGTTCTACCATGCAGGGTTTTCAAAGATCTATGTGTTTAAATTAGGATAAATAAAAGCATGTATGCAGCAGAGTAGTGATTTATGCTCATAGGGAAGCAATATCTGATAGCTGTATTTTAGCTGAAATTTAACTTATAAGTCTTGTAGCTAGAGGGGTTAAACTCTGGGTGTAAGTAGTAGTAGGTGAGCATTACTGACCCTGAAAGTTTCATGATTATACTATCAATGGTTTTCCTGCTATGGATGTTCAAAGTTACAGTGTCACGCAGGTTTATTCAGCTAAGTTTCTACACAGCTGGAGAGGGGAGGGTGTGTCCTGTCCTGTGTTTGATTGGCTGGGGAAGACGTATCTGAGGGAGGAGCTACAGGAAGCACACTCACATCGGGCAGGAGGAGAGGGGGGCCAAGGGGGGTCAGACCTCCGGGCCGGGCTGAGAAAAGGTGGGGGAATGCTGACAGCTGACCGATGTGCGTGCGTGCGCGCTCGTGGCCATCGGGCGGTTAAAAAATCGTCAGGTCGGCCCGAGAACGGACATGTCCGATAATCTCATGCACAGAGGCACACAAAGGGTGCCCGCCGAGGCTGTCAGCGATGGAGAGCAGTGTGATGACATCATCACACTGCACTCCATCGATGATCTGTCTGCCCCCACTCGGTATGTATGTGGGGGCCTTTAGAGCTGAGAGTCGGTATGTATGTGGGGGCCTTTAGAGCTGAGAGTCGGTATGTATGTGGGGGACTTTAGGGCTGAGAGAATAACAAATCCAGACAAATGTAGGGAATTTAAACCAAGTTTTTTTTTAAACCAAGTTATTTTTTAAATCAAGTTTAAGTTTTGTAATTCTCTGTCACTTGCTTGATCATTCTTGATAAAGGTGACAGAGGCATTTTTAAATGCAGAAACAGAAAAAGGAAAGGTCATGGATGAAGCCATCTTTACTGGCCAACGGCTGTTATTGGGGGAGGATGGAGTGGGGTGGGCCGCTGTTGGGAGTGATCAAGAGCTAAACCAAAATTGAAAGTGTGTAAATAGCTTAACAGTCATCCAGAGTTCTCCCTGGCCGGGGTTCGTTTACATTCAAGTGACAGGTCATGTCGCTCGTGCTTATTCCCACGCACCAGTGAGGCTTCTTTTTTGTACTGGTGACAAGAACTGCATTGTTCTGATGGGTAACTACGACTACCTACCGAACACGACAGCTCACGCAACCATCCCGAGTATTGCCTAAACCCCAAAAAGCCATACAAGCGTTACATTTTGCTTAATCGATTTTCTATTTATTTACGTATGCTATTAAATATCGACAATCTATTTAAAATGAAGCCATTGACGCGCCTAGAAAACCCATCAGATACTGGAGTAACTGAAATCTTGGTCTATCTAATAAAAAAAAAGTTAATACATTTTCCTAGGATCCTATTACACGATGAAGGTTACTGTTAGATCGAACACAAAAGTTAACCCATGTATGGCCAACTCTACAGCCCAGGTGAGTGCAGAAGAGATGAGACCTGACACTGGAATGTAAACAAACCCAGCAATGGAGGTCTATATTAAAGCAGACACACAGAAGTGAACTATTTTTCTTGTTATAAACGTGTATGAGATCAAGCACAGTACAAACTAATGCCCCTACCATAGCCATATGTCTAAAAAAAACTAACACAGTGTAAAGCCGGCCATAAAAGATTCGCTTCTTCTTCGATCTGGTCCCCATCAAAAAAAAGAGATCGATCTAAAACTTACGAACATGTCCGTAATTTTTAGATCGATTTCTGGCCGAATTTAAGTTTTGAGCATTTAATTTGCGGCTGATTTCGCAGCAGATTGATTGCCATGAGCATGCACAGGGGTCGATGTGCGCTGAAATCAGCCGCAAATTGAACCGTCTCTGGCCATCTTAAGTCACATGTTATAGTCCAAGTTAGGGTAACTAACACTGGGGCATTTTTTTTTGGGGGGGGGGGCAATTATGCTTTCAGTATGTCTTTAGAGTTTGCTATTTACAATTATTATCCTGTATATAGCTATGACATATTACGCATCACTTCACAGCATATATAGTCATATCATGTGCATGGCTATGTCAGCATCAATGTGACAGAGGCTCGGACATATGGGAGCTCTGGAGGGCTGTGGAGACAGCTCTGTCATAGCCCTATTGCAGTTAATGAGCGGCTTGTGCACTGCGTTAAACTCCCTGCGTTGAACGCAGGGTTTTAACAGATAGTAGAGCTTTAGCCTCACTGTCTCACAGGGGAGCGCACAATCTAATGTCCATAGTCATGTATATTTTACTTACACAGTCATGTGTCACTAACATGACATTTTTTGGGGGAGGGCAATTATCCTGCATGCTGCCCTATATCATATAGAACTATACATATTTATTCAGTGTGTAAAATCAGTAGATAAACAGGGCATTGCTGGCTATGCTTAAAGAAAGCAGCCCAGTAACTTTACACATCTGCAGCAATATAAAGAAAAGATAGATTTTCACAATGCGAGAGGTTGTCGCAATTTGAAAAGTTGTTGCAATTTGAGAGGTTGCATCAGGAGCTAATTTATTAGCAAAGGCTAGATCCGATCTCAGTCCAGGAAGCAGATACTGACCCTGTAAGATGCCTAAACAAAGATGGTTCTGTTCATTGATGAGAAATACATCTGATCCCTATGATTCCTTTGATGAATACATGGAAATGTTATACCTACACACACTAAGCATGCATGTACATAGGATGGTAACTCCAATATAAAATTACAGGACATTTAGCGATTTTACGTAGAGTTATACAATCTGTTTTTAATGCTTTCTTTTTTTATATGAAAAATATATAGTCAAATCAGTTAAGTGATATTATAAGTCAAAAGTAATCTCGTTCGATTTTGTATTAGTTCGGAAGTACTGTTGAAACACGAACGTGCAAATGGATTTAATTAAACAAAAAACTAATGACTTTCATAATGACATGTTCAATTTAATTCAACTTTCACTTAACCGACAAAAATTTTCTGGTCTTTTTCTTTTAGATGAAATGAATGATTTAGACATTGTTCGGTCGAACGAAATACAAAGTTTTCTGGATACTTGTTAAAAAGATCTAAAACGAAATGTTTTGATCGGTCAAGCGTAAATATCAAATCGGGTATGGGGGGCCTAACTTCCGAATCTAAAGTCGTTCATGCAAAAATTGAGCCATGCATGGGGGGCTTATGCAGGCCATACACAGGTCAGATTTTCAATCAATCAACTTAAAGCGATCAATTTTTAAGTCGGTATAAAATTGTATGTCGATTGTATCATGCCCCATATGTAGTACAAGATTTTTGATCGATTTTTTTTTTCAATCCACAAAACAATCGATCCAAAATAGTCCGATTGAATCGAATTTTGAATTTTCAATCAGAAGTGAGGTAGAATAGGTAGAAAAAAATCGATCAAAAATTGGTTGACCACACTTGATTCTCAAAATACCGAACCAATTTTCAATCGACCGATCAAAATTTACCATCCAGTCCGATCAAAAAACGACTGAATTTTCACTCAATTTTGATCGGATTAAGTCGATTTAACCAGGTGGGCAAAACTCAATTCTCAATAAATCGACTAAAAAATTGATCGTTTTAAGTTGATTGATTGAAAATCTGACCCGTGTATGGGCTGCTTTAAGCTGTCCAGCCCATGCTAGTATTCACCCGCAGCCGACACACGATTTCCTTAGGATTTGTATTGTAAAACTTGATATTATTTCAATGATATCTATAGATGAAATGAGTACTCTCACAACTTCAGATAAAGGGACATTTTATCACCTAACACCTGACAAAAAATTGTTTATATACAGCTACAGTACTACAAAGAAAAGAGGCATATAACAAATTGTGTACATAGTATCCTGGAATGGTAACACAAGGACAAGCACACATTTCAGTGTGCACATTATGAAGATACCAGGATCCTGGCACGGCTAGAACCTACAATAGGTCACCAGTTCTTGTAAAGCTGATCATACACAAGTCAAGAAGTCACTAGATGTCTTTCTGAGCTTAATCAACCAACAGTGATGGAAATCAAGCATAAAACTGAAAGACCTGCGGTCAGATAAGTTGGAATATTTCAGTTGTTCCTTTTTTTTACCTGTTTCAATTGATTTGTATCTGATGGTATTTTAAAACATGTGCCCACATTTTTATCTTGACTTGGTTTTACAGCGATTACACTGGTGTGTGTATGGCTAGCTTTACTGATACCAGTCTCATACCAAATTTGTATACTTTTATATGTACACCATTTAAAATGTGTGCCAATATGTTACAGCTATAGACAGCTGCATGTCACAAAACATTTAGAAAGTTTGTCAAATACACATTCAGCGTAATAATAATAAATATCCAAATATCAATATTATATGGACAAGTCACACTGAAGTATACATCCGTGCCATAAAGAATGACTGAAAACCATAAGCTGTGTTTATTAATAATAAATAAATTACCAATAAAGTGATTACTAATATTAGTAATTAGAAATAAAACATTTTAACTGTATTTGTGATCATTTTTACCATATTGTACAAATATCAATATTACCTAAGAACATGGCCAATAATTTTCCAGAAAGACATAATCAAAAACTTAAACAAAAACCAATCAATCTATCACCCAATTGTTTTATCTCTCCTCTTATGTCCTCTGTTTAGATCACTCCATACAATTGCCATTAAATTTAACAACAACTATGTAGTGCAGGGTCCTCCCTGATAAAATCCATAGTGATTGGAGAGTAAATATCACTGCTATGTAGTGCCGGGTCCTCCCTGATAGAATCCATAGTGATTGGAGGGTATAGATCACTGCTATGTAGTGCCGGGTCCTCCCTGATAGAATACATAGTGATTGGAAGGTTTAGAAAGTTGCTCATATTACATGGTTTTGGTAGAAGAAAAGGTGATTGTACAGAAATTGTATGGTAAGATTGGAAGGTGTAAGGGGGTTTCTTAGTTTGGTCATCTTCGCTTGTGCAATTATCCTACAAACCTTGCCATTTATTGTCCTGGTATAATTGCTAGCAACAATCAGTTGCTATATATATGTAACAATAAAGTGTACTATACAGTAGTGACTAATCATTAATGATAGCACAGCGCTCCAGATTTATGGGATTAATCACTAATACATATAATTACGATAGCGATGATGAATTTAGCAATGAAATGGCACTAGCTGCTGATCTTCCAGTCTTTGCCTCCTTAAGGTGGGAATACACGGGTCGATTTTTTTGTTCGATAGACTCAAAAAGTCTAAAGGCTGCCATACACGGCACGGATTCGTGCCGGATTCTGGCGCGATGGATTCCGGGCGCGTGCACGCGGATCCATCGTGCCGGAATCCCCTGCAGCCCACCTTGCCCGTCCGATCGCATTGGATGGATCGGGGGCACAGAATCGGATCCGAGGAAGAACCAACCTGTTGGTCTTTTCGGTCCGATTCTGCTCTGATCAGGGGGCGTTGCGGTCCGGGAGGCGAGCCATCGGACACGGATCCCTCCCGGATCCGGCCGTACAAGGTGGGCTGCCACGATCGGATTCCCTAATTGGCTAATCGTTCTCACCTGTGGATGCCGGCGGAATCGCCGGAATCCATCGGGTGCTGAATCGATCAGCCAGGGAATCCGTGCCGTGTATGGCTAGCTAAACGAAAGTAACGAAAATCTAAAACCAAACAAATATTTTGTTCGACCAACAAAAGTGAACGATATCGAACATAAAATCTTTCGAAAGCTGTTCAAACATGTTGGTAAATTTTCATCTATCTTGTCATAAACAAATGTAAATCACATCGGTTCATTCAAAAATTTTAGTTCTAGATCGAATTAAGCTATTTCTTTTTCTAAAATCAAAATTTTGTTCGAGAACAGGCGAACGAAATTTCATTCGGTCGAACGAAAATACAGTGTACAATTGATATTCAATCAAAATAGCGAACACTCTGATCAAATCTATTGTCGATTGTGCAAAAATGTATACGTGTATTCCTACCTTTACTCTGTTTCTCCGGCGTGTCGTTCCCCTGTATCCATCTCTGTCTAATTTCTTTGACCATTCTCCCTTTTCTTTTTTTTCAAACCCCCCTTTTCTTTTTACCTCCCTTCTTCTTTACATCTTTTTCTTTCTGTGACATACTCTGTTCTCTTCTCCCCATGCTTCTCTTAAGCCCCCCATACACCTTACAATCTTACCAATCAATTTCTATAAAATCAACTTTTGTTCTACCAAAACCATGTAACATTAGGGCCTTTCTAACCCTTCCAATCACTATGTATTTTATCAGGGAGGACCTGACACTACATAGCAGTGATATATA
>CM070037.1:91525050-91547030 GCA_036250615.1 Ptychadena robeensis
ACGCTGTTATCAGTCTGCTAAAGGTCTGCCATAGATCGAGGTGTCTATGGCTAGCTTAAGAGGGCGAAAAACAACTAAACAAACGGATGCTATACTAAAGTTCTACCTGAAGTGGGGATTTCTTTTTATTATCTTAATCCTGATTATATTTAGCTTTTTGTGGTTCCTCAAAAAAAAGCCTAGATGATGCCTTGAGGATTATATTTACACTACCCCAGGTAACACCCACCTGTGAAGAGCCTCCATGTCTGAAAACAGACAGAACCAAAACTCACTTCAACAGATCACAGTATATTTCACTCTCTGTGATGCAAGTTTTCCTCCAAAAACTAAGGGAAAGTCATCTGCACATCTTATAGAGTATGGCTAGGGCTCTACGCGCTGGGATCCGCGCAAGCCATTGTGTGCCTATGGTTTGCATTGACATGACGGAGGCTTGGACAAATGGATCCGGAGCGGTGGAGACAGCCCTGTCATAGCTCCATTGCCATCAATTGGCCATTCTTGCACTGTGGTGTTTTACCATCTACCAAAACTACAAGTGTCAGCATTCTCTACTGCCCTGCAACTTAATGGATGGTGTGAGGTTCAAATGGATTGGTATGCAGGTGTTATATATAGTATAAGTGCATTATTTCCTGATGTTGTAAACAAACTTCTAATTGTCCAGAAAATCAAACTCTAAGTTCTGTGCTTTGCTGTTAAATCTCTCCACAGCTCCCGTCTCCAACCAGGTACAATAGTATACCCCTAACCGCCCTCTCCGCTCCTCCACTGACCTAGCTATGACACCCCTACTGCTAGTTATGATACCCCTAGTCATATGATCACATGCACTGCTTCAAGACTCCTTTTGGTCTGCTCCAACTCCCTGGAACTCTCTTCCTGGCCCCATTAGACTTGCTCCCACTTCTATCACTGTAGTATAAAAAAGCCCTAAAAACCCACCTCTTCAGTCTGGCCTATCCATCTTCTCATTTCTAACTTCAATACCCTGCCAGTCCCATCCCCCACCTAGAGTATACTTTTCTCCCCAACCTATTAGAATGCAAGCCTGATTAGCCAGGGTTCTCTACTCCTCCTGTGTCATAACCTGTACCTGTGTGTGTTCTCTTGTGTTGTCTCAACTCGAATTTATTATACAGCACATAATGCATAATAATATGTCATAATAATGAAGGACTTATTATTGTTAGAATATTATTCTGTATATTGTAATTAATATTTTTATATAGCATTTAGTTCTAAAGATTTGTATACCTAGGTGTGTCTTAGGGTGGAAAATCTGGTACATCATTTTATTAATGGAAGCAATTTCAATTTAATTGATGCAAAGTGATTTACATATCATGGATTTACATGTGTGTACAACAGAATGTTTTTGGCTGGAGTTCAGCTTTAATCTCCTATTAAATCTACATATCCATTTAATACTCCCTTTCTGAAGTAACAGTGCAGATACAGGAAGGGCAAATGAGGATATATAGCCATTAGAAAATGGCTTAACACTGGAGTAATAAAGTCATGGAACATTGTGCAGGTCATACCGAGACCTGATCTTGGATACATTATAGCAGAGCCATTATACCTCATCTGGTAATGATTAGCCACTCTTTCTCGATGCTGGAAGTCACTTCCATCTGTGCCGGTGGCTCGAGGACCTGCGCGGGAAGCCATGGTTCAGTCTAGAGTCCTGCAGGAAAGCCACAAAAAAAGACAATGTGTTATAATTCATTATATCATTAACTATAGTGGTTATAGAACACATTGGAATGTCTAAAAGCCCCCATAAACCTTTAGATTTCTCTGTCAGATTTCCTTTTGTTTTACCAAAACCATGTAATATGAGGGACTTTCTAAACAATCAAGTCTACCTGTGTTCAATCGCAGAGGACCCGGCACTACATAGTTGTTGGTAGATCTAAAAGATATCTGACAGACAGATCTAAAGGTGTATGGTCAGCTTAGGTGCATCTACAGACTTATGCCTGCCATACACCCACAGACAGGTGCAGACAGATGAGCTCCGATGAGCTCTGGAATGCAGCATGATGACGTTTATTATTTATTAAGATGCATAAATAATATTATTATTTATTAAGATGCATGTGATGATGTTATGACTAGGGGTATCATAACTAGCAGTAGGGGTGTCATAGCTAGGTCAGTGGAGGTGCGGAGAGGGCGGTTAGGGGTATACTATTTTACCTGGTTGGAGACGGGAGCTGTGGAGAGATTTAACAGCAAAGCACAGAACTTTAGAGTTTGATTTTCTGGACAATTAGAAGTTCGTTTACAACATCAGGAAATAATGCACTTATACTATATATAACACCTGCATACCAATCCATTTGAACCTCACACCATCCATTAAGTTGCCCTTCGGTCAGCGGCAAAATCGGCCGCTAATCTGCGTGTGTATGCCAGGTTTTAAAAATGTAGATTTGTGTACGCTGTGCAAGCTTAACTTTATATAAAGTCCAATTGAACACTTGAAGTACATCAAAGTAAATGGTGATTAAGTCTTACAATTCATTTTCTTTCTCAAGAAGCCACAAGAAAATCCTGTTACCTGGAAGAATATGTTGTGTGAAGTAACAGTGATCTTTAAGTAGATGTCTAAATATGTATTAAACAAGCATAAAGCCCCCCCCCCCCCCCATACACATTAAGATTTTTACCAGATTTTTCGGCCACACATCTATGCATCTATGGGAGGTTAAAGAAAGCTGTCGATCTGACAGGGAATCGCTGTGTGTGGTACACACCCTGGTCCTTATCTAAATTACTGGTGATCAAAGAAAAACGAACATGTCTGTTCTTTGACTGATCGCTGTTTGGAGCGACCAGGATCGTGATGACATACCGGCACCTTTTGTGTGCCGGACTAAGGGTATGTCTCCACTGTGTTCTCGGCTCTGTCGGGTCCCCTTGTGCTAAGAGCATTCCTTTGGCGAGGACACAATCCACATTACCTGTTTCAGGGCCGCTGTCAAGGGGGGGACAAAGGGCAATTGGCCGATCGGTTTGGCAGCTCACTGTCAGACTGTGACAGTGAGCTGTCAGCCTATGCTCACTGTCACAGTCTGCACAAAAGGAGAGGGAGGTGCAGCTGCTAGCAGCAATCCCCTTCATCGCTAAACAACTTCGGAAGGAAAACCGCTACTGCAGACAGGTAATGTGGATCCGTCGGGTCCCTGGCAAAGGAATGCGCAGGAGGGGCGACGGAGCCAAGAACACAGTGGAGACATACCTTTAATTTGGAAGGGGACACTGGTCCGATAATTAAATCGATGTTGAGTGTTGAGCTCTGTGTTACCCCTAAAACACAAAGAGGGGACAGTGTAGAATGTACAGCAGGTTTCTTTAGGAGACCGATGTATCTTACATGAACTGAAGCTACGCACAAACGCAGGAAGTGCGAAAGGCCCCCTATAGTGCATGGACACCTCATGAGGAATGGATTCCACATGGTCTTTGAAGGTGGAATAGTGTAAAGGGCACATTATTAGCAGAACCTTCTGAGAAATTGGGGGGAAAAACCATCACACTTGCTTTTATAACCCATTCCCAGATAAATGACATTACTCATGAGATGAGCCGTTGTCCCCCTGTGCACATCAATGAGCATCCATGATCCTGGTTTCAGTTCTCCAGCTGACCTTCCTTGGACTTTTGGTAGGTGTTATCCATGACATAGAAGGAATATTCCAGAAACCCCTGCTGTTTTGGAGATGCTGACTCACCTTCCCTTCCTGCAGGGTCCCCATCCAATGTATCACCAGGGGTCGATTCCCCCAGGCGTGTGCGTGGTCAGGGGAAGGGGCACTATGGTCACCCACACCCCTTTATGCTTGCTACTCCACTGACTTGGCCTTTTAGGATATCCACAAAGATATCTCTGCTCATTAGAGTCACATATTCAGCAGGCAGCATTTGCATTTCGAATACATATGTAACGCTTGCTCTAATAATGCAGAACACTAAGCGGGAACAGGTCCTCTTTAAAAAGGTGTACACATCTGCTCCTGCACCATACGGCAACAAGGGAGTGTATACCATAAAACCTTAATGAGACTACCCCCTGTCTGTCACCCCACAACATTGCACTGACGCCCCGTGTTCTCCCCATGCTATCCGTGGGGTTAGTCTTGCAGCCGCACACTCACCTCGGTATTCGCAGCCGAATAATGGCTCACTCAGCTCTGCACCATGACCACTTCCGGTTTCTGGGCGGCGCCATCTTGCTCCTCCCGGAAATGATAGTCAGCAGCTGGAATGTAGAAGTGGGAGGACCGAAGAAGATCGGTAATAGGTGGTATTGGGCTGCTATAGAAATTTAAAAGGTCCTTTCGACATGCTGAGATTTGTAGTCCTGTGGTTTTGTATTTGAGCAAAAGTGAGAGAAAACGAAAATATTTTCTTGCCTATAGCTTCAGAATATAGTTTTCTCTCTTTTTTTATATAAATATATTTGCATTATGAATTTTTTAATAGACTGTAGAAAAATTAATGAACAACTCTTTAAGTGCCAGATCCTTTTTTCTTCGAGCACACTTACTGAAAGTGTTCTAGACAAAAAAGTTACCTAATGATCAACAAAATACTTTCTGAAAACAGAGGCCCCCATACAACTTACAATCTTTCCATACAACTTCTGTACAATCAAATTTTATTTTACCAAACCATGTAATATGAGGACCTATCTAATCCTTCCAATCACTATGTATTCTATCAGGGAGGACCCGGCACTACATAGTTGTTGGTAGATCTAATGGAGATTGTATGGATTGATCTTAACATGTATGGGGGTTTAAGATTGTTACACATTTCCTGTTGTAATAAGCCTCTATTTCCAAGAAAAAAAATTTAAAAGCTAGTTACGACCATAAATACAGCATAATGGCTTTTTTTGGAAAATGAAAAGAAAAAATTCTGAAGATATATCACTTCTGCAACAGCACACAATGTGAACAGTACACTGCGAATCCCAAACTGCATGTGTGGACAAAAGAGGACATCCGAGCACATGCCGTGAAAGAACCCTTAAGGCCCCCATACACGTGTCGGATTCCCACCGGATTCCGGCACGATCGATTCCGGGCGCGTGCACGCGAAACGATCGTGCCGGAATCGCATGCAGCCCACCTTGTCCGATCGATCAGGTCCGATCGTTCAGGGGCTCAGAATCGGATCCGACCGAGAACCAACATGTTGGTCTTTCTCATCCGATTCTGCCCGGATCAGGGGGAGTTGCCATTTGTGAGGTGGAATCGGAGGTGGAATCGTCCCGGAATGGTGCCGGAATCCGCTCAGACAAGGTGGTATGCTGCAATGGATACTCTTTATTGGCCAATTGATCACACCTGCGATTCCCGGCAGAATCGCCGGAATCGATCGGATGATGAATCGATTGGACATGGAATCCGACACGTGTATGGCTAGCTTTATACTGGTAATTTCAGTGATTACAGTCATCTTTTTATTATGTGTGCACGCATAAGCTGGGTACACATGTAGATATGGGCCAGATCGATGGCCGCTTTTCAAGCTGGACCAATCAATCCTGTTCAAAAACAGGGATATCGGACATGACCGTAAATCACGTTCAATATCCGTTGCTTTGCTTGGAGACTGCTGGTCTCCATGCAAAGCATTGGCTGAGCTGGGAAGAGCAGAGCTGTCTCCCCAGCTCCGCCGATATCTGACAGCAGCGTAATGACATCATCACACTGCTGCAGGGTACATCAGATGGCTCAAATATCGAGCCGTCTGTACCCTGCTTTAATGTTCTCCTTGGCTCCCACACGTGGGATGGGTATTTGTAAATGTTGCATAGATTTGAACGAGCCCATCAGATATACTGTGGCAGAATTGAATGGCCTAAGCTCCATCATTTTAGGAAGATATGAGAAGCTACATTTGTCTAGATAATGCCACGTATACCTCCATTGCAGTTCAGCTTAATAGGGCATGTCGGGTCCAATGAAACACAAAGCCGGTTAAACAGAACTTCTTGGTCTATTCAGGTAAAGGTAATAGGGATTTACTGACAGGAATCTGACAAACACAGAACAAACCTATTATTTGAGTCTTCTCATAAAATGTGTGGACCCTCCAAATTACAGATGCCACATCCCAACAATATTATACAAAACATATTTACACTTTTCAGTCCCACCCATCCTTTGTGTAAAGCGATTTGTACAGCTTGACAGGAGGAATATATTTGAAAAGCTGGCCATAGACATCTCGATTTGTGCCCAATTTAGCCACAGATTGACCTCCGTCCGCGCTCATGGCAGTTAATCTGCCGCAAAATCGGTCACAAATCTCATGCTTAAAACCTAAATTCACCCACAAACATTTACAAACATGTCTGTAAATTTAAGATTGCATTACTTTGGATAGGATCCAGCGTCCCCAAACAAAGTAATGGCTGGCACACAAAGGCTGTGCGGACAAATCTCTGCACGACCGTCTGTCGTCTTGATCGTTCCGGTCGATCTCACAAGAAATCAGCCAAAAAACGAGTCTGTGGATAGTCCAGGATCTGTCTGTGTGTGGTGGCTCTTGATGCATGAACTCGAGCTTTAGTCCATTTCTTGTGAAAGTCCACAACACTTTTGAATGGCCTTTTCCTGGCAATCCTCTTAAGGCTCTGCCCATCCCTGCTGCTTGTGCAACTTCTTCTTTTCCCTTCCACATAACTTATGGAGGATGTTATGATGGTTTTCTGCACAACTGTCAGGTCAGCAGTCTTTCCCATGATTGTGAATCCTACTGAACCAGATTGGGAGACAATTTAAAGGCTCAGGAACACTTTGAAAGTGTTTTGTGGTAATTAGCTGAATTAGGCTAGGTTTCCACGGCGTTGAGCCAGTACATCGGCTGGAGGTTGGCATAGTGCAATATGGTGACCTCTACCCTGGGGGACAGGCTGGAAGCTGTGGAAACACTGCGTTGAGTCATGTATATGAATAGGCTGCGTCGACTTCCCCATCAAGGTATACGATTAATGCAAGGGGTATCGGTGCAGCCCATAGCGCCGTGGAAACCTAGCCTTAAGCCCCCTATACACGTCTAGATTTACTGTTCAATCAACTTAAAAAGAAAAATTTTGGGGGGTCAGGGAAATTGGTGATTGTGTGTTTGCCAACTGTAGTAACAGATATTTGATCAACTTTTTTGGGATCGACAGAAAGTGTAATCAATTTCAATACAACCAATTAAAATTTACCAGCATGTCCAATCATTTTTTAATAAATTTTTTCCCAATGGGGGCCTTTAGAATGGGACTTTGAGCGTAGAATATTGAACCTTTTCACAGTATTCACATTTTCTGAGATTTGGGGGTTTTCAAAAGCAAATCACCTGTATAATATGAACAAGTCCCAAGACCAATATAGATTATGAATCTGTCCAATGAAAACACAGACAGTGTTTTCTGATCTTGATATTTTGATCGGACACCGATCTTAAGCGAATCCATAGTAGATCCACATGGAATGTTCTATCGCAATACGACCATAATCGCCAATTTTAGTTTCAATCACAAAACACAGAAAAGAGTCATATATAAATGTGTTCATCGAATACAATCGCCTCGACCAACACACACAATGCGTCCGATCATTGTACAATCAATGAAAATTTTCCAACATGTCCGATCATTTTCTGATCAATGTTTTGATCGGTATCGAACAATTTTCGCCGATCGAACCATGTGTGCAGTATACAATTTTAATCCGATCGATCTAACTTTCATCGTTTTAAGGTAGCCATACACAGGTCGATTTGTCAGCGATCAAATGCCGATCGATTGCTGATCCAATCTTTCCAGGCGATCAGGAATCGGCAATGGATCTGATTGGGA
Organism: Ptychadena robeensis; assembly: GCA_036250615.1. Lineage (NCBI taxonomy): Eukaryota > Metazoa > Chordata > Amphibia > Anura > Ptychadenidae > Ptychadena > Ptychadena robeensis. The sequence continues at coordinate 91,532,927 of CM070037.1, forward strand.
ATATATGCAACAGCACCTTGGTAATCCGATTTGTTGCTGATTTGGACATGAGCCGATCTCCAAAATGGCCGATTCCACAAAATCCATCGATCGGAAAGGCTGCTGCATAGGGCTATTTGGGTTCATCAATGTACTCCGATTGCCAAATCGACCAAAAAACGAACATGTCGGTTCATTGTCCGATCCGATTTTTTGTAGATTCCGATTTTTTGGGGTCGAGCGTTCAGGGTGATCAAAACCCGATTGATTGCCGATCGAACTCGTGAAAGTGCGCAGTGATCGATCTGTCAAAAATCGAGTGGAAAATCGACCTGTGTATGGCTACCTTTAGGTCGATCGAACGCTAAAATCGAACCGTGTATGCCTAGCTTAAAGCAGGCCATTCACCTTTAGATCTCTCTGCCAGATCTTTGTAGTATAGTATCCTCTGTGACTGAACACAGGTAGACTTGATGGTTTAGAAAATCCCTCATATTACATGGTTTTGGTAAAACAAAAGGAGAAATCTGGCAGAGAGATCTAAAGGTGTATGGGGACCCTAAAAGTAATGCCTTTCTCATGTACCGCAGCCATGGATGCAGTATGTCAAACTCATGGCCACCCTAGTCACGTGTGTGATGAGTACGCTCATGTGTGTCGCACTACTGAAGACCTTTTTTTGGACAAGCTGCTAACACCACAGAGAGCAACTGCTATTCTTTCACAAGGGGGTATTATTAGCTTTTTAGAGCAGGATCTACTTGAATTACATGTAACACCCACAATGCAGTTAGTTCTTTGCCTGTATTTTGCCTATACTGCCTTTGAATTTCCTATTTAATTCTTTGGAACCGCAGGTAAAATGTATACAGCTGGGCATTTTAACATATTACTGAAACTTGGGCACAGGTTCCCTATGGGAAAGCAGTTCCCCTGCTAATTACACACTAAAGCGCACACTGTGTGAAAGAGCCCTAAAAACATAATACGTTGAAATGAAACGTGGCATTTACTAATCCTGACAGCTAATTTGTGTTTGTTTAATTAGCCAATTTTTAAGTCATCTGGCTTAATACCATCTGACCAATCTGAATCTTTTAAGCTGGACATAGAAGTTGCGATTTCGCAGCAGATCGACCGCTAGTGATGACGTCATCACTCACGACCGGTTGTTCAGAGAATTGGCCACTCACCCTTTGTGTGCCACCATATACTTTGGATGGGGACGCTGGTCGATCAATCTTCCATTACGGCCGCAGATCTAAGCGTCTATGGCAGTGGTTTCCAAACTGGGGGAAGGGCACCCCCCCTCCCCCAGGCAAAGGTATTCTGGGGGGAGGGGGGTGCTGATCCTCATTCTTAACCTGTGTTTGAATGGGGGGGGGCTTGATAATGTCCCTAAATAGAAAAGGGGGCCCTGCAAGAAAAGTTTGGGAACCACTGGTCTATGGAGAGCTTTAGGCCAGGCACACACGCTTACATGTGCTGCCGATCTGGCAAATTGACAGCGCGTGATGGTGCCATCACGCGCACCAGAGAACCGGCCAGGGACCCTGTGTGTGCCGGCCGTTACTTTGGCCGATATACAGCTGAATTTTGCTTTTAAGCATTAAGGTGCCCATACATGCATAGATATGCGCTAGATCGATGGCAGCTTTGAGCGATGTACCCGTTCACAGCCATCTATCTACTGCATATCTAATGCAGCCACCCATCTTTAAGCGGGATCATTCAATCCCGCTCAAAGACAGGGTTATCAGACATGACCGTAAATCATGGTCGATATCCATTGCTTTGGATGAGAATCGGCTGAGCTGGATGACACCGCAGTGCTGCGCCTACAGCTCGTTCGATATTGGGCTCACACTGAGCTTGAAGGCTGATCCATTTCACAGGCATGGACCCGTGTATTGCAACCTTTAGATTTGCTGCCGATTTCCCAGCAGATCGACCGGTGGCAAAATCGACGGCAAATCTAAACGTCTATGGCCAGCTTTAGTGTGTGGTTAGTTAAAGACCTCAACGTTGTTCCATCACTGTGACCTTTTACCTACAAAAGCTGTAGGCATCTGATCTCACGCAGCACCCGTGCAGCCCTTGCCACTTGTACGCAGTTGATGATGCAACTATGATTCATCTAGGACTGCAGCCATTACAACATCCATGTGTGATGGGGGTGGGGGGTCACCATGACTGCTGTGCAAGGGCAATAAACCAGGAATGCATTACAGGGGATGGACAGATGACTACTGACCTCTCCCCCTGATTATTTCCACACTCCTGGGAGGGGGGAGCACACTGTATTGTCATGACCTGAACTCAGTCATTACAGCTGAGCACTTTGGGAAAGGGGGAGGGAATCTGAGACATCAGAGACACAAACTGATCCACCAGCTTGCTGTATGTGGCAGGTAACCGCACAGCTGACAGCCATCTGCAGGACAGACCGTGAGTACATCTCCTTACTATATACACAAATGTGTCCTTAGTCCTGTAATAATGGTAGGGTATTGGGGGTCATGTTTGTACCCCATAAGGAAAGAGTGATGTTTGTTAAAGGGCTATAATATATATATATATATATATATATATATTATATATTTTTTTTTTAACATGTTACAGGGCTGTGTTACTGGAATGATGGAGTATGAATGAGTAACCCTCAGCCAATCATATACTTATTATTTTTATTAGGTGATCAGTCTTTTTTTTTGTTTCCACTTTAAAAAGTAGCAACATTTTTCGATGAATGTTGCTGTTTACTCCAGGAAGTCTATTGATATTCCTCAAAAATTATCGTTGTTATATTTATTTCCCAACAAAACTTGAGGATCATTTTAACAAGTATTATCCTCGCAGTGGCCATACACTATGAGACACAAAATGTGAGGCAAATCTAATGAAAATAATGTAATCCGTAATGTGTGTTATACATTGGTAGAGCTGTGTTGTTTTAGTAAACCATGTGGAGCGCTCCAATTGGCCAGTGGTTGATAGACAGGCCTTCCCATATGTTATCAATGCAGCGGATCCATGGGTGTGATGGGTGATCCAAGTTAATGATAGCCCATATTAGAGTGGACTTAGTGTTTTTGTAAATTTCATGATGTCATTGTCATTTTATGTTAAGATCTTTAGAATCGCCCTACTTGTGTATAAACAGTTCCCCACCCCAAACAATGCAACTTAAATATTTTTAAAATACAGTTTGTTCAAACAATTTTTTCTGTGGATATAGCAGGGAAGTGTTAAACTACCACCAAGTGATTGGGGGGGGGGGGGGATTTCCCTTCATTTGCTATTCTAGAGGCCCAGCATAACATGAATGGAAACTATCTCCAAAGAAAGTTGTCACTGGAAATGGTGTACACACCAAAGATTTGACCTCACAATTTCCTCCACAATTTGATAATTGACACAGAGATCAATAAAAGATGGACATATTCAAACACATTGATTGCACATGTGTTTTTGCTGCAATGTTCACGTAAGGGGAACAGGATAATAGAATCCAATGGCAAAAAATGGTAAGAAAAAGCTAAAAAAATAAAAATTCCCCCAAACACCCAATACTAGATGGTAGACTCCCTTTAACTTCAATATGATCTTCTGGTAACCTGCAGGCAAATGTCTCCTCCCTATACAGTAGTTGTGTTATCTGACACTGTGTTTGTTGTGTTTACAAAGCAGAAAACAATGATGATGCTTTGACCAGCTAAACACAGGCTGTATTTTACAGGGATTAGCAATCTTGTTAATAGATCAGTCGCTCTTTCATTTGATACAAGAAATGATCTGATATGTGTCTGCTCTTCAGACATGGAGTGTCAGATGAATAGAATCATGAATAAAGGTACCTATACATGCATAGATGTGGGCTAGGTCAATGGCCGATTCGAGCGTCATGCACGGCCATCTATCTGGCCCATATCATATATGCGGGCATTAAAGTTTTAGATTGAGCGCGGTGATTGATTGTGCACGAATCGGTTAAAAAATTTTTGCCCACCTTAAATCTTCCAGCTCCAAAAATTATATTTACTTATCTATTCAATAAAAAATTATATAACAGGGGTCCTTCAAACACGTGAAAGAGATGTAAATGTTAAGCAAGCCATACACAGGTTGACTTTTGCATGATCAAATTTCAATCGTGTTGTGCAACTTTAGGAACGTGCACCAGTCTAACATATATTCATCGTACCACGACACAGTGTGATCGAGTTCAACACAATCTATTCACGGTCATACTATGAAGTACATGCATATTACAATTAAAAATACAATCATAATTATGATCACAAACACGATTATAAAAAAAATTGATCAAAATACTTTTGAAAAAACCATCAGATATTTGTACGTTCAAGCAAAATTTACTACCAGGTGTGCGGGAATTGATTTCCATACCATAGAATTATCGTTTTAAGCAGGGGTCTCAAACTCAATTTACCTGGGGGCCGCAGGAGGCAAAGTCAGGATGAGGCGGGGCGGGCCGAATAAGGGATTTAAAGGGGCACATACCTTCTGCCATGACTACTTCTCTCCGGCCAGGATGGCAGAGATTACCGGGAGCCAGGAGTCATGTCCCCGACATGTACACAGGAGCAGGGTAATGCGCCCCATTCAGCCCCCCCTTCACATGGGGGAGCCAGCTCCTTGGAAGCTCGGCCGAATCCTCTCACCACTTCCCCGTCAGTAAATAGGGCAGCGCGCTCATGACGCAGTCCCGACGCCACGTTCTTCTTGCCGGGCGCCACAGGAGCGATGGTTATTCTATTAACTCACAGGGGACCTCCCCAGAATGCGCGCAGCCCGTCCGTACACGGCACTGGGAGACCAAAGCTGCCGCCACTTCCCACCTGCTGCGAGCCAGAGCAACAGCGAAGCCGGCTACTTACAAGAACGTCTCTGGACCATCTCAAGGCTGGCGTGCACAGGGTGGTTTACAAACACAGACGTCTAAGAAGGAGGAAGAAAGAAGATTTCGGATCCCTTGCCGATCGCTTCCAGTGCTAGGAATCTAAAGCAGAGATGATGATTGCAGAGATCCTAGGCGGGCCAAAACAAGATCCCGAGGGCCGCAAATGGCCCGCGGGCCGCGAGTTTGAGACCCCTGGTTTTAAGTAAATTTAATGGAAATATCGAACCCTGTTTGGCCACCTTTAAGGCTTTGCCTCCACTCCCATGTATTTTAACCTCCCTTGCCTCCCTCCCAGACTGAAAAGCTGCTGCCCGGAGTGTAATCCGCCGTGTTTGCCCGCTCTCTACTCACCCCCTCCATTAAAATTAAGGTCTATGTGCCTGCCCCCTTCGGCGCCATTGGTAGAACTCCGAAGCAGAAACGCTGCAGGCTCACAGGGAACCGCTGATTGTGCTGATCCTGGCACGGGCGCAGTTTGATCCAGGAATTTAATGTATGGCAATGTTTCCATAAATACTCATTGGAACAGTACACATAGAAGCTTCTGTGTTCAGCTTTGTGTCATGTTGCTTCATTTTCAACTTGGCTTATAACATTGACCTGCAATAGCCTATTCTAGCGTGTCCTAACGTGTACATTAATAATGCATGTATTTTTTTATGCATTTTTGCCACAGGACTGTATAGTGCTTTTTCCATCACGTTAATGGCGTGTCAAAACAATGCATCAAAAACGCGTCAGACATTCACACTCTACTGCAGCCATTGGAGACTTGGCCTTAGGGCTCATACAGATGTCAAATGCTTTTCCGTTTTCCGTGTCAGAAAAGCACCCAGCACTCATACTGTTCTATGAGAGGAGCGAGGAGAGGCATTGGTACCTCTGTGACTATCCCCAATAGCTGAAGTAAGATCTTGATATTCACCTGAGATGATCATGATACATTTGATGTGTTATGTCTACTTACACTTACCCCTCTGCTGACCATGCTTGTTTGCAGAGTTGTCCCAAATACTATGTCTCCAGGCTGCCCTTATATGACACCCAACTGCCCCCCACCCCATTTCTGCCCTGCAGCATATACTCTTGTTGCTTCATTGGATCACATGAACCAGGGAAATAAAGTGTGAACCCTCCAAATGGACTTGTTGGAGCTTACATAGGTCTATGAATCTTATGACCTGCCAGTGATGGCGCAACAACCACATCACCATGTGGTGAAGACCGTGAGCATCATGTTAAGCCAAATGTGAGGTATTTTGCTTTACTCTTTGAAAACCTTAAAACCAAAAAAGAAAAAATTTTTGCTTCCCACTAGGGGATAACAGACAAATTGGGGGTTTCAATGGAAAGTACAATGCATAACATCATATCGTGAGAAAATACATATCACCATAGATTATATTATCTTATCTCCATTTGGAATGGAAAGGGGGGGGGGTGGTATGTGGCGCCATAGACCCCCATATTCATACAACCCCCCCTAACCTTTACCTATTTGCTTAGTTAAATCCAGCTGGTGCATATATTATCAACAATTTAGCAGAGAGAGAGGGCACGGGGGGGGGGGGGGTTGAGTCTCCTACTCCTTCTCTCTACCCAGACAGCCACAAGGCTAGTCGGGCACGCCATGGGGGAGACATCTAGGCTTTGGAAAAAACTTCCAATCCCTGAATGCCCCCCCCCCCCCGGCATGATGGCGCCCAGGTTGCCCATGCCTAAAACCGTCACTGAGTACTGCGTATATGTATGATTTTTTTATGCCCTCAGATAAATAAATTCCAACACCTCATCATATTGGGAGTTTAATGAAGACAAGATATATTTATTTGTTTACAGCTGGTATAGTGTTTAAGAGAAGGACCTCAACCTATTGCCTTCGCTCTTAAAAAAAAGTTAGCATTCTAGTATGTTATATGAAAAATATTTCAATACAATGCAGACTGACAGGTGAGTCATATGTTATCATTCATCCGTGAACTCTCCCCAGAGTACACATTGTCCTCTCTACGTATTGAACCACTTTTGGGTGGAGCTGGAGAAATCAACTCGTGGCTTAGACTTTGCACACTTTATGATGTAACCAGTGATCAGATAGTACAGAGTCCATACACATATATATAAAACCTGTGATTCCCTAAAACGTACAATACACAAACCTCCTGTAAGCATCATAGACGGTGACTGTCTAATATCGGGTACAATGGCCAATGAGTAAGTATAAACAAAATATTTTCGAGTTTCATTCAGACAGGAACTAGACTTTTTTGCCTTTATTATAAGGCTTTCAATAGATTTTAGTGGAACTGGGAAAATGTAGACAATCATTTGATTCTTGGGCTTTTAACAATTAAGAAAAGTCTGGTGGAATGGTGAGTTGACTGTAATGGATTATATCTTTAAAAAATATTTTGAAATGTCTAATTTGCAGCCAATTTGGGTGAATGAAGCCAATTCCTAAATACAGATGATAAGAGATTGGGCTTAAAAACCATGAAACTTTGCGTCTGAAAATAAAATGATCCTAGAACCAGGACAGTTTCCTTTTATGTCTGTGGATAACCTTGGAAAGTGCTGTGGTCTTGTCACATATTTATTTATATACATTTTATTTTCTCTTCTAGAGCGGAGCAGGTTATATTAACAAATATGGAATATGCCATGAAGTCATTGAGTCTCCTTTCCCCTAAATCTCTTTCCAAGTGAGTGTTACACATTTTTGCCTATTACAATTTCATGTTTTACTTTACTTATTGGGTTATTCAGCAAACGCCAACATGTGTGTGCATTGTTCTGTTACCTATAGTTGGATTAGAATGTCCAAATGTGGTTTGTATAAAATCAATACCACAAGCTATTGGTAACTGCTATTGTGATCAGTGTTCTTAAGGTGGGCATACACATTCGTTTTAAGTCGATCATTTAGAAATTGATTCCTTTTATTTTTACATAAAATCAATCGAGCAGTGATTGTTCAAGTAGCTGATGGTTTTCCTAGGTATTTGGATGGATTTGTATCCTAAAATATGATTGAACATCATATCTCATAGAATCAATCTCTTTAAATCTATCACAATATGTGGTGGTAAAAATGATTGACATGTAATACAATCAACTTTATTCTGATTGTATTTTTAATTGTTTGAACAAAAAAACCGAACTGTGTTCTTTTACATGAACATGCAGGCTTTGCCACACAGGTGAACTAGGTTTATCGTCTTCAGTCCCTTATCTACCATCCAGTTATATAGGAAAACATCCTTGTGACTTAACCACCCCATTTAATAATTCTGTAATGGTTCTTCCTTTCCCTTGAACTCTCTTTTAGGAGTTGTAATTTTTTAAAAATTAATGATTTCAATTGTAGTATAGTAATCCTTTATATCTACCAACAACTATGTAGTGTCAGGTTCTCTTTTCTCGATTCAACACAGGTAAACTTGATGGTTTAGAAAGTCCCTCATATTACATGGTTTTGGTAAAACAAAAGGAGATCTAAAGGAAATCTGACAGACAAATCTAAAGGTGTATGGGGACCCTGAATGAAGTAGGGGAACAAAAATTCAAGTGTTTACTTGAAACGTTGAAAAACAATTACTTTGTTGTGTGTGTGTGTCTATTTCTTGTGTCATATATTTTGAAAAATAGATCCAAATATCTCTTTATTGCGTTCTACTGCAATTTTCCTGTGTGTTATAAATAACCTCTAGTTATAAAAATGAAGAGAAGGAGTTTCTCTACAGTACAGGAATTCAATAGATACATTTTTCAGGAGTGCATTAAATATGTTGTTGGCACAAAGTAATAAAGGAATAGTCCTAAAGAAAATCAAACTAATACAGGCACCGCATCTAAGGACTAGAAAACTGCAAGTATATAACATTTTTGGTTATAGATTTATATTCATATTAATAATATTGTCAGGCTATTGTTCACAGATTGTAGGAAATGGCCTATGCTGTTTTTCAGCTCCCTTTGGTTTACTTTGCTGGTCAGACAGACTGATGTTTGGAAATTTGTTGGCGCTGTCTAAGTCTTATTACAACCCTGGCCAAAAGTCAGTCGCTGTGCAGTGGGGACAAAGGACAGACAAAGTTATGAAATAATCCCTAAAGATTTGAACTGTCACAAACATACAGTAGGTTGATGGGCAGCTAGATTATGACAACGAAGACCTTGCTGGCTTAAATAATATATATGATGGTATTCTATGAGTTTTTTTATTGTTGAGGATAATCTGGAGGATAATTGCAGGTCTGGCAAAATACATACATATGTTGGTTTGTTACCAGATGAATATGTTTCCCATATTAATCTAGTTTCAGGTAGAGATGGTCAAATTTTTCGACTTGCTAACTTTGTGAGCTGATTGCAAAGCCTGTGAAAATGGTATCATCACCAAAATGGAGAGATGTTGCTGGAGATGTATAGAAGGGTTGTGGGAACATTTGGAAAAAAAAAGTTTTACTCTAGCACATGGTGTTTTTGCATAAATTAAGTTCAAAATTAAAGTCAAAAATCCAATTTTCGAGATTTTGACTTGACTTTGAACTTAATTTGTGCAAAAACTGTTTGTGTTAGAGACATACTTTTTGTTTTGTCGTGTACCCCCAACCCTTCTTTACATCTCCAGTGTTGATACCATGTTCAAAGGCTTTGCAATTAACTCGAAATCGTCGAATTTTTGAAAAAAAATTCGACCATCTCTAGTTTCAGGTTTAAATATAAAATAATAGAATAAGCAGTAGTTTAGTCACATTTAAAATATTTGTCTCCATACTGTTATTTACTGTCATGATTTTTTTCAGATGTGTCTCAGTCAGCGCAACCATGACTCAACAGTTCCTCTCTCGCCCGTCATCCAAGCCTCGGCCCTTCAGAGTCTGTAACTGGGATCGCAGCATCCGCAAGGGCATCGTAACAGATAGTCTAGAAGATTTACTCAACAAGGTGAGAAAATGACAGTGATATTTTGTAAAATGGGGGATAAAAGTAATGAGGTGTGTTACATTTTACTTATGGTACCTTTCCCACCCCAGCATGTCTCCCTTCCTCTCTTTTTTTTTTTCTGTGGTAATCATCTGTATTTGTCCTTCTTGCCCACAGGCCCAAGATGCCCTTCTCATGGGTGATGCTATCACACTGGTTCTTGATGAAGATGGAACAGGAGTAGACACAGAGGACTTCTTCCAATCTCTGGACAGCGGAGCTGTGTTTATGGCTCTGGCCAAAGGGCAGACATGGAAGCCTTCCCAGGTGAGCAAGGAAGATGAACGTAAATGTTTTTATTCCTTAAATATCTGTCAGCCCATTTCCTACTGGTGTAGTTCAAGCCTATTGAACAAAATCCTTAAGTCAGAAAGACAAAATATCCCCCCAGCCACTAACTTAAGCTAGCCCTACACATATAGATTTTTGCATGATTGACCATCGATTCAATCAGGATGTTCAATATTTTGATTGAATGTCATTCATAGCTATATCAAATGTATTTACTCGATTTTCATTGGAACAAACACTGTGTCGAATGAAAACTCGATTGTATGTACTCGAACGAACTATCATTACATTTTTATTTCGATTGGTGCTGTGATGCTGCGCTGTGGTGTAGGGGTGTAGCCACAAACAAGGGTGGGGGGTGTGCGCAATCCAACTCTACACATTAAGTGCTGATTTTTCAAATCTAACAAAAAATTATCGAATGACATTGACACTTTCAAAATACATTCCATGGTTACCAGATCGATCAATTGAACAAGTTGTTCGGTTCTCCATCTTTCATTCGATTGATTGAGAAATCATATTACATCGATCGAAGGAAAATATCAAACCATGGCCATCTTAAGGGTGATGTCTAATCAGCTGAATGTAAAACTAGTTAGATTGGATAAGGTTTATATCTGTTAAAGTCCAAGAAAAAAGTTTCCCATATATATATATATCGTATACTCTTTTTTTGATACAAAACATGTGCGAATTCTTCCAACCAGCCAAATTTGTACATAGAAGCTCTATAAATCTACATATTGTCACACTAAGCCAACCAGAATTCTGCCCAAAAGTCCAAAGTTTGGTTACAATTCACATTGGCAGTATTAATAAGATCTTAGGGCATTTGCTATATGTGTGACATCAGTTACATGCTGCCCATTTACAAAGTAGAGTAAATTCGCTGATCAATTATTAAGCTGAGTTCTTTTCTTCTTACCTTTGCAGAGTGCAGGTTACCACATTGCCCTTTCCAGCAAGCCGCAGAAGAAGATCGATGTGGCTCGGTTCAGCTTCGACTTGTACAAGAATCATCCCCAAGATGTCATAGGGTGCATCAATGTCCAAGCCACATTCTATGGAACTTACACTGTGTCCTATGACCTGCAGTGCTACAGTGCCAAGCGAGTAATGAAGTGAGTATACACATGGTATAATGTGTACAAATAGATGTAAACAAGGCTCATGTGGAATAAGATTACAACTCCAACTTCAGTTTGAAAACAATAAAAACTATAGATTAATTTCAAATTCCAACCCCCATAGGTTCTACCACAACCCAACCTGTTTTCTGGTTTCAGTTAAAATTACAGCTCCTCAGTTGCCTGGGGATGAGAAGTAGGGGAATGGAGAAGGACAAATGTAATGAGTGACCCAAGACCACAATTAATACTTTACAGAGGGTGTAACAAGTGTTTTCCAACTCGACCCCAGGTTCCCAACCTGCGGCCCTTTGGGCATTCTTCGGTGGCCCCCCTCAGTTCCCCTTGTTATTGCATAGGGCATATGAACTCGCCTAGATGGTGCCTGAGCCCTCTACTCTTCTCCTCTAGTGTTTTCAGGGGATCAGCAGACCGGGCCTATGCTCCCACTGTTCCACCAATGAACGGGGTGTTTGTATAATATATATTGCGGCACTTAACCTGAGAAAAGGGGCATATAACCTTTGAGCCTTTGATTATCTCTGAGGCACATATCTATGCTTGACGTATCATTTAAAACAAGTTTTGTTATTTAAAATTTTTTAAAAAATGTCTTATAGCTACGCATGCTGTCATTTGCATTATATAATAAGTCAGAATAGATAGAAAATGTTATGTGCGGCCCTTTAGTGATGCTGAGGGCCGCACTTGTGGCCCTCCATATCAACTCAGTTGCCCACCACTGATCTAGACGCACGGTAAAGTCAAGTTTCAAAATGGGAACACAGACCACAGTTAAAACCTGGCAATGGTTCTATAATTTCTCTGTTTGTTGTATTACAAAAAAAAATTTTTTTTTAAAATGCCAACTAAGAATGTTTTATTTCCCTGCACAGGGAGGCGCTACGCTGGACTCTTTTCACAATGCAGGCCACGGGTCATGTCCTCCTAGGTACATCATGTTACATGCAGCAGCTATTAGAACCCAGCAATAAGCCTCAGCTAGAGGAGGAGAAGCCAACCCCTGCACTCAGAGACCTCATCCCCTTTTATCCCAGGAGGATCCTTCCAGCCTAACTCTATGCGGGATGACCATGGACAATCTGTATATGCACACCCTCAGCTGATTAGTGCAATCCTGTCATTGTGCCTGTGCTGCTCACTCCATTATTACTACATGTACAGTTCGTAGACGGCTTAGCTGTTCGTTTTATCTAAATATGTGTTTTTAGGGAGTTTAATTACATGCCATTCTACAGAAATAGCTGGGGTGTGGATACTGTGAAAATGGTGCCTTATTACGGTCAGGGGAGCAATTGCTGTGTTCATGTGCAAAGCTCCACAGCAAATCCAATTTTACTCTTCATGAGGAAATGTCTGTACAGGTTTTAGATGGCATGTCATAGAAACTGCAGAATGGGTTAGAATGCCATGATGCCAATTTGGAATGCAGCTTTGGGGTTTAAATAAAGGCCCCATACACCTTACAATCTTACCATACAATTTCTGTACAATCAACTTTTTTTCTACCAAAACCATGTTATATAAGGAGCTTTCTAAACCTTCCGATCACTATGTCTATCAGGGAGGACCCGACACAACCCTGTTTCCCTGAAAATAACAGTGTTTTATATAAATTTTTGCTTCCAAAGATGCCCTACGTCTTATTTTCGGGAGATGTCTTATTTTTCCATGAAGAAGAATACGGCACTGGGGTATCAGGGTGGGGTGATCACTTAAATTTCTTCCAGCCTACATGGACCAGGCACATGCCTGTCACTATATACTTTATACTATAAATAACCCAGCCCAATCATTTCCCAAAATATTAGTTTTTTAACTAACGTATGGCCACCATACACCTTTAGATCTCTCTGTTTGATATCCTTTAGATCTACAAACAACTATGTAGTCCCGGGTCCTCTGAGAGTGAACACAGGTAGACTTCATGGTTTAGAAAGCCCCTCATATTACATGGTTAAGAAAAGGAGATCTAAAGGAAATCTGACAGAAATCTAAAGATGTATGGGGGTCCTTTGTGACCCTGGCTCACTTCCTTTTTTACAACATGAAATTCTTAAAAACTCTTTTATTGAACCATCATTTGAAAAATGCTAAATTTTTGATGGCTAGGTAGCTGATCGCCATCAGATAGCTGTAGCTTCCTTGACATAATCAGTATTTAAGTTTATTTTAAACCAACTGTGCAGCTGACATAGTTACATGGGAGCTATATTGCCTGCCTTGCTGTTCTGTTAAGCCAGTTTCATGATCCTATATCTCGCTCACTGTACAAAGCCAATAATGCTGGCTCGGCTCTTTAATCAGTCCTTTTGCAGGCAGTTTGTTTTACATATATGGATATCCTCTTGCAGTTTTTTTTCAGTCTTCCAGCACATAGTTCTGAAATTCTTGTTTCCACTGATTCCCTATGTTCCTCTGCACTTTGCACATAATAATATAGATGTATAAACGTTGGGTGAGTTACTACACTGCTGGAAAATCATGATCTGCTAAGCAAATCTTTTACCTTCACATGCAGCCAGTAGATGTATTTATTGTAAACAGGACTCTGAACCATCATTCAGAGCATTAAGAATTCACACACTTTGTCTGACCAACACAGACTGTTACCAGTTTACTGACCTACAACCTGATATTGTATTTAAACTTTATGATGTATATTATGTATTTATTCTGGTTGTATACAAATTATGTTCTATGAATTCTTATTAAATGACCAGTTCCTGTGAATTGTGTTTTTTTTTTTTTTTTTTTTTTTTCCAATAAA
>CM070037.1:91547130-91558586 GCA_036250615.1 Ptychadena robeensis
TGAGCCAAACCGAGTCCCAATGTTTAGATTGCATGCTAATCCCCATTGACCGGTTCCATTGTGAATTGTGTTATGTACAAACTGTTTGAAGAACACACTGAAAGACATGCATCATTTCCCATCAATGGTGGACATGGAAAATAGTTGAAGCTTGCAAATCGTATACAGACTGCTACTTAGCCAATCAAGTTTTGTAGCTGCAGTGTTGAACTGTCCCTGTCTGCCTGCATGTTGTTTTAATTATATCTCATTTTCAGCCCTGGAATTTTCTAGAAAGTAATGTCTTTACAAGCCCCCACCCTGATAGGGGTCCTCTCCTTCTTACCCCAGCAGTATAAAGCCATGGATCACAAGTGTCAGACTCTAGTCCTCAAGGGTTGCCATAGGGGCCCGGTTTAGTTTAAACAGTTGACAGATTTGGCTCTTGAGTAAATGGGTTTTACACCCGAGCCATAGATTTTACACTGCAAGGAGGGTAAAGCTGGCCACACACAGGTAGATTCCTGTGCAATCCACAGGCGATCAATTACAGTGTGATGACGTCACCACACTGTGATTGATCTTGGGTCAATCGTATGGTAATCAATGTGCACCACATGGGCACATCAATTACTGACAATGGGGACCCGGTTTCCTGTTCCCCGGGTCTCTCCTTTCCCCAGAGAAGCAGCTAGCTCCTTCAGCTGGGGAAAGTAGCCCCCCCCCCCCCTCTTCTGGCAGAGCTGGGTCTGTGTTGGCCACGCCCCCTTCAGACACACAGAGCAGCTAGCTGAACACACAGCTTGTGTGTGTGGCTCAGCTGCTCTGTGTGTGTGGATCAGCTGTCCGCCCGTCCATTGCATTGGATGGGGATAGCGCTGTCCCTATTCAATGTAATGGATTTCGACCAAGGTTTTCCAACATGTTGGAAACCTGTTTGGTAGAGTTACCGTGGATGGTAGATGGTAGAGAAACCGTGGATGGCTCGGATGAAGAAAAAGAGAAGAGGAACATCAGGAGCCACTCGATGTTCCTCTAATCTTTTACTTCATCGAGCCGTGTGTGGCTAGCTTAAGATCTCACCATTAAGGTCACTGCATTAACCTGCCCCGCTTTGTTTTCGTTGTGGTGACGGTCCCCATCAATATATTCCTTTTAAATGGGGCTTGAGATTATTTCGGGGGGCTGAATGATGATGATGTCACTACCTGTATTTGGAATACAGAAGTGCCAGTGTGAACTGTCACTTCTGTGTTCCAAACACCAGATGTGACACTCCGCGATGTTACCCACAGCACGACCGGGGAAATGTAATGTCCCCTATCTCCTAACTTCCCACACCACTTGTGGGCATCAGCACAGTTTTGCAGTAGTACAATGAATAACAAATGATGCTGTGTTGTGTCTCCAGAATGGACTGAAATGATAGTATCCAAAATTCCTTTTTTTTTTATCTTAAAAAACTAGTGGAAACCCTCATCCCTGAAGCGAAATCGATTTATTCTATGATTCAAGTTTATGAAACTACCTGAAAAGTAAGTGCACATAAAATATTAAACGATATTGGCAGTGAGCAATGATGTGTATGACAGGTTCATTCTGCTTGTGGTAGATTTCTCCTCCCTTCCTGTTGTGACCTTGTTGGGGAGTTTGTACCACCAACATCTATAACATTTAGAGTGCACAGACACCAATAAAAACCCCACTCTATATACATTTTTTCAAATGATTGGGCACAAAGGAACCCTTTAGTAGGGTGTAATGGGTGCTGCTATGTCTGGTCCCGAAAAGAAACACAAACAGATCTCTGTTAATGACCATTCAGTGACTCAGGGACCAATCAGGAGTTCACTCACTGATGAAGTGCTTGTCCCTAGCATCTGAAGCCAGGATCACTGGCAATTTCATGGCAACCAGGGTGCAGCCTGGCAAGTAACACTTTCATTGGTGGATAAGTGATGGTGGCAAGAATTTGTTCTCATTTTAGGATTTTTTTTTAGGCTAATGAGTTTAATAAAGGACCACTAACCCTGCATTGTATGTAAGAGCACCATGGGACAAAGGGATAAGTAGAACAAGCATTTAACCCTTTTGGTGCACAGCTACAGTAATACATTCATTTCAAAGGATTTCTTTTTCTTCACCATTTTGATCAATGACATAAAAAATATTTGATCCTCGCAAATATTATGCGGACTGCGACTATGCCATTCAAATTCTGTAGCTGCAGAGTTGGAGTGGCACAGCCTCTGTCTGCGTGTTGTTTGCAATATTCATATAAGATATCATTCATCTTTATAAAAAAGCAATGTCTTTACAAGCCCACATACTGATAAGGATTTGAGTCCTAAGTTGAGATTTATTGAGATGTTATTTTTAAACACGTCCATTCATGTCTATGGGCGCGATTGGACACAATTGGGTGTGACCGCCCACGATCAAAATTGGGTGCGATTCTGCCCGCTAGATGGCGGGTAGAATTGCGGCTACGCCCAGTCACGTCAGTGGGGATGAGACCATTCAAATGTTCAAATTCGGTTAAAATCGCGCCTAAGTGTGGACAAGCCCTTAGACCAGTGGTGGCCAACTGAGTTGACATTGAGGGCCACAAGTGCGGCCCTCAGTATCACTAAAGGGCCACATAACATTTCCAATCTATACTGACTTGTATAAGTATTTTCTATAAGCCTTTAATGATATATATACAAAATATAACCTTTGATTCAAAGGTTATGTGCCCCTATTCTCAGGTTATGTGCCGCAATATATATTATACAATCACCCCCTGTTCATTGGTGGATAGTGGGAGCATAGGCACTTACCAGCCTGCTGATCCCCCGCCAACACTAATGGAGAAGAGGAGAGGGACTTGCTTAGGCACCATCTGGGTCGCTGATTGGCTTTTACATACTACTATCAGGTAAGTTTATCTCCTCTCCTTCTCTTCCCACTTGGACAGGTGAGTTCCTATGCCCTATGCAATAACAGGTTTCAGAGGCCACAATTGGAGGACCAGGGGGGGCCGCAGGTTGGGCACCTGGGCCTTAGAAGAACGCGTCCCCATTCATTCTCTTTGGGGGTAATCGGACGCAGCCAAAAATCACAATTAAATACACTTGCTAGGGATTTCTATGGCAAGGGATTGGGTGCGGCTGCATAGACATAAATGGTCGTATTTTAAAATCCGCAAATTGTGAAAGCATCCCCACTCATTATCTATGGGAATGGGGACGCGCGCTGAAGTAGGGCCCGTGCCCCCCCCCCCCCAATGCCTTTGCGCCCCCGAGTTTGGGAACCACTGGCCTAGAGAATGATTACTCAGATTTTCTACTGGCTGTAGTTTGCCTGCAATAGAATGTTTATGTTTACCGGTGATCACAAGCCTCTATTTGTCAATATTGTTTTATATATATTTTTTACATTTCCCATCGGAGCTATGGAAACTAAGGACACCTACCAGTATGTCGGGCATAGGTCATATTTAAAAAACCATTATGGCCCACCAGTTTGCCCACCCCTGGTTTAAGCAGTCACTTTCTAATCCTTTGTGACCCACATCTTAAGCCTCCCATACATGCATAGATTCCGACTCGATCCTCGATCAGCCAGGGTCCCTATCCAAATTAATGCGATCG
Organism: Ptychadena robeensis; assembly: GCA_036250615.1. Lineage (NCBI taxonomy): Eukaryota > Metazoa > Chordata > Amphibia > Anura > Ptychadenidae > Ptychadena > Ptychadena robeensis. The sequence continues at coordinate 91,550,745 of CM070037.1, forward strand.
ACCAGAACAAATATCATGATTTAAATCGGTTGATCCAGGTGGGCAGCTTCGATCTATGCGTGTATGGGGGGTTTACTGCAGGTCCGGGTCCATTGCTGCACTAGAGGAACAATTATAGGAGTTTTGCCTTCATCAGCTGATGATTTGTATTATATCAAAGGGGAATTTGGGGAAATCAGAGACATCTCTACATAAGCTGACGTGTTGAGAGCAAGGTCCCCTATAGATGAGTAAAATGTATGTAGAACTACAAGTCCTAGAAGGATCTAAGGAGATCAGGCTGCATATAGCAGCAGCGTCTAACCGTCTGCCATGGGAAGTGCTCCCCCTATAGATGTGACTGTCACGAGCCAGAAAGGCAGCGGAAAGACTTCATTTCCCAGCATGCCCTGGTGCTGGTTGCACATGCTCAGTAGGAAAGAAGATGTCGGCTCCCTGAAAGGCTCATGTGCATGGCTGTGCTGACATCTGATGGGACACTGACACAGTGATGGCTCTTCCCTGGAAGCAGATTATTCTGCAGAGGACGTGTGTGTCTGGGCTCATCCAGCACATCTCCAGCCTGCAGATCCCCAATATAAGGAGGAAGCACTCTGTGCCTTGGTGAGTCTTTACCTGATTACTATGAAGGTGACATTATTAGTACATCAGCTGTAAGTCCTATATCAGCCTAGTGCCAGGATTTGTGTAGATAGATATTGAAGGGTTAATCAGCTGTTTTATGTCTAGAGGACATTATTGAGCCATGGAGGTCATTACTGGGGCTTTACATTTAGGGGTGTATATAAACGAAATTTATATGCTGGCGTCATATATACACATAAAGAGGTTTCTGAGGGTCTATTGTTTGCCAAATGATTTTAAACCAGAAGCTTCCAGAAGTGATCAGAGAGTACCCCTCATTATGTGTATTTATGATTTGAAGGTCAGGAACCTCCCACCTGCTTACAAAAAGGAATAAGAAACTCTAAAGGTGGGTTTACACGTCAAGATTTTTTCGGCCGACAGATGGACGATGAACGATTTTTTGGTTCATTGTACAAAAATCTGAAACGGCCATTTGCTCCGATGGATTTTTTATTCAGATATCTGACAAAAAATCGTCCACAAGATGATCGGACATGTTGGTAAACTTTCATCTGTCGTTTATTTTTCGTGTAAAAAACGAACGTCCTTATTTCACTCGATATTTTTTCCTATCACTTCCTAAAAAAAAAATCTGAAAGATTTTTCATTCGTGTTTCCAACTATTATTTTCATTCGATATTTGCGTCGGTTGTACAAAAATCTAAAAAAAATCTACTTACCTTCGATAAATGGACGAACGAAATCCGATAAAAAAATCAAAAAAAAATTCGAATCTGAAGTTGAACGAAACAAAAATCTTGACGTGTAAACCCACCTTAAGATACAACAACGGTAGAACCAAAACAATAAGGAAGAAAGGACAGGTAAATTGACCCATCATCTAACCCTAGAGGTAATGAAACAAACTAATATTTGTAAACAATGTGCTGAAAGATTGTTTGATGTTTTTTAGAGCACGGGTGTTCTTGAAAAAGTCTATAGAAGACGAAACGCGTTGAACAAATCCCAGTGCAAACCATCAATTTCTGACCTCCCACTAGCGGAGGTCTGATCAACTGTTAGATGGGGAGAAACGGGGGCCACCAGTTGTAGGAGACCCCCGTTCCTTCCCGGTATATCTATTTGAATATCTGTATATATTGCTATCTGGAGTCCAACGTCCAGTTGGATATTGTTGTTATATAAAATATATTGTTTTTAAATAAAATATACCCCGCATGGGGTCAAACTATATTGGAAGCTTCTGGTTTAAAATCATTTGGCAAACAATAGACCCTCAGAAACCCCTTTATGTGTATATATGACGCCAGCATATGAATTTAGTTTATGTATAATTACTTAGAAAATCCCCAGTAATTGGGGTGGGGGAGAGTCTATTTTTGTTTGCCCTTTCTTCCATAGCTGCCAAACAACTGTTCAATTTTTTTTACAAAATTTAGGGGTGTATAGGGAATATGTATCATTGTGTTGTTTCGCTCATTGTAGGTACGAAGAGCATCTGGAAAGGCACGATGAAAAGAAGATTCACAAGAAAAAAGACGAAGAAGAAAAGGGTAGTATCCTGAGCAACCCGGGGGTCATCACTGCCAGCAATCTAAGCAAGGAACAGCTATGTGAGCATCTGGCTCAGAATATCGTCTACAGGGAAGGTAAGCCAAACCATGGAGAATGGTGGTCTGTGGTCTGTACTAAACCTAAAGATGACACAGTTAATTACTTCTCATGGCTACACTCCATATACACTCTTCTGTGGGGTTCTCTGTCTGTGCTGGCCCAGCTCTTTCTTTACTGCGTTACATAACTTGTGGAGGCATAAAGGCAATATATAGAGCAGACATAGGCAAACTATCTGGCCCATAAATTTTTTTTAATCCAGCCCATTCTGGCTCCCCTCGTTTTCCATTCAATGAATGAATGAATGAATGATCATTCCTAGAGGTGCCGTAATGATGCCATGGCTTGACGATGTGATAGCGCTGTGGATGGGTCTAGGCAATCATTGTAGGGAACAAGTGGAGGGGTGCTAGAGCGTCTCGTAATATTGTGCTCCCGTGGTTGAGGTTTTCGAGTGATCACTCACCTGAGAGAACACCTTTCCTAGCCACCATGTGAATGAACGCTACAAAAATACTTACCACATTTACTTAACACTGCCTGAAATTGCCTGTTTAGGGAGAGCACTCTCCTATCTATACAATATCCCCAGGGCACTTGTGTAAGTTGCTGTATAATCTGCATTCCATACAGGTCTTCATAGAGCCCCAATAACTAGGGTAGCCACCGCAAAACAGGAAGTGCCTGGTGCACATGTTAATGCTAATTTTAAACCAAGAAAGATTTCAGTAAATGTAAAAAAAAAAATTAAAGCAATGAGTACATATATGATTTTATATTTTACTTGAGGGTTTAATACCCTGCAAGCTTTCAGTTGTATAAAACTTTCTTAAAAATATTTGCTGATACCTTGAAGGCATTTCCTGGAAAGGGGTGATTACTATCTCTCACATTTGTTCCTTCATTGTCCCATTCTGGAGGCTTCAAGAAGTCTTGCTAACAGTTTGCTGTAATGGTGTACTGTAACTGATTCTTGAGCAAGTACATGTACACAAGAAGTGGCTGAAAGAAGCATTAGAAAGGATGATCATGAATCATGCCCTAATGAGTTTGTTGTAGATATGTATGGTAATACCTCCTTAACCTCCTGGGTGGTTGGCCCTAGGCGCGCTTTTTTAAAACTATTTTCCGCCCTCCTTTGGACCCCAAAACATTCCCATTTCGTAAACAAACTCGGGCTAAATGCCCAGGGGGTTCATTTTGCGCCCTCCCTTGTCCTCCCTACACATTCAATGATGATTTCTGGGATGTGCTGGAAAAAAGAAACGCCACCTATCCCCCCCCCCCTTGCTTCTCCGGTGACATCATCAAGGTAGACCAAGAAAGTTTGATGGCTCCACTGATATAAAGGAGTACCATGGGCTCCCACCAGACAGGTGTGTTTGCCTAAGGTTAGATCAGGGTGAATTTTGTTAGTAAACAAACTTACCCCGAGTTAACTTGAGCTAACCGCCCAGGAGGTTAGCGAAAGAGACTAGCCCTTGCACCCTCACCCTAATAACCTTATAGATTTACTTCAACCTATATACATATTGTATCTTCTAACTACAACCTTTTTCTGTTTTTAGGGTCACTTCTTGCCATCAACAAGCCACAAGGATTGTCTATTGCCGGTAACTATTGTATAGTAAATGTATGATAACCAATATTCTGTGAATCCATTAGAAAGAAAGACCATTTTTTATTTATTATATAGTCTAATCATTCAGTGTGCTATTAAACTCTCTATAAAATATAACTTCGCCAAGAACAGTCAATTCCCTATCCCCCATGCATCCCATGTAAATAGTGTGTGTTGTCCCAGCTCCTCCGCCCCTCACTTCACCTCCTCTATTAGTAGCTTTGTGAGGGGTGAAGAGGAATATTGGAAAAAGGTGGTTGCTCTCACCATTTTATACTCTCGCCTGCCACATCCTAACACAAATATTTGGAGAAAAATAAATTGTCTCCTCACCTCTCATAGGAGGGTGAGGATTACGGGAGTTTTTAAAAGGCAGTACACACCAAAAGGTAATTAATGTAAATTGTTTTAATAAACAAGTATGTTTTTGGCACAAAAAAATAAAGCAATTAACTGGTCAAATACTTGTACAATTGACAGAAATTTTCCAATCTAATGCTAGGCATACACATGCCGATAAGCAGCCGATTTTTATCCTGACCGACGGACGTGCGCACTCGCGCCGTCGGTCAGGTTAAAAATCGGCCGCTTATCGGCATGTGCCCACATGGGGCGACAGATCCCTGTCGCCCCACAGCTCGGCCGGCCAGAGAACGGACATGTCCGATCTTCTCTGGTCGAGGCAAGCCGATGTCATAAGCTGCAATGAAGACGGCTTCATTGCAGCTTATGGCCGGCACACAAAGGGTGCCTGGCCGACTGAAGGGGCCCCATAATGCAACGGGGTGCTAACGTGATGACGTCATCACGTTAGCATCCCGGAAGAAATCTGGACTAGTCTGTCTACACACATCGGCGTGTGTATGGCAGGCTTAACTGATCAAGGCTGTTTAGATTTTCCTTCATCATTTATGATCAATGGAACATAGAAGAAAGGAATTATTTGCTAATGATTAATTTATTGCTGACCAAACAGTCATTGTCAACAATTCCAATAAGAAATGTGCAATTTATCTAACTGGATTTGCCTAGTTTTGGGGAGGATTCTACTGTTTTCCAGGACAGACAGTAAAGGGAAGTCTCCAATAGCCATGTGTGATGCATATGGGGGGGGGGGGCTTGTCATGTGTCCTTTAGACAATGTTTTCTCCATCTGCAGGAAGTTCTGAAGAGTTCTCTCTGGTGTCTCTCCTTCCCGTTCTGCAGCAGTTGTTACAGATTAAACCTGAACTACATGTTGTGAAAACGGCACCGAAGTACGTATGGGGTATTCACTGGTCGATGAGGGTATGGTAACCATATTCCTACAGGCTTAGTCAGAACAATAACTTATACAATATCATGTGTGTAAAGCCAACCAGTCATTCCATTGTCATATACCTTTTATCTTATAAGGTTACCGCCAAATTCCTGGGCATATCCAAATTCTGTACATATCCAGAGCTAGAAGATTTAGTAAAGGTGAGCCCTTTTACACCATGTCCTCTGTCACCCTCTAACAAGTGCTCAGCAATCCCTAAGGCCCTATTGCTGTAAGTGAACCTCAACTTTTCAAATGTCGGGTCAAAGCACCTCAAAACCAAGTATAATACACTCCCAGATATCTGACACCCAGGGATCACTGTATTCCAGATAAATGTTTCTGGTTGTAATAGTCAATATTAATAGGGTATCAAGCTTGTGGGACTAGTCCCAGACCACTGAATTACAGTACTGTATATACAATAGAGACACAATAGCAATGTAGTACAGCATGTGAATAGTATGGCTTGCCAATTTTCAACTGTTGCTGTATTTAAAGCTCTTACTTGTAGTGTTTAATTGTTTCCCCATAACTTCATAAAAAATCTGATTTATTTTTGGAAGTCAGTTCCCTGGCACATACCCCTCTCCCTTTCATCATTGTCCTTACCTCTGGTGGTATTGTTTAAGTACTGTCTTTTGTAGCCCATCTCTTTCACCCAGTGGTATTGTTAGCGCTGAATACCCATGGTCACCCAATATTGGTGTATATGGCGTGCTGAAAGAAGTAGGCCTGTAAATGTGTGGATTTTTGTCGTATATTTACCTATATATATTTATCTTTAGGGAAAGCTCTGGTCTTGTCCTTCTCTCCACCTGCCATGTGACAACAAAGCACTTTGAAGAGTTTTATTCTCGCTGTCGAAAAGAAAAGAAACCGTTTACAACATTCTGGTAAGTGTCCATGGGTCCTTTTCCCCAAATTATACCCTATATACCATAGATCTGTTTTTTTTATTACACAGGAAATTATATGAACACCACTTTATGAGGTTATACCTGGGTTTAAATGCACTCTTAGGAATATAGATGAACACCCTGGGTTGCTATTGGGGAATATTTTGAAATGTATGCCTTACCTGCTCCCTTTGCCCTACCAGCACTTTATGGCCATAGGGAAGAAGTGTATAGGTCTGTAAAATCCATTTATGGTGCACACAATGGGATAGAACTGATAGGTTACACAGTGGTTAGATTGCACAATGAAGGTTGACAGTGTTGCCAATGATTGATAAACCGTGTCTGAAGAGTTGTTAGCCTGCAATAGGAAGTACTGTTACTGAAAGGATTTCAATATGAAACTTTCATTGTTTCACAAAAGCAAAGTCCCTATAGTAGCTGAGGCTTCTGGAGTTTATAGCTTCTTGGTTGAGACATGTGTTGGTGTAATGTCCTATACCAGTGATGGTTAACCTATGGCATGTGTGCCAGAGGTAGCACTCCGAGCCCTCTCTGTGGGCACGCGAGCTGTCAGCCAGCACAGAGGAAAGAACTGCAGCCTATTGGCTCTCAATGCAGTTCTTTTCCCTTCTCTTCTGATTGCACACAGTGCCCCATACCCTCTCATATTCTAGAAAGGAGAGTGTTTTGTTTACATGTTTCATGTGTGTATAAAAGTTGTGTATGTGCAGTTAAATTGTCATGCTGACACTTTAATAAGTGGGTTTGGGTTACAGTTTGGGCACTCAGTCTCTAAAAGGTTCACCATCACTGTCTTATACTGTCAACACTGGAATGTGTATAGGTAGCCATACACAGGTCGATTTTGCACTCGATTTTTATCACTGCACGCGTTCACGAGATCGATCGGCAATCAATCACGTTCTGCTCACCCTGAACGATCGACCAAACAAAATCGGAATCGACTAAAAATCGGATCGGACATTGAACCAACATGTTGGGTTTTTTTTTTTGGTCAATCGTTTGGCAATTGGAGTATGTTGGTTGTCCCACAGCCCTATGCAGCAGCCTTTCCGATCTATGGATTTTGTGGAATCGGCCATTTTGGAGATCGGCTCATGTCCAAATCGGCCACAAATCGGATTCCCAAGGTGGTGTTGCATCGATTCCATTGATCACTGACAATAGTGATCGCTACCTTATAAGAGATTTGCTGAACTTACGCTGGAAATGATTAAAGATGATTTTTTTTTTCTTTTAAGTGCAATAACTTTAGGAGTTCCAGACCCACCAGAGGGACATGTACAACTAGCTCTGAAGGAAGAACAAATTAAAGGCCTTAACCTAGTAAGTCAATTGTATTTTTGAGCTTTTTGTACCCTCCACTGGTTAACTTTCAGTCCCCCAATGTCCATTACAATGAAACTCCCTTTACAAACCTGTTTTTAACAAATGCAGTGCCCTCTAGTGGCCATTCATGGTACTGCATTATGACAATTAAGGCTATCAATAGATGACTCCTATTCTAGTACTAGAAAAAGGAAGGTGCTCTTGAGAACATCAGGTAAGTATACAGTGCTGCTTGAAAGTATGTGAACCCTCCAGACATGGTCACTGTTTGTGCAAAAAACATTTAAAGAACCTTATTAGACATACATCTAAATCCCAATTTGTAAAGCACACCTTCCAAATAGTAGACACACACACAAAAAGAGATATATTTTCATTATTTAAGTAAACAAAGGAGGTTTACAAAGGTGAGCCCTTGTATTAGTAGCTTGTGGCTCCTCCCTTTGCAGCCATTACTCCAACTAAAC
>CM070037.1:91567359-91583727 GCA_036250615.1 Ptychadena robeensis
CGAGTTGAGGGCTTTTTGATTCCTTTCATCCCTTCTCACCATATCCTTCACGGGTACTTCACTCAAATATAGCAAACAGAACACAGGTTCACTTTGTGCCTAAAGCAGAATAGAAATAAAACCAACAAATCCCTCTCTAGATTTGCTAATCTGGCTAACCAATTATCCCTAGGAAAGGCAGGTGATGCACAGGAGCATTGCTGAGTGCATATATTAGTTTATTAGACAGACTGCACTTATTAGAGCAATGTGTTCCTCATTTTGTCCTTATCAGTAATACAAAGTTAACAGGAAATATCGAATGACCAGAAAAAAATGCACAATGAGCTGTCTTTAAACTTTATTCACACTGAGCTGGGACAACCAGCATGTTCACATTTCTGCAGGAAGGCAATGGTACACAGATGGGGCAGTTCGTCAGAATGGAAATGGGCGTGTTTTGCATATGCTTTTAAACATACATTAAATGGTAAATGAGTGGTAGCAGCATTAAAGACTGTAGTATCTGTCGACACAATGAAGGCCGTTGGCCTGTAATAGGCTGTTTATAGAGACAGCAGGAGAAGGTGGCTGACCATTCGAAGTACCTTAATACTTTCTACATCACCGTTCTGGATCAAGTAAGTAAAGTCACAAAATAATTCCTTATTTGAAAACATTTTTTCATGTTACAATTAGCAGCCAGGAAGGCAGCATTTTCAGTGCTACCTTCCTCGTGGACCCAGAAATGACAGCTTCCAGATAGGACACTCCTCTGAACTTGTATAAACAAGGTAATCAATGTGGATAAGTTAGCACCAGGTTGAAAATGCATGCATAGGTTCATCACTGTATGCGCCTCAGGAGCCCCTAAAGTTCAGAGACCTGCAGTATTTGCCTTCATTTCTTGAGAGATGTTGAAAGCACCTATGGTATCCCACCATGCAATGTGGGGTAGCACTATATAGTGTTGGTAGTGGTCGTAGCTCACCACTTTTACAGATATTTGCATATTACAGGGAAATAAGTTTGCAGCAATGGGCTATAGGGTAAGTGGAATGTGGTGCTGTCTAGTCTGCAGTTGTAAGCTGCAGCTGATTCTGAGCTAGTGATTGGTATACCTGGGAGCCTCAGACTGCCACTTGTAGATATAAAGTGAAGGCACCTAGATTGAGGCTCAGCATGGGAAGTCACTTCTAGAAGTGATAAAGCTACCTCAACAGATCTATTGTTATGACGGCAGGCTACCCTGACTAGAGGATGGAGTTGAGGTAAATGGTTAGGAAACAACAATACTACCAGAGAGTCACATATTTGCCCAATCATGTCAGCTATAGCAGAAGGCATTGAGAGCAGATGCAGGTATCTCTGGGGGCCAATACTTTATTTTGGTTATTTTATCATTTTGGTGACAGAGCCTTTTAAAAACAAAGTTAATTGATGATGTTTACAGCAGAAGGGATGTAATAATGGCAGTCCCCCGTGCTGAGAGTGGTTCTGCTCCTTTGTGAAACTTGTTGAGATGCGTCCCCTTGGATAGCTGGAAGCGGATAGGTTTAGGGGGCAGTTTGCAGCTCTTGGAACAGCTGCATGTGGCTTGCAGAGAAGAAGCTCCTTTACAGAACAGGCAGGGCATCCGATAGGGATCCAGTCCTGCATAATAAAGAAGGTTTAGTTTAATAAGCAGCTGGGGGGCTAAGGGGGGAAAAAGCAGGAAGCCAATCATGGAGGAACTAGCTGCAGACAGTAAGCAGAGTGGATATAATGTGCCTGTTTCTGTATTTCTCGTGTGTGTCTATATATGAACTATGAATGTTTCTGTATGATTGGTGTGTATAAGATTAGTGTGCCTGTCACTGTATCCCTGGTGTAAAAAACAGATCAAGTTATATGTCTTTTATTTCACATAAAGTAGGAGTACCATTTCACACTAGTAAACTATACTGCAAAGCAAACTAGCATAACATGGTCCTCAATCTCCCTCTGGTATGATTGGATATTTGGTTTCAACAGTCCTAGATAGACCTTTCTGTTATATACTCCTGAAGGTACACCTTGATGTAGCTGTTTTCTTTCCTATGCATTTGGTTTGTGTGCCTCCATGGAACATGTTGTAAAATGTATTTGAACAAAAACAAATGGTCCTCAATCTGAAACTGTGTAATTTAATTGGGAGGGGTGCAGTTATGTTTAGAGTAGTCTAGAGTAGGAGGGCCCTGCGGGGAAAGTTTGAGAACCCCTGCCCTATTAGAAGCTGCGATGTAATCAGAAATAGGGATTTTGACTGTACTTGGTTTTACATGGGGTGGAGATGATCAGTGGAAGCAAAGCAGGGCAAATATTTTGTACCCTATTATTATTATTATTATCATTTATTTATATAGCGCCAACATAATACGCAGCGCTGTACAATACATTAGAGTGGAGATACAACACAAGGTAATACACACAGGAATAGGTTACAACAGGTTAGGAGGAGTTGAGGACCCTGCCCAGACAGGATAACAGTCTAATAGGTGGGGTAATAGAGCATACAATAGATGGGGAGAGGAAGGGACTGGTATGGTTGTAATGTTAGGGGTGAGAAGATGGGTAGGAAAGATTGAAGAGGTGGGTTTTCAGGGCTTTTTTAAAAGAGCTGAAGGTAGGAGCAAGTCTAATGGGACGAGGGGGAGATTACCAAAGAGTAGGAGCAGCCCTAGAGAAGTCCTGTAGCCGGGCATGAGATGATTTTATGAGTGGGGATGTCATTAGTAGGTCACTGGAGGAGCGGAGAGGGCAGTTAGGGGTGTATTTATGTACCAGGTTGGAGATGTAAGGAGGACCCTATAAAATGGCACTGCATAGAAGATTGGAGATATTGACTTAACAAGAGTTATAACCTAAAGTCATACACAATAGAATTAGACTGCTGTTATAAATATTTTTCTGTAACGTCAGCATGTGACTAGTTTAGAAAATCAAATCAGAAACAATACAATGAAACTCTCATTTGATTTAATAAATGACAGATGTCTTTACCTGCTCTGGACACCTTCTTAAGAAGATGAATATCTGCTGAGTCAAGGCTTGTAAACTTTAAATCCGTGTGTGATGCATCTCTCTGTACAACCAGATGTTTTGCTAAAAGAGGCTTTTGTGAAAGACACAACTTAGGAGTGACAAGCAAACGCTGGTGAGGCTGTATGACCTTTGCTGTGCTTATGTCGTTGGTGAGCAATTTTGTGTCCTTGTGTTCGGCACTGAACCTGTCAGAAAGTCTGACAAACTCTACGCTCTCCGATCCACTACGTGCATCCGTCATTGCTTTGCTTTCTTTACTGATGGCCGTGGTCTTCACCCTATTCAAGGTGTGCAGAGTTTTTGTACGGCGCGTTGTTTTGGATAGGGAATAAGGGATGGCTGGGGGATGTTTGGCTGTATCTTGAGTTGCAGCAAAATTTGTTGCAGTTGACACCTTGGCCTGCACCATGGAGAGGGATCTTTGGTGGTTGATCAGATTAGTAATGCCTGGGTTGACAAGTCCATAAGGTTGCTTGGGATGGGAAACACGTGGCTTCTTCACCATGGCTCCTTCTACCCGCAAACTTATCCCAATGTATTGGGGAACATCCACTGCAGGCTGAAATACAATGAGGATGTTATTACTATAGCAAAGGTTTTCTTTAAGAGCATAAGATCAGCTTGTAAAAGGGAACCTTTAATAAAACTTACAAAGTATCATCTGCAAAAGATGAAAAGCTTTACTTGATACTTTACCAAGCAACAACTATTGACCTCTCCCAGAAAAGACACCCAACGCAGATGAAAAGCTTACAACTAAGCTAACTAAACGGTGATGCATGGCATGGGAATATCGTACGTATCGTATAAAAAGAATCCAATATAAAGAAGAGGGCGGTAGTGCTGACTTTTCAGTCATGACTAAATCCTAAACTTTGGCAAAGGAGGCATTGAATAATCTGTTTAACTGTAGTGACCAGTAAATGGCATTATTTGTATATACCAGTGATGGCGAACCTTTCAGAGGTTCCCCAACTGAAACCAAAACCCCACTTATTCATCTCAAAGTGCCGGCATGGCAATTTAACCTGAATAACACAATTCATATACACACGAAACATGTTAACACACACTCTACTTTCTTATAAAATAGAATAGGAGAGAGTATGGGGCATTGTGTGCAATCAGAAGAGAGGGGAGGAGAACTGACAGCATTGAGAGCCAATAGGCTGCAGTTCTTTCCTTTGTGCTGGCTGACAGCTTGGGTGCCCACAGAGAGGGCTCCGAGTGCCACCTCTTGCACGCATGCCATAGGTTCGCCATCACTGGTATATACCATTGTGTAACTGTAAATGCTTGTATATTCATGTGCATGTCCCTTTAATTCTGCATATTGCAGCTGCTTAGGGACTTTCCAGAAGGCAAGACCAAATTTCCTTCCCTTCTATGCTTTGTAGCAGTCCTTTTCTGCCTGGACACAGGAGTAAGCCTCTGGCCTAGGTATTAAATACTGGGTTCTAAGAACCTTCTAATGCTTTTTGTCTGACCTTCTGTTCCTGGGTGCATCACGTGTCAGGACACCTGCACCCACTGGTAATGATCCCATCGAGGAAAATCCAGTAGGAGGACCAAACTTCTCCAAAGATCTGGTTCGTCTGGCTAACCTTACGCCCTGGACTTCTTATTCTCAGGAGATGGCTTCATCCCTGAAAGGTACCCAGCAGCTGATAGGGACACTGGAACTCTAGCTCCTAAGATTTGTACTCCATCCCTGCCATTTGGGTTTGGTGTTGAAGATGTACATACTCCTCTGCTAGTAAAGACCTGTAAATATCCCCCAACTCAGCTGCCTGGACATTCTATTAATTTGTGTGAAAGGCTGGATGTGTGTTGGAACAGTCCAAAGAACCTGGTCGTGTAGAGAAGAGTTACGACCACGACACTACATTACTGATCTAGCAAAGCATGTACCTCCTTCAGAGTATATGATCTGTTAAACAGCACTTTATAGGTCATTATACCTAGCTACACCTTTCAACTGAATGTTAGTTTTCTTAGAACCCTACGATTAAGCCTGAAGAAGAGATCTGCGACATCCCGAAAGCTCGCTTCTCTAATGACAGTTAGCCAATAAACGTGATCATCTGAACTCTAAACATGCTGAACCCTATAATCCAAACAATGATTTTGTGACATAAAATCAATTCTGCTTAGAAAATGCTCTCTTGTATAAAAGTATGCAATGGATTATTATATGTGAGGCTCCTTATTATGTGCCGATAACGCTAACTGCATCCATTACTGGCAAAGATTAAAGGCATCTCTTTGTGTCGGGGTACTGTACCGCACCAATTCTTTTTAATGCACAAATAAATTAAAAATTAATAATTAAATTGCTACTTGTGTTTGGCTTCTTTAAGTTATGCTAGCCATCGACTTTTGCTCAATTGATTGCCTTGCGCGTGAGTCGAACATGGATCGATCACGGAACATGGATCGATCGCACGACCACACCGCTTGCATTACAATAATAAAACAAATGTATAATACATGCGCTCCATAGTACGATTGTAAATGAGTCAAATACTTGTATGATCGACTAAAATTTACCTACATGTCTGATCGTTTTTCGTTCGTCTTTTGGTCAATCGTACCAGGTGGGTAGGAATCGATTTCCAATCGTTTTAAGTCGATCTAATGGAAATATCATGTATGGCCAGCTTAATTCTAGATCTTTACCTTGTTACAGCCAGTTTGAGATGTGCCTACTCCAGGAGTGGGCAAACTAAGGCCCACTAACTAATGGTTTACTTTCCGTCCCTTTGTCACCTTGCTGAAAAGGTGCTCCTCTCTGCTTGTTTTCTGCAATAAGTGCAGAAAATTTAAGAAGGTAACAAAGTCCCTGTTACCTGTCGCCTGTTACATCATTAGAGATGCCGGCGATGCATGGAATTGGCACACCTATGGTGTGTCGACCATTACAGGCTATGGGTCCTGCCCCTTTATCAAATTTAAGAACCCAATGTGGCCCACGAGTCACAAAGTTTGCCCACCCCTGGCCTAATCAGATGTAAAAGTGTGTTTGTAAACCCCAACAATGATGTTTGCTCTCGTTTCATCTTGTATAATAAAGTACAACAATAATAAAAATATTGACAGCTTGTACCTGTTTATAGATGAGCTCGAAGCCCCCGACATCACAGTTGCGATCATGTTTCCGATCTAAAACAATGCGCAGGGTGTCCTCTTGAACACTGGCACACAGCCTGGTGGTCACTGGTGTTGAAGGAGCCATGGTTGGACTAGCATTGATCTCAATCAGCCAGGGATGGAAGTCCTCTCCAAACATAAAGTCAGCTCCGTACAGTTCAAAACTGCTTTTCCTGAACTCCACAACATCCTGAGCACTCTGCATAGCATGAATGATGGTGGCTTTCATCCCTGGGACAATGACGTCAGACCAGACATGTTTTTCTCCCAGCCTCTGAAGATGGGCTTGGAACTGGTCACTAGACCACATGTTGTCAGATGGCACCTGAGGGTGACGATTGCGGGAATTCTCAAAGTTCTTCTGGATGGAGTTGTTACACAAATGAATGGACCTATGGAAACAAATTTAAATTTATATGTATTATTTTTACATAAATTAACCTACACATGTTGAACATGCGGCATTCCTATTTACTGTGCAGTTGATGTTTACATTGGGGTCAAAGTTAGGGTATATTTCCACAGCAGGTAGGGCTCCATTGAAAACCTGTGTGCTAAGCGTATTCCTTGACGGGGATGTTGACGGAGCCCATTTGTTAATGTACTGCACTACGTCAACCTCCGGCCGGTGGACCGGCTCAATGCCATGGAAACAGTCGGTGCAGTTGGTGTGTATATGGAATGCACTTAGTTTAGGGGGTTTCGACAGGGCCCACCACGCCGTGGAAACATACCCTTACTGTACTGTAAAAACACAATGTTCTGGCTCATCCTGGTAGGGCATTGTTAAGAAGTAAGAAGGACTATGAACAAAATAAAAGATGTTTGTCACGAACCATAAACCATAAAGTCATTTTTGATATCCAGCCACAAATGGCCAATATTTTACTAATAACCACTGTCACAGATAACAGGTATTCAAAGGTGACGAATCAACAGCAATAAACATTTAGTACAAAAAACAGAACCAATCCACGGCTAGATTTTGTGCTTATTGGTGGAAAAGCAGTATCTTCATGTTCTACAGAAATTGCAAAATTGGTGCACAGATGCACAATACATCTTGTATGATTGGGTGAGCCGAAAGAATAAAACCACTAACAGATAACATGAATAACACTAAAGATCAACATTGATCAATATTGAACTAGCAAAATAATCACAAATGCTCCTTTATGGACATGCAGGTGAGCGCTAGTCTATTAGGCTATGTTTCCAGAGCGCTGTGTGATCCGTCTGGACCCCTTACGTTAAGAGCAGTGCTTGGTGGGGGTCCCGAGGGATCACATACACTGTACCTGCCCTAACTGCACTACGGTAATCCCTGCATCGGGCAGGTAAAGTGTATGTGATCCCTAACGCTATGTCTCCATAGCGTTTTGTGATGCGTCGGGACCCCTAAGCGTGGGGGCTCCCGACGCATCACAAAACTCTGTGGAGACATACCCATAAGGAATAAATTGTAAAAGACTTTATTCTGACAATGGGCAAAGGTAACCAAACACACAGTGCAGGTTGTGGTTCCCATGCTGAACACCTTCAATGTTTAACAGAACCTCAGAACTTAAACATGAAGCAATGGCAGACTGCTGGTGGCCGGTTCTAATTATGTACAATTTATTAAATTTTTTATTGAAGACGTGAGGTGTTTATCTGGTGTTAAGACTTGCAGGACCTGCTGCTATGTTTTGGTCGCAGATACCACAGCATACTTTCAGATGTTGTGCAATCCATGCTTGACAAATCTGAACCATTTGATGACATTGTGAAGATCAACAGTATTTCAATCTAACCTACGTGTCTAGATTCTCCAGGGAAAACGGTTGAGTTGAAAAGCGGATGTAACACTCCTGGTAAAACCAAATGGTCAGCGGATTCCAGTCCGTCACCAGGAACCACTGGCGAACGTCAAACTTTGTGCCAAAGATGAGCAGCGGTCTCTCGATGTATTTCTGAACCACCCATTTGCCATCCTTAACAATCATGGGATCGCAGTCCACTAACTTCAGAATCTCTTCCAGGCGATCCATGCAGATTATACCTAAGGAAAGGAAGCTGCAAATGTGATATAACTTTACCAACAACATTCATCTGACTCTAAGGGCCCTGTAAAACTACATATGCTGCGGAAATATGCTACATATGATGCCCAAGAAAATTTCCTATGTTAGTTACATATGACTTAGACTGTCACATATGACTGTGATAGTTACATATATATGACTATGGTATAGGGACATTTGAGTTCGTAATATAACTATATATGCTCTGTAAAGCACTGTGTATTATGTCAGTGCTATATAAATATGAGATGATGATAACCTGTTGTACCTTTCAAACTTGGCTGTGTTGCGTCATGCCTTAATGTGCTAATGCAGCACGTTAACACATACGCACTATACATACAGTACATACAGAACACATTTTTATACTGCAGAGCAAACGTCTCGAAAACACTGGTATTAAAGACCAGCAAAGAGTTAGCTTGGTTTAGATCAGTGGTTACCAAACTGGGGGGCGCGGACAGGAAGGGGGGCTTGATAGTGTGCCTTATTAGAAAAGGGAGGAAAGTTTTGAAACCACTGGTTTAGATAAATCAGTTCCCTATCTGCATTAAATCTGCATGTGCTCCATGTGCATGTGAGTTCATCCAGGTACTCCTCTATCCTTGAAATCCCCAAATAAATTTTTTAAGGTTATGTGGTCCACTTATTTAGGTGTGTGTGTGTATATATGTGTATACCAACGAACTACCCCATTTTGATCTATGTAGTATGTCAAATACATTTTGTAAGATCTGTCTACTAAACAATTCCTGTTATCCAAATCAGAAATTCAGAGCTCTCCTTTGTCTTGTGTTCATTTCCTGTGTTATCTGAAGGGGAATTTGCACTCATTGAACTACAAAAGAATTTGTCTTATGCCTGCCATACACCCACAGACGGGTGCAGACAGACAAGCTCCGATGAGCTCTGGAATGCAACGTTATGACGTCATCACGTTGCATTCTGGGGCTGCTTTAATCAGCCGGGCACCCTTTGTGTGCCGGCCATTACCTTCAATAAAGACGCCGGTCTTCATTGAAGTTAATGGCATCAGCCAGCATCGGCCAGAGAACATCCGACATGTCCGTTCTCTGGCCGGCCGAGCTGTGTGGGCACACGCCGATTTTGCCGCCAACCGACGGTGCGAGCGCGCACACCCGTCGGTCAGCGGAAAAATCGCCCGCTAATCGGCTTGTGTATGCCAGGCCTAAGGCATACATTATTATTGTTATTATTATTATATTATTGTTATTATTATTATTGTACATTATTGTTGTGGGGAAAAGACGGCTCAGGCAGATCAAATGGCATTTGTCTATACTTTCTGGATTTTACATGTGATTTTTACATGAAATGTGCTTGAAATTTTAGAGATCTATCTTTAAAATGTTTTTTGTTTGTAGGAAATATTCCTCCTATTTTATTAATATTTGACTACTAGCCCTTTCAGTGGACTGTGAGGGTAATGTGTTGGTTTCATACACTTGTGACAGAGATATGCCCTTAAAATGAATACAGGTTTTTTTTAAAAACAGAACACATAATGTTTTCACTGCTGATATCAGGAAAGGTATTTCAGGACATGAGGCCACATGAATTTTGCTCTCTCACCTCTTCCTCTGGATTTGGCCCCCGGTTTAACAATCCAGATGTTCCTGTCTCCTTCAATGTCCAGCTGTGGGTTGACTTCTGCTAATCGTCTTAATAAATGATCACACTGATCCATATAAGAGGATGATTGATCTATCACGGCTCCTTCACTGCAATAAGACAAATAGTTTTTTTTCTACATTGTACATTTTTATAATGTCACAATGTATATTTTGTGTTACCTTGCATGGTAAGTATTCTCAAGAATGCAAAACCAAACACCGAAAACATTCTTCATTGAAACGACTTTATTTTTAAAGCAGCAAAGACACTCCAACTTACTCCGTGCATGGCCCTCTGCAAGGACCTAATCAAAGCGTGGAAGTACCACTTTAAGAAGAGGGCATGGTATTGCCCTAATCATAAATATTAGGATACACCAAGGGGAGCTTTTGCTCAGACAAACAATTAGCCTGGCAACTAATACAATGGCTTCCAAGCTATTTGAGCCACTGTAGTTGGGCTTCTTCTAGTCAGTGATAAAAGCAGCCAGACAACTTCAATATTTCTAGTAGTACTATTTTTAAATTTGAATGTATAATATTAACATTTTTATTTCCTTTGTAAACATAATGTTATATCTAACCATCCAAACATGACATTTTCACAGTCCCATCATAAAGCATAACCAGATTTTAGAAATACTGTGACTTTGTCTCTGCACCTCCAGCCTGCAGACTGGACAGCGAGAGTTGAAAGCAGACTGATTAGGTCACCCTTTGCTTATGTCTGAACTTAGCTGTGTTGGGACTTCTATACAATGGGAAGACAATAGACAGCCTAATTTCGACTGGAAAAACATGCTCGCTGTGACTTTTAAGTATAATAATAAAAATTGTGTTTGTTTTTCATATTTATTACTTGTGCATGTTTTTCTGGGTTGAGTCTGCCAACTAAAAGTCCCATCTTTGAGGGTCATTTTGGTTGAATTTTGTGTTGGGACTACAAGAAGATGGTACTAGGTAAAATTTAGGTAATTCATGTATTTTGTTAATGAAAGCTTACATGTCCACCTCTAGTTTATCTTTAACTCAACTTAGTTCTGATGTCTTAAGCTGACCATACACCTTTAGATCTCTCTGTCAGATATCCTTTAGATCTACCAACAACTATGTAGTATGGAGGGTCCTCTGCGATTGAACACAGGTAGACTTGATGGTTTAGAAAGTCCCTCATATTGCATGCATTTGGTTCAACAAAAGGAGATCTAAAGGAAATCTGACAGAGAAATCTAAAGATGTATGGGGACCCTAAAGCAGGGTACAGACCTGCAGATATGGGCCAGATCGATGGCCGCTTCGAGCGCCGTGCCATCTATCTGGGCCATATAATATGCTCCCATTGTTGTCCCGCTCGAAAACAGCCATATCTGACATGACCGTAGATGCGGCTGATGTCCGATGCTTTGTATGGAGATTGCGGGTCTCCAGGCAAAGCTTCAGCTGAGCTGTCTCCCCCCAGCTCTGCCGATATCTGACAGCAGCGTGATGGAGTCATCAAGCTGCTGCAGGGTACATCGGACGGCTCGAATATCGAGCCATCTGTACCCTGCTTAAGAATATCAAAACAAATCTTCCCTTCTACCTTCACTTACTGTATGGCCTGATAGTAATAACGAAGGAACTCTTCCCATGTTGCATCTGCCATGATGGAAGCTGTGGATGTTTCCATATCAATGTCATCATGCTCTAGACTGTTCAGGTATGCCTCGCAAGCCTGTATGGCAGTAGTGATCACTTCAGCAGGCACATGACCTCCATGTCTTTTAGTTGTTCTTTTGGCACCTGAATAAAAGTAAGGATAGGAGATACAATGGTGTAAACCAGTGGTTCCCAACCTTTTTTTCCTTATGGCCCCTTGCCTCTGTCCAAGACAAGCCAGGCCCTCAAGCTCTTCCCGCATACATACATCAAGATATTTTCCTGGAAGGGACGTCACAGCACTCCAGCCCTGGGTTAACGTCCTCTCCCTTCTTACTTACATACAACACTTCTTTATATGTTTAATTTAGAGATGATACCATGTTCAGGGGCTTTGTAATTAACTTGCAAAACATTTGCAAGATGGCGCTTCCGCTTGTTTACATTTCAGCTTGGGATAACCACTTTTAGCAAGTGAGCTGGACTAGGTTTACAGGAGGGGGGGGGGGGGGCAAGGAGAGGCACTGCCCCCTAGTGACAGATTCAAATCAAACTAATGTCAACATAGCTACAGAATCTATTTTTACCTTGTTCATTCTTTGGATTAGTTGCCTCTTCCTGGGTCAGTGAGGTGATTTTTATATCTGTAGCCGATGTACTTCCTCTTCCTGACACTCTCTTGAGGATACTCCGAGCAGCCGTCAGCCAGAAATCTTCTAAAGGTTGAAAATGAGTTAGGTAGGAAAATAGGTTTATTTAATGTGACAAATGAAAAGAGAAACATATTATAAATGCTGTTAACCGCATTCTAAAAAAATGCGCCATGGTGGGACACGTACAAATCGTGGGTACATGCCCATTCAAAATTAAAGGGATGCGTACAGAACATGCGGCATTTTGAGAGGTTTTGGAAATCCTAGTGGATCCCTGGTCCAACCAAAAATTACCAATTTATAATCATAACAGCAGTTTTATTGTATTTGTAAGAGACAGAATAATTTAAAGAAAAATTTCTGTTGATAACTCACAGCTACAATAACTCACAGCTACAATAACTCACAGCTACAATAACTCACAGCTACAATAAACCCATTACAATTATATAGCCATTTCTGTCAGAGAGCAATGTAAAAAAACAGCAGGGGATCAAGTACTTATTTGCCTGACTGTATAATAGCAATATAATAACAAGGCTCTTTAATGTCTGGCTGCAAGTAACAAGAATAGTTTGTTATATAACAGAGTTGTTATATCAAGTAGTGACAAGCTTATCTACTGGCTTATTATTGTTAGAAGGCAATCCTGGGTAATTTCCTAGAGCATGGGGTGGGGGGCATGATGACAAAAAACAAGCATTCCTTAATTTGTGAAATATCAGTTAGTAATGACCTAACTTCTAATAGATTTTGGTTTGATTAAATTGCTGAATTTTATCTTATGTCTGACCTGGTTCAATGTTGACTAGTATATGGGCATTCTTTAAGCTACCCATACACACTTAGATTTTATGGCCGACCGATCATCGTGTGCACTCTCACCGATCGGTCGGCCAAAGAATCGGGTGCCGATCTTAAGCTTATAGAGCTTAAATCGGCAGCCAAATCGATCTAAGCCATTACAGACATGTCCGTAATTCTTAGATCCGTCTGATACTTTAGACAGGGACACAGTGTCCCCGTCTAAAGAATGTCTTCCCCTCAGCTCTGTGCTGCCTGCTGGGGAAGGGGGGGGGCAGCTACCTTCCCTCTAAGCTGACACACAACACAGCTGGCTAGATGCTGTCTGCCGGGTTTCCCTAGCTGACAGCACAAGCACCTAGAGACCCGCCGGACAGCGCTGGTACACAAAGGGTGCCCGGGCCGATTGTGTCCTGATGTTTCTGCCTATTGACCGTGCGTGATGACGTCATCATCATCAATCTATACGTGTATGGGGGGCTTTAAGGATACAAATATCCTTACCAATGAATGATCTCTTCTCATCTTCAGCCCCCAGTCTGTAGCAACGAGGAAAAAATGAATCAGGGTCGGCCTCATCAAACCAATGAAGGTTTCTAAGATTAATGCACAGTCCCACCTGCAAATAAAACATTTGTTCTTCATAAATAGGGCAATGCAAACGTATGTGACATTCCCTCAGTTGAAGTAGTACATCGTCCACTTTTGTAACAAGATTCATCAGTCCATCTTGCTTTCTCTTGTTGGTCCGATGTATAGATCTATGTATACAGTATGAATGTACTATTTAAAGTATATGGATACCCAAGAATATAAACTGCTTATAGGTTAAAAAGACAGTCGATAGATCTCCTTTTTTAAGAAGGAACACTTGCAGTAGTAGAGAAGAATAGACTGTATATTTGTTATATTTCCTACACCATGTTCAGAGCCAGAGAACCCGTACTTGAATTCAGATGCCATATTGGAAACTGTTTCATTCCCATTTCCATTTTACCTCTATTCTTATAGACCTTGGATACATGTAGTACTATCTTTTATGGTGCCTGATTTAAATCAAGGAAGACCAACATATCCCATCTGGGACTGAGATGGATGGTTTTATCCAACCCCCCCCCCCCCCCCCCAGCCACTGTGGTTCACCCTGTTGGGTAAAGGGGCCCTGTGGTTTTTGCCACACCTTGCCCCTTCCCGTTACCAGTTAGAAGTGTGAGGATCCTCTCTGGCTGTGACAATTAACATATATGCTTTGATAATTTTCACTCGTCCTGATAAAGCCCTAACAGAGTGATACATGTTGAAACAAACGGCAATGTAGTATGCATATTGTAGCACTGACAGATTATACTGTGCGCTCTTTTAAATTGTATTTCTGCAAAAAAAAGTTTATTTTCGATTTTATCTGGTATATCAGATGATATAATATTGGTTTAGGAGGCTAAGCTTGTCAAGTAAAAGTCCCCAACTGATGGTATTTTTTTTCTATAGTTCCTACATTGTAAGGGTTCTCTCCTCCTCCTGTGTCATAGTTTATATCTGTGTTTTATCTTGTGTTGCATCTCAACTCTTTCATGTACTGCGCCGCGTAATATGTTGGGCTTTATAAATAAACATTAATAATAATATAATGTATTGTAGTAATAAGGCTATGCAATTATTGGAATGATCTGCCACTTAAAAGGGGTCAGATCCTTTTAAATGTGTGCCCCAACTAGGTTTGCCTCTGCTTAATTTAATGAAAAGGTCATGTTGTACCTGCCAGTTCGAAATGCTGGAGCAAAGCAAAATAATTGGTTTTAACAATTGACAGAGTGGATTATAAAAGGACCCACCTTGGTAGTGAAGGAGCCAGCTTTGGCATAGTGATTCATCATTTGGTCTTTTTTTAGGTAACGACAGTCCACAGCATCACGCCTGGTTGTCCAGATAAAATAGGGGATTTCATTCCGAACTAGCCTTGACTAAGCAAACACAGCATACAATGAATTACAGAAGTTACAAACATTAAGTATAATTAAATATAAATTACAATTTTCAAATTTTTTTTGTAATAATCAGAGTGGGAAGTGTAAAAATAAACGGATTTGCTAACATATTTTAGAAAAAGTGGATTTTGTGTGCACAACATTCATCATAAACGTTGTCCCAATTTACCTCACATGCTGTAGTAGCAATAAATACAGAGAATGCTTTACATGTACAGATAATGCTTTAATCTCCCTAGCGCACTGCTGAGGTCGAGATTTCTGTACCAAAAGCGCACCATAGACTTTATGTTGTAGGCCTGTAACTTCCCAAAATATGTCCATACAAGGGTCCAGTAGACACCCTGAATATAATAATGTTTGAAACACACAATTATGTAAAATAAAATTACATTTTAAAAAATAAATAAATAAAAAGGTATCATTTGAATGATGAAATCTCTAAAATACCTATTTTGTATAATTGATTTCAAAACCATATGTATTTATTTTGTTTATAATAAAATTTTATAAATTAGTTTGAATTGTATACTATTCCCTTTGGCACCCTCTCTTCCCTGGTGTGATGGACCTGGTGACATCACACTAGGAGAGAGAGGGTTAACTTCAACGGGGCACATCTGGGGAATCACACTGAAAACTGTTTTCTTAATTGAAAACTCTCCCTGGAATCTCTTGCCACCACCCCAATGTGACGTCATCACGTCACTCCAGGGGGGGTGAGGGGTCCGCTCTGCAGCAGCCTCCTCTTTAGATCCAAGCTGCTGTAGCAGCAATCTGTGCTGCATGGCTCCATCTCGTCCAGTGCAGTACTGACTGCTCTTAGAAAAATAGTTATAAGGTGCCTTTTGCTCTCTTATCTTTGTTACAAGCGGCTGACTATTAATGACTTTTACAATATCTAGTGCCGGCAGCATGGGCGGGTCGTGGGGGGCCAGGCCCACCCAGTCTGGTCAGCGTGTCCACTCTATTAGGGCCCCCTACTTATTCAGCCGTCCGTCTGAGATGTAGGACTGCCCCCCTGATTGGCCGCTTGTACCCGTCTGCTCCTGCCGCTCTGGCACTGACCCTGTCTAGCCCCCTCAATGAGATGTTTTATGTTGCAGCCTACAAGTCCTTAGATGTGTTTAGTTTTAACAACATGTTCAGCAGCTACAGAAAATATCAGTTGATACGGTTGGAGATGAAGTAAAAGACAGTTTGAAATACTAAATCAGTTAAATTATTGTGACAGTACCCACATATTTGGTTTAGATCCGAGCCGCTGTAGCAGCAATCTGTGCTGCCCAGGCTCCAATCTTCGCTGGACGGCTCCATCTCGTTCAGTGTAGTACTGACTGCTCTAAAGCTAGCCACACACGGGTAGATTCCCGTGCAATCGACCACCAATCAATCACAG
>CM070037.1:91590042-91606939 GCA_036250615.1 Ptychadena robeensis
CTTGACGCGATCGGGGCGCTGCCGAAACCCCTGGAAAAGCTGCAGCGATTAAGACAATCGCTGCAGCTTTCCGTGGGTGTATTGGCTGCACCCTGTTCCCCCGCGGTTGGGACGAACGCGAACGACTAACGAACTGGGTTCATCTGAACCACTAGGGAGGTTAAGCAGACTGTGTTTTCCTATTGGTGTGATCAGAGAACATTTTATGACCAATTCATGCAAAACTCCACATAATCCCAAAGGGTTCACATACTTTTTCTTGCTGTAAATATTTCTAAATTCAAGCAAAGCACTGAGCAAAGAGTTGGAAGCTGAACCAGACTATTGTTTTTGGTTAGTTTGTGATAGGACAAAGGCTCAAGACTAGAGATGGGATTTGTTTGATTTAGGGCTTGTTTCCACTAAAGCTGTTATGTAGGGATGGCTGCGGTGCTATCCGCGCAGCCACTATTGATGCGGATGCTCACGGATGCAGTCGGACGCGGTTGCGGTGCAGTTCTAAATGCCACCGCATGCTAAACCACATGAGGTGCGGTTGGTAGCGGCTGCAGCCGGGCGGATAGCACCTGTCAGGCACTGCCATCCCCACAGAACAGCTCTAGTGGAAACAAGTCCTATTCTTTGAGAATGAAAAGGGCGCTGTTGCTGATGACTCCACTACAATACTTTTGAAAATAACATAGCGAAAGTCACACTGTCATTACTCTCCATACCTGTTTCATCTGTTTTTCCTTGTCCTTCATCTAACTCTTCTGTGCCAGCCAGGCATTGAGAGCTGAGCTGTGAGTTACATGGGAAACAACATGTAGAAATGAAATTGTTACAGCATGATATCGCAAAACTTTGTGAACAACTGATTATCACAACTATATGAACTTATTATGACATGGACCATGGGCATTACATGAAGATGTCTGAAAACAATATTCTTTCACCAAAAGGAGTTCAGGGCTTTGTCAAAGTTAGTTGAGTTCTTCCTTGCCAAATCATGGCTATATGGCACTGGATTTAACAGCTTTTAAAACTGCATGCTGCAACAATATCCATTGTGTGTACCCTTTACAAAAACAGCAGAACTTAAAAGTTTGGAGGGTTGCCCACATGGCTCTGGCAATATATGACAAATAGGCGATCACAGCTATTTGTTCTTCCTAATTTTCTCCCAACAGAATCAGAGAACCCAGAAAATCAGCAATGAAAGCTTCTGCATTTCTAACTAATGGTTCCCCTTTTACAAAAACGTGAGCCGGTTCTTTGGACATACTGGCTGAATATGCAGTATGAGCCTATATATATATTGTATTATATTATTTCTCACCATGTGTAGTGTATCACCACGGCTAACTGTGGTCTGTCCTTTTATGATCATGATAGTATTTATAATTTGGGCCAGATAGCTGACATCATTTTAGAAATATTTCCTTGCCACTGAGCAAAGTAAAAGATGAGATGTCTCAACACTATGTGACCATCTGGTATTGGCAACAGACCACCTAGCACATTATTGTGGAAGCAAAAGGAGTGGTGGCTGGTATTTGGTCATATCAGGAAAAAATACCAGGTATGTTGTCTACTAATGGTGGGTAAGCATGAAGATGTGGGGGCAAAGGTACTGGTTAACTTTGAATGAAAAAAATCACTTCCATTGATCCCAAATACCTTGGCATGGAAGCTGTCAGCGTTCAGATTGTAGTTTGTGAGCTGGAGGGACGCCTTAAGGCTCAGCTATCATCACACAGCACCATTGTTAGCACATCCTACATAGAAATAAATGAGCATTTACCTGAGTTACCATAGTGACAGCAGGCTGCTCCAGCTATTGTTGATTGTGTCGTGTCTTCAGACTGACAGAACCATCATTCTTGCTGCTGCGGAGAGTACGATAGATACAGCAACCATCTGCATAATGAGGACAAATATAACACAGCACCTCCAGGCAATAAGTAGACTGCCAATGTAAAAGTGAGAAAGTCACACCTGAACACCTCTCATGATATTCTGTGCAACTTTCTGACATCACTGGTTACATGGCAGTTCTTTGTCAACCAGTAAAAAAGTTTTAGAGCCCTCGTATCACCATGATAAACATATGCTAACTCAGGTCTACACATCAGTCTAAAGCTGGCCATACATGACTCGATACCCGTGTGATCGATTGTGGCATGATGACGCAAAGAATCGCAAATTAATGCGCACCTCTTTGCGCAATCAATCCCTGGCCACTATTTTGGATGTGGAACAACATATCAGATCCCTGGACGATCTAGATTTTCTTGGAGCAGGATCGATCGCTCTAGGGGGGGCAGCATTCGATTCCCAAAGGATTGCACAGCGATTGATCGCTCTGGCATTGAACGCTAAATCAACCCCGTGTATGGCCAGCTTAGCATTGATCGCATACCAGCACATTGATCATACCAGTATACAGTGTGATAAAATTAAAACCACATGATTCCTTTTCAAAGCCCTGTGCACATAATGCATAGTATGATCTGATACAAGTATACAATTCACTTGATATTATCCTACATGTCCGATTTAATGTTTGTTTGTTTGTTTATGACCCCTTCTGGTCGATTGATTCAGGTAAAAAGGAATCCATTTTCAAACAATTCACTTTCAAACAATCAATTTGCATGTGGCCACCTTTAGTGACTCCAGCTGTAACATGGAGTAAATACTGGTGAGTGACAACGTGTGATCCTTTCCTCCTATCTCCTGTGTTGTCACCCCATCAACCTTCCGATGAGACAAGTGCTTTGAACACACGCATTAAGCTGGCATACTTGTCACCATCACGAAACTTGCTCTAGGCAGATGAAATTGAGATATTGCCAAAGTGATAGTAGACTTCGTCTTGCTAAAAAAAAAACAGGAGCAGCAAAAGTACAGCTGCACACAGATACAACTGCAAGTGGGAACATTGACAATAATTCAACTACGTTTTATCCAGGTTGCAGTACATTTTCATTCATTTCAAAATTCAATACTTGAAGTAATGAAGGGGTTCCCTAGAGAGACACACTTTTATCAGTTGCTGTAAAAATATCCTCTCAAAATAAAAGCATAACAGTATTATGCATTAATTACATTGTCAAATTGTTAAATGTTTTAATTCTCTTACATTTGAGAGATATATGCATTAGGGGTCAGTGGGCTTTTATGACTCCCAGGGGTCTTCATTTTAGCTATCATTAAAGCTGGCCATAAACCTTTAGATCTCACTCCTTTAGATCTACCAACAACTATGTAGTATAGGGTCCTCTGCAATTGAACACAGGTAGACTTGATGGACTTAGAAAGTCCCTTATATTACATGGTTTTGGTAAAACAAAAGGAGATCTAAAGGAAGTCTGACAGCGAAATCTAAAGGTGTATGGGGGCCCTAACGTTTGCCAATAAATGGCCTGGCATTAGAAGTGTATGTTTGTGTTAATTTTCATATAGAAAAAATAAATAGAAAATATCAGTGTTAAAAATAAACACGAACACACAAAAAGTGGAAGAACACAGCACACTTGTAACTGCCTGCTGGCTGGGGTTACTGCACATACAACACAACTAGTGAAAGTTTACTTTAACTTTGAGAAGTTTGCAGAGAAATCTCAAGCAGTCACTGAGGTATCACAAGTCTTGCAATGATAACTTGTAAAGCGTTTCATGTAATAATTAGAAGGCTTTCACTGTGTAGATGTAGGCCAGCAGCTGGATCATTTCATATTACACCAATAACCTCCATAGCTAAGATAATCATGCCATCTGTATTTCTAGATGAATTGTCATATACACACAGAGATGCAATAGTAACAGTCTGCAGAGATTTCATGCAGGAAAGGCGTACTTTGTCTAAAGCATGGCTGCAGATCTTACCCAAGAGATGCCCAGGTGTGTGAGCCCCTGCCACTGATCTGCAGAGCCCACTTCTCAGTCCTCATGTCCATCACAGGCAGGCTCCCAGGATAGCCCTGCCCCTTCTGTTTGCTGTCACCAGGCAGCCGTCTCCAGGGTTACAGGGCAACACAATCCTATTCCTGCAGCACATGATGACTTCCCAGGCAGCCATGTAATCCATCTGCACAGGCCTGACTGACAGCTTGTGTGTCTTAACAACCTGTAAACTCATTATAACCCCAGAGCACTGTGGGCTGCCACCTTGAAAGCGTTTAAATGTGATTAGAGAGCAATCGTGTATTATTTATGACTTCTAAGTGAATGTCATTAAAGTGAGATGGTATCTGTGCTGTACACAGAAGATAAAGGTGACTTACATGACATGTAGTGTATCCGGAAAGTATTCACAGCCCATCACTTTTTCCACATTTTGTTATGTCACCTTTATCAAAAACGGATACATTTTATTATAATGACAACCTGAAAAAGTTTACTTGAGATTTTGGCAAATTTTATTTTATTTTTTTTTTAAACAATAGGAATCACATGTACATAAGTAGTCACAGCCTTTGCTCAATACTTTGCTGCTGCACCTATGGCAGCAATAACAACCTCAGGTCTTTTTGAATATGATTTCACAAGCTTGGCACACAATTCCTTGGTCATTGTCACCCATAGGTCTTTGCAGGACCTCTCAAGCTCCATCAGGTGGGATGGGAAGCGTCAGTGCACAGCCATTTTAACATCTCTCCAGAGGTGTTTATGGTGGTGGTAAACCAGCAGTGCAAGGTCAATGGAAACAGACCAAAAAAAAAAAAAGAAGTTCTACCCATTCCCAACCAAATATCGGTAACTGTGTCCCTGGTGATTCCATTGCAGCAGAGAGCAGGGAAAAATATCTATATATAACACAGCAATTAAAATCGAATAAGGGTAAATTTACACTGTCATTTGCAAGGTCGTTTTCTGGTCTGGACTCTAAAAAGACTGGAGTTTAAAATTAAAGTCAATGAGATTGTTTAAAGAACAGAAAATGTGCTGTTAATCAAGAAGTGCGTTTTCTGATCATTTGTTGAACTTCTGTCATATTCAGAGGGTTGTTTGGTTGTTAACTGCCCTAGCGGTCGGGACGGCACCATCTTGTCCTGCACTTCCTTGTCTTGTATTGCAGCTGACGAGATGGAGCCGTCAAGCTAAACTCAGATCCCCAGGCAGCACATTCTGCTCTGTGCTGTCCGGGGGATCTGAAGCTTGCTTCTTCACTCAAGCAAGCCGGGGATGTCAACCCTCTCCCAGCCCAATTTGTGTATGAATGTCCGCAGTCACCCATTCATATGCAAATTGGGTTATCTTCAAAGAGCACATCTGGAATATCACCCCCATTGTCATTCCCAGATGTGCTTCAATACAATTCAAAGTAAAACAAAACACATTTCCAATTGTAATAAAAATGTTATTATAAACAAACATAAATAAATACTGTTTTGAAATCTTTCATACCAAATAGGTATTCAAGAGATTTTAGCATTCAAATGATACATTTTATCACTTTTTTAATGTACTTTTTTTTATAATAATTGTGTGTTTCAAACATTATTATAGTCAGGATGTCTATTAGACCTTTGTACGGACAGATTTTGGGAAGTTACAGGCCTACAACATAAAGAAAAATTTACCATTGAAGTCTATGGTGCGCTTTTGGAACAGAAATCTGGACCTCAGCAGTGCGCTAGGGAGGTTAAATTGCACTATTCTCTTCAATGTTAAAGCTTTTGAAAGTGATTGCTGCACTTTGCAAAGCTTTTTTAACTAGATTTTCAGTCTTAAAAAAACAAAAAAAAACACCTGGGGGTGGCTATCCAACCTTTCCAGGCACTCTGCAGGGTAAATTTCCCCTTATAGATCTTGGAGTGGAGCTTGGCTTTAAAGAAGAACTGGTGGGCCACAGTCTATTCAAGCTAACGCCCACCTTAAGTAAGACTCGCTCATAAAAGAAAATAAGGCAGTAACAGGCTTGAGCAGCAAGGGCACATTAGCGGGCAAGAACATTGTAAACACAGGTAAAGATATAATATAGGGTGAATGTACACTGTCGTTATTTCAAAGACATGTTTAAAGCTTCCCAGATGCCCTCCGGTGGTGGAAAACATTAATGACGCTTTCAAGCACGTTCCTACACAATGTACTAGTTTTAAAGCCTAAAAAAACGACCTGGGGACGAGCATTCAAGCAGCCAAAGGAATAGCTACAAAGGTCCACTGACCCTGCAGGGTGCCTGCAAAAAGGAGGGCTAGCCACTCCCAGATAGTTTTTTAAAGACTGAAAAGTGAGTGAAAAAAGCTTTGCAAACTTGCTGCAGTCGATTTCAGAGCTTCACCATTGAAGTTAATGGGGTCGTTTAATGGCCAAACGACCCTCTGAACGCAGCAGAAGGCTTTCAAAAAAGAACAGAAAACGTACTGCTTGATTAACGACATTACATTTTTTGTTCTTTAAACAACCTCATTGATTCCATTTTAAAGCAAGGTCGTTTTCTGGTCACTTAAAAGACCAGAAAACGGCCTTGCAAAAAACAGTGTAAATTTACCTTAAGGGCTCATTTACACTGGCTGTTTTCAATGGGTAGGTAAACGTAATAGACTGGCGGATGCAACCGCCGGTCGCTTTTTGGGATCCAGCGCAATAGGACCTCAATGTGGTTCTAAACTGGGCGACCTGTGAACACCTGCACTATTTTGCCGCCGCTCGGAATCATCAGGGCGAAACGCGTTGAGATTTTCGTCTTTGACCATCCATATGTTTGAAGCTAATGTATATGTATGATCTTTTTTAGTCTGTGGATAATCCGGATTTTATGATGTGTATTATTTCTTTTTTTTCTCTTTTGTGTAGTTTTTTTTATAAAATCATGCCCTTTTACGTGGATTTGTGTGTGACGTTAAAGTCCCAGGGGCTAGCCATCCTGCATTTGCATTAGGGTTTTCTCCAAACAAAGTGATGTATTTATGTATTTGTGTCTTGGGGGATGTTGGCACAGATTTATGTCTATTTATATGCCCCGATACTGATTAGGATATCCATTTCAAGGAAAGCAGCCATTTTAAGTATAGGCATACAAAGAAACAGACAACACAAGATTCCTAAATTTTACCCTTAGTAACCAGATAGACAAGTATTATATGGAGTACATTACCAAAGGCTTGGCTTCAGGGCTAACTAGTCATTGCTGCTCCCATGTCTCTTTGCAATTAAGTCCCTCTTCTTACACCATGACCTTTGAGCTGCTGTCTTGGTACCCCAGAATCTTTAATCTTTTATGAATGCCCAAATACATCAATTACAGCAGCATCATAATGGGTGGGTAACAGCAGGTTCACCCTTTACAACATTGCCTGAAGAAAACTAAAGATGGGGTTAACCTAAACAATTACTCGGCACAAGAAAAGAGTAGTAACCAGTCCCTGCTGAATAAAACTCCTTCAGAGAGGCACATTACTGGAGATATTTTATTTTAGCACCATATGAAGAAATGCTATACACCAGGGACACAAAGATTTGAATAAAGGCCCCCACACACTTTACAATCTTACCATACAATTTCTGTACAATCAACTTTTCATCTACCAAAACCATGTAATATGAGAACCTTTCTAAAGCTTCCAATCAATCAGATTAATCAAGCGTGTGCGATTGACCAAGCAATTTTTAAAAACAAATCACCCACATAAAAAATAAATAAATAAAAAAAGAATTGTCCCTTAATTGCGCCCATAGAGAATGAATGGATGCAATTTTTGAGTCAACACACAATCCAAAATCGGGTCCATTCATGTCTATGGACGCGGTCAGGGTTGACACTCCCGTCTGTGGCGCACCATCTAAACGTGGGGAGCCGCGATTCTGATCACAGGTAGCACCGCACTCGATCGTGGCCTTTATTTGAAGTGGGTACAAGCCCATCAACTAAATGGAAGCGATCAGCCGAGATTGAAATCCGTGCCTGATCCCCCAAATGGTACATAGCCTGCCATAGTATGCTCAAGCCTCTTGCACACTGTTGACCTCTGACTGCAGATTTAATGCAAAGCTGTAACATCTGAATGAAGTGTCGCTTTCAAGAAAAACAAATCAATCAAAAACAAGAGACAGGACAAAAAGGCTTTATTTTTGAATAAGAAAAATCTACATTAAGTGCAAAAAAAGCTGAAGATATAGAAGATATACAGTTTTTCAGATTCCCAATTCTAACAATGTAAGGAAAAAAAAATCAAACAGAACAGAAAAAAAGGCTCTGAAAATTCACTTTTGACATTTCAGAGACAAACCATGTGATTTGGCAAAAGTCCGGAGTGAAATATGAAGGTATGTTCTGACCTGCGGCGGTGGCGCAGCGGTCTCAAGCTCTCCTCTATACGAGCTGGGAGGGAGGCCACCCTGTAGAGACCGCTGCTGGAATATGCACCTTAAATACAGTACCTCTGGCAGTCTTGTAGGTATAAACCGTCTCGTTCTTGCTAACAGACCTGTTATAGAGCAGGAAGATGGTCCTGCTGCCAATAATACACGCACCAGGCTGTATATTTTGAGATCCTTGGCCAAGATTGCTTATCAAAAACAAAATCACCGAGGGGGGTTATGGGGAAGCAGCAAGAGCTGATAATGCACTCAGGAGTAGCCCCTTCAATAAGACTGAAGGTTCCAGCTGTGGGCACTTAATGAAAATCACCTTATGACCTTCTCTGTAAAGACTGCGATAAAGGAAAAAATAAACAAAAAATAAAGCAATATTAAAAAATAAAGGAAGATTACAGATTGAGACAAGCACATTTTTTTCTCTCAAAATAACAATAAAAATATTCTGTCCCATCCTGTGGGGGAATTTGGAATGAAAGTAAATGCCATGTACATTTTCCCCCTGAGGTTTGACAGACATTCACCGATTTCCTTACTCTGCACCAAAATGCAAGCCCCCTCCCTCGGCCCTTTAACTCCCCGCCCCTGAGGGGCAGCGATGCAGAGATCCAGGAGCAAAAAATGAGGGAGTCACATCCGCCGTCCAAACATGGTGGTTAAAACTGGAAAAATAAAACAAAAGGAAATGTTAAAAGCTAGAATGTTTTCTATTCTGCTCACTATATCATCATATCATCTGATCACTACTATATGTATCTATTCCCTACTAGAAGGACAACTCAGTAATCCTGCGGTCAGGATCGGAACCCAGGGATGCTACTGTGTCTGGTCTGGTGTCTGCAGCCACCTGCAAGTCTGCCTTTTCACCTTGTTGGATCCCTTGGACAAAGTTACCATGAAACCTAGTTCTTGTTGAACCCTTGCCACCTCCCATGGATTTCCTATAGAACCCACGCCCTG
Source organism: Ptychadena robeensis (assembly GCA_036250615.1). Taxonomy (NCBI): domain Eukaryota; kingdom Metazoa; phylum Chordata; class Amphibia; order Anura; family Ptychadenidae; genus Ptychadena; species Ptychadena robeensis. The sequence continues at coordinate 91,599,307 of CM070037.1, forward strand.
CCACTTTGCCAGATTATTGTACTTACTGCCAATATCTTGCTCTTGCTGCTTTTGCTTACTGTATCTTCACTTTTATCACCGACCCCTGGCTACTGGACTACTCTTCACTTTGCTCCCATTGTTACCCGACACCTCTGGCTTTTGACCATGCTTCCGTTTGCTCCCTCTTGAATACCACTGTTCATCGTTCCAGCACCTGTGTTGCTATTTCAGCACCTGGACTCCAAGCCTGAACCTAGAACATTATACCTGCCTACCAAATTGCTCCCATCAGTGACCGTTAACAGATACTGATGCCACAGGACTAGCATGTATGTAGTAGTAGTAGCAGCATAGTATGTTCTTGCCTCCCTGCGATTAATCACTAATCAGAATTACAATTAAAGGACACAACATTTATATCTGATTAGTACAGTGTTCCTCCGAAAATAAGACTGTGTCTTATATAAATTTTTGCTCCCAAAGATGCCCTATGTCTTATTTTCGGGGGATGCCTTATTTTTCCATGAAGAAGGATACGGCACTGGGGTATCAGGGTGGGGGGTCCCATAAAATGACACATGGGGGATCATAGGAGGGAATCAAAATTCTGATTCTCATTTTCATACCCCCACAAGTGCAATGGCACTTGTTGAACAAATTTAAAGAGAATAAATAACATAATTTCAATGCTAGGGTTTACAAATACTATAAGAGTATTAAACTAAAAGGGGAACTTGTAAACAGAGCTCAATAACATTAGCTTAAGGCTGGGTTTCCAGGGCGTCAAGGCGCATGTCAAACAGAGGGATGTTGACGCATTCCATTACATTCAGTTAGAATGTCTCCAAATGTGTTGATGTAATGCATTGAGCTTCATTGCACTAAAATCAACGTAGAGCGATGCGTCAACATTAACGCAAAGGAGCCCAACGCAAGGATGCATGTGCTGACACGTCCATAGACAATGAATTGTATCCATTACCAGTGGATGGGTATCCACTGGCAACAGACTGTTTTGCCATTAACCCCCCTAGCGCACTGCTGAGGTCCAGATTTCTGTACCAAAAGTGCACCATAGACTTCAATGGTAAATTTTTCTTTATGTTGTAGGCCTGTAACTTCCCAAAATATGTCCGTACACGGGTCTAATAGACATCCTAAAACTAAACAATTATGTAAAATAAAAAAATGTAAATAAAAACACAAAAATCAGGGCACAAAGCTATGCTGCTATGTACTAAATCTCACCCAAATAAAGTCTCTGGTGCCCCAGATGTGCCCATTTGCAGTTAACCCTCTCTAATCTGGTGTGATGGATGTGGTAAAATCCCACCAGGGAAGAGAGGGTTACTGCTAATGGGCACATCTGGGGCACCAGAGACTTTATTTTGGCGATATTTAGTACATAGAAGCATATTGCACATTGAAAGCATAGAAAACTGGTTTCATGCAATGTACTTTCAAATTTTCCGCTGCCTCCCCGATGTGACGTCATCACATCATAGATGCGTTAGAAGTAGGGGGGCTTGGTGGACTTATGGACGTCCTGGAAACATAGCCTAAACGCTGGCATACACAATACCTGTGCAATTCGAGGAGTATCGAGCGCAGCGCAATGACGTTATTGCGCTAAACTCGAGCTTCATCTAGATCAAGGCACAGCAGTGCTACTGCATCAATATCGGTCAATACTTTGGATGGGGAGCCGCAGTCCCCATTCAAAGTTATGGAAATCAAACAAGGTTTTCCAACATGTTGGAAACTTGATCAGCCAAGCATCTCTATGCCGCTATGCCGAAAAAAGCCTGGATGGCTCAAAGTATGTAATAGATTCAAGCAAAATCAGGCGCCGTGAACACGCATGGCGCTTGAATCTATTACAAAATCAAGCCATGTATGCCCAGCTTTAGACAGGAAGACTGTGCTGAGATTCACATTCTAGAAGAGATGGTCAATACAATGACGGCTAATGCAAATTGTATGAAAACGGAAACTGAGCCCATTAAGTACAACAGACTCATCACACTGCATACAAGTTGCATGGCAATAACAAATTGCCATTAAATGGATCATCTCTAACCAGGAGAACTCTGAGGAGAAACATTGGCTACATAACACATCCACCACAAGTCTATGTGAGAAAAGGCAAAGCGTTCTTACGTTCTTTAGGAATTCTTCGGCTACGATACGAGCTCTGGCATTTACTGACAGCTTCATTTCACTGATCTCCTTGTCGATCTCCTCCATAAAGTGAATAACAAAGTCGACCAGCTTGTGTTTGTACATTTGCTCTGTGTGGAAGTTTGTGATCAGGAAGCTGATGTCGTATCCCTGGAAACCAGAGAAAAGAATTCTCATTAACAAATTGTAGCCATCGAATCTGGTGCTAATTACTCCCACACATCAAAGGCATTTCCCCTTCATTTAAAAAGCTTCACTGTCCTTCATGGCTCTGCCTCAAAGACTTAAGGTGCTCATACACGGGCCATTTTTTGTTCGATTTGTGAACAATTGATCGCCGTGCACGTTGGTGCCAATCGTTCAACAAACGATTGTTCAGGAATCAAACACAAAAACCTTTATTCAATTGATACCTCAAAGAAAGATCGATCAAACAGGGAACCAACATGATGGTAAATCCCTGTTCGATCTGCAATACTTTCCCCGGGGGACTTACGAACACTACGCAGTGTTATAGAAGGGGGATGCCAAAAATTGGATAGACAGGAGTGTAGAGATGGAGTAGAGCACCAGGACTGAATGTTCGGGTAAAATAAACACCTGAATACCCTACACCAGTGGTTCCTAACCTGGGATTCGGGGCTCACTCCACGCTCTCTCTGTAAACTGAAAGGGTAAGTGATAATCCTGAGCCGCAGATGGCAGCACCATCTTGTGGACATTTTTCAAAATTGTTCTAGAGAATGTCATGTTGAAATTTCACTATCTGACTTGGCAAGTTAATTACAAATCCCCTGAACATGGTATCACCCCCACAATTGCTGCAGATATAAAGAAGGGTTGTGCGTGTTGTGTGTGTATGCAGGTAGGAGTTGGTGTAGGGTGGGCCTAGCTAGTCTTGGGGGACACAGGCAAAGGGGGGCCTTATGGGGGAAAAAGGTTTAGAACCACTGGTCTAGACAACAACAAGCTTTTAACCCTTGATAATCTGGGAACTTAGGTTTAACCTCCCTGGCGCTATGTTATTGCCGCCATATGGGCAATCTCCACCGCGATTCCCCTCCTCTCTACAAAACTAAGAGACACCGGGACATGGGCTGGGAAAAGCAGCCCACCTCCATTAACATGGAGGTCTATGGCGCCCCCGCACTGATGGCGCCAAAGACTTGGGGCAGGATGGCATCCGTGAGCCTGGAGCACTGCAGGTTCACAGAGCACTGGTAATTATGCCCGATCCTGGCATGGGCACAGTTTGATCCAAGATCAAACTGTGACCATACTGAACTTGGACATAATGCAATATACATATACATGACATACTTTTAATACAATGCACTAGCTCATGTAAATGGTGGACACAGGACGCTAGGTAAGCAGTTTCTGCAGGGGATAACATAGTATAAATTATGTACGTTTCATAATACATTGCTTAATCATACAGTGGAATAATTAGCATGATGAATGCATGACACTATTAAACATTTGTACAATTGCTAATCATACTCAGATTCACAATATAAGGCACTATGGTTGAAGGCAAACAACAAGTAAGGTTGATAAAAAATCAATGGCCTAACTGCAGTAGATAGAAGTTACCTTATCAATGTAGGCGTGAACTGATGGCCAACAGCATCTAGTGATGCCGGCTGTTCAGTCAGCCTAGCTAGAAGGGAGAGGGAAGGGAGCTGCTAGCACCCCCCCCCCCCCCCCCCCCCCAGCAGGCAGACAGGCTGATACCTCAGCCCTGATAGATCTGAGATCCCTCGGAGCTGAGGATACATACCTATACTTTAGATGGGGGACACAGTGTCCCAGTTTAAAGTATGGGTATGTATCTTCTGTGTCCCTGTCTAAAGTATTAGACCGATCTAAGAATTACGGAGATGTCCGTAATGGCGATTTGGCTGCCAAGTTAGGCTCTTTAAGCTTAAGATCGGCACCCAATTTTTCGTCCGACCAAGTGGTCAAAAAATCTAAATCTAATCTAATCATATTGGCTGTGGCTTAAGCTGTCCATAGACCCCTAGATGCCTGGCTGATTTCTCAGATCAACCGCATGTGATGATGTCTTCTTGCATGACCTTGCCAGCATTTACTTTGGATAGGGACACTGTTCACCATCCAATGTAAATCAGATTGATCTACAAATTACGGATATGTATATAATTTGTCAGATCGATTTCTGGACAGATTTAAGTGGGTGCGTTAAGCAGGGTACAGATGTATAGATATGGGTCACATCTATCTGACCCATATAATCTGTGCCCACCGCTGTTTTCGAGCGGGACAAATCAATCCAGCTTGAAAACAGCTTTATCCGACATGACCGTAATTACGGCGATGTCCGATGCTTTGTATAGACACCGCTGGTCTCCAAGCAAAGCTTCAGCGGAGCCGGGGAGAGAGCAGAGCCGTCTCTCCCCAGCCAGCCGATATCTGACAGCAGCGTGATGACATCACGCTGCTGCAGGGTACTTCGGATGGCTCGATTATCGAGCCATCTGTACCCTGCTTTAGATATGCGGCCGATCTGCAGTGAAATCAGCCGCAAATCGAACCCTCTATGGCCACATATACAGTTAGAAGAAGCACTTTACACTACACTACCAATTGTAAGTGTTTTTGGATGTGGTAGATGGTAGTATGTATTCCATGTGCATACGTTGGCAGCAGCTCATGCAGTATCAAGTTTCATCAATTCTTTAGCAACTTCTACAGCACACAATCATCTCATATAAAAAAAAAAAAAAATCCAGTCTCTGACCATGTCTTGTAGCATGTCCTTAGCCCCCGACAATCTCCTTTTGCATTACTTAAATCTATGTCATTACATGTAATTCCTTGTTGACATTAGGAGCTCTACTATAAAACTTTTCACGAAAAGAACCCACTTGAATGAAATACATAAATAAGGTTATGAATAAAGTTACATTTTAATTGATTATTTAAGTTTGTTTTTTAGACTATTACATATGTATGTATGTCTGATTCTTTTGTTCATTCATCATGATCACATGATCTAGTCTGCATGGCCAGTATCAGAGATGTTCTTACCTCTACAGGTTTTCTACGCAGTATGAAGAAGTTTTCTGCTCTCATCATCATGAAACGCATGAATTTATGGCATAAAATCTTTTCAATTTCATCAGCCTGTGCAAAAAACAAGCAATGTGTCAAGTAAAATGTAAAGATATACACAAGTACATATTACAATAGTAGATTTAGTCTCCACCTAATAACTGTGAAGGTCTTTGAGAAGTTTAAACCCTAGGTTCCACTATCTGTTAAAACCCCTGCGTTGAACGGGGCTCCACTCCCCCTAAGAGCCCCGGATCCGTCAGGTTAGTGTTGACGCAGCCCATCTGCATCTACAGTAACGTAACAGAGGCTTGCGTGGGCATCAGCGGATGTCAGCACATAGTGGTGCCTGGGGCTTACCCCCTTCATGTAAACACCCTACCTACACAGCAATGCATGCCACTCTGACTATTAGACATGACCTGTTCCCCTATGGGAGTGCCAATATTGACGCCTGAAGATTGTTACATAAACAAGACAGTGAAGTCACAGTTTGCCAAAGCTGGTTGAAAAAGCAATGATTGAACTGGTAGGGCATTTTTTTAAAGGGTTTGGTGAATCTCTTTTAAGATAGATTGTTATATAACCATGCCTAAGCAAATGGGCAGCATCTCTAACTAGATACATGACCACAAAATATAGGACAGAAAGAGCCTTCATTGCCCAAGCTTTGCCCAAACAATTGGTCTTAATTAGTGTTGATCGTGAATCACGAATTTTATTGGTGCTTTGAGAACTCACAGAGATCTTGAATAAAATGCTATATCTTCATAATCTCAAATATTTCAGATACCGATGAAAGTACTATTGCCCATGCATTACATTCTGCCACTAGATGTCACCGTGACAACACACATTGCATTCACAATATTCGCATGTACAACTGCCAATATTTGGCCAAAAAATTTTGATATTTTGCAAATATGAATATTGCCTTTGCTGCTCCTTACTAATTAGAGATGATTACTGGGATATATGAAATTCAACATTAGCATGCAAACATTACAAAGTGAAGCCAAGACAATTATATCAGCTCTGCTGTATTGGCTTAGCTTCAATCTGCATGCAAATGTTAAATTGTTGGATAACAGCCAAAGCTAGTTGTTGCTGCTGCTCCTCACACATGGTTAGGTAAGTGAGGTAGTTCAGAATAGTGCTGGTCCAACGTAGATCCAACGTATAGAGGAAAGTTTAAAGTGGGTACAAGCTAAGCTCAGACAACAGAAATTGTCTTAGCTCTGCCTGTTGATAAAGCCTGATACATTGTTGCAATTCAAACTACTGAAGGTGTATGCTAAAGTTATTGCCTTTAAAGCAGCAGATCCATTAGAAATGCATTTACACACAAGCACATATGACACATCCCCGAATTGTATTGTCAGGTAATGCTTGCAGTAACTCACCTGTTTCACAGCGATGCTGACACGCACGGAGTTAATAGATCCCTCAATCAATACTTTCTCCTTTTCATTTCTGCTTATGACCACAGGTTGTAAGAGCAACTCTTTACTACTCCTGAAATGCAGAAATAAGAGGTTTTCTTTTTTAAATAGTTCAAGACAAGTTGTCTTTCTGAAATCCCAATCTTAACCCACAAATATGCCAGCTCAGAGGCCAGGTGCCAAAGACCATCCACCATGAGCCAAAGGAAACACACAGTACTTTAAAGTATGAAGGATCATGTGACTCATCCACACGACTATGCCGAGACCACAGTTCTGTATGAGCAGTTGAAACTTGCAGCTACGAAATTTCCTTCAGTCCTGGTAGAATAACAGATTACTTTTTCTAGTTTGCTTTGATCGATCCCTTTATTTAATATAATGTCAGAAGGGCACCACTTTGTATTTAAAATTCAAGACAATTCTAAATTTTAAATACAAACCTAATTGTAGACAATGCTGTATCGCAGTTCTCCTGTAAGATGATGTCGTCTACTTCCTTATCCCAAAAAGGAAGTACCACATCCCCCCAGTAATGTAATTTCGTGCACATTGTTTCCATGGTTACTAAGCTGACATCACTTCACGAACCGTTGTGGGGGGTTTTTTGTCAGAAAAAGGAACAGCATAAGACGGTGAAATATAAAGTCTTCTAAACCAATAGCACAATCCTTCCCTGTACCCTGCACAGCCTAAGGAAACCCATCAAGCAAACTAAGAATAATACCCCACACAGGCAGCCTGGACAGGTATGATTTTCATACAGTATTGGGGAACAAGCCAATTTGGCTATGGATGAAATGCTTGTCAATGGTTGCTAGACACTTTGTATCATCACCAAACTTGCTGGAGATGTAGTTTAGCAAAACACTAAAGGACAGAGCTTACAACACTAAAGCTAGCCATACATGGTTCAACTGACATCAAATCGATCATCAATTCGATCGAAG
>CM070037.1:91614477-91629920 GCA_036250615.1 Ptychadena robeensis
GGTCTGTCAGCAGCTTCATAATATTCCTATCTAGAAAAAGTTTCTAAAGCACTACTATCTATACTATTGGCAACCGCTGATCTGTACTATTGTAAATCCTGTGCTGCAGCTTTCATAGCTGGAACAGAATCACCATGCTGTCACTGGCATGATCTGGCGCGTGGACAACAAACACATTGCATAGACAGAGCGTGGGTTGCCTATGCCAAGGCGTGTTCCTTCAAACGCTGGCAGATGTAATATTAAGTGAACCCTTACAGTAATAAACCCTGCCTGCTGGATCCACTCACCACACATGATTTGACTGTCAGGACTAGAGATGGTTACATTTTTCAACTAGCTAACTTTGTGAGCTGATTGCAAAGCCTCTGAAAATTGTATCATCACCAAAATTGCTGGAGATGTAGAGAAGCGCTGAGGGAATATTTGGAAAAAAAAATTTTTTTGCTCTAGCACATGAAGTTTTTGCATAAATAAATTTGAAATTCCGATTTTCGAAATTGTGACTTGACTTTGAACTTCATTTGTGAAAAAACTATTTGTGTTAGAGACATACTATTTTTGTACTATACCCCCAACTCTTCTCTACATCTCCAGCAAGTGATGATACCATGTTCAGAGGCTTTGCAATTCACTCGAAATCGACAAATTTTTTTTTTAAGAAAAAGAAAATCGACCATCTGTAGTCAGGACCAGCTCTTGTTGAGCAGCTGCTACCATAACAGAAGAGGGTTTCTCTCACTCATTGATCCTTGGCACATCTACCAGGGAAACATCAGCAGCACGCCTGATCCCTGCCCAGCTCCCTATTATTAAAGGTAACTCTACTACCAGGTGACTTTTAGATCAATTCAGTGTATATATAACCTGATGGTGAATGCCTCACATCTGATACCTTTGTAAGAGAAAGAACGCGCTGGCAGGAGGGAAGAGCAGGTTGACCATATCGCCACTATATCACTTTGCCTTTGCTGTGCCACATAAGGACCGGGATGAGCGGAGTGGCAGGGGTGTCCTTATTTTTGAGCAGCTACTCCAGTATGATTAATCAGATGGTGCCTGTTGCAGGAGAGATCGGCTGACAGCTGTCAATGGATGCTTGGAAGGTGACCAATGAGAATGCTTCCCAATGGGCACGTCGAGAGCCTGCACAGGCTGCAAGACACCTGGAAATCAGGTAATTGAATTTCCTGCCCAATACAGGGCAGCGGGTGGTGTCAGTGTATTGTGCAATCTCTGAGGAGACATGGGAGGACCCGGACATTCAATGGGCACTAAGCAGAATCACACTCTGTACAATGCTGCTCAATAAAGATGTGCTGAATACATTGCGGACGTACAGGATACAGGCCGCAGACCGGGCGCTGTCTTGCCTATACTACCCGGGCGGCCTCCGCCCTCCACGTACTGATTCACTCATACAGGGCCGCTCCCACGCACACACGAGGCGGGCAAGCCGCGGACCACTGGCAACCCCTGGGCTCTATTCTCAGCGCCCTCCGAGTCACCTCAGTCCACACCTACCCAACCGGCGGCCCCGGGACCCTCCCCTGGCACTCACCATTGCTCCGGTAGCTCCCGATAGCGGAAGTGACAGCTCCGCGCACGCGCACAGCGCCGCTTCCCCCTCAGAGAGACACGGTCCGCCGCCGGGACAAACTATTTGACTACTAGGGGGTTCTCTCCCCTCCTCTCTGCTATGTCCTCATAGCCTTCAGCAGGAGACTACTTTAACTAGCTACTAATATTCTACGTATAAATATTTACCATACAACAATCCGGACACTACAGAATTTTGTGTAAGAAAAGACCAAGAAAAAAATGAATAAAGCGCGACGACTCCCCCCTGCTCAAAATGGACGCGCCTTCAGGGCTCCTCACCATATTAGGGAATATGGAATGCTTGTGGGTGAAACCAAAACGTAAAGGAAGGGAGTTACAATAATTTTGAAAAACAATTCTGCGCTATCTTATATTCTAAATGCCATTAATTAGCACTTAGAACAATGAGTAGATACATTTACACTTTTAATATTTAGGTTTTTGTCTTCCTAGACCACGTGGTGAAATGTTCTAATTAAAGTTAACCATTGAGTTCCCTCAGTGAATGTTGTTGATTCCACTCACGCTCAGTCTCCTGGCGAGGTGTTGTAGGGGATCGTACCATTTGGAAAAAAGGGGATGCAAATGTGGGAAAATAATAATTTCCTTACAAACAGACGGCAACCGTGTTAATGCGACTGGTCCATTGTCAGAAATATGTAGTACACGTTCTAAGCATCTATATACGGAGTGCCGTAGCTGTCCAAGGGTTACGCCTTGTACCACCCTCCCTGCGTGTGCCCTAAGTGGTGTGTTCCACGGCCCCGGTTAGTGGGAGCTTGGCATCAGGGCCCGGGCAGTTCTCCTCTGCCACCTGCTGGCTGAGGGCACATAAAGACCAGGGGGACCGGGAGGTGAGAACCGGGCCCGGGAGGGAGCGCTTGGCCCCGGTACCAGGGGTAGTTGATGGTGGGGGAGCGCCCTTCCCCCCAGTGTACCATGCTGTGAATGAATGTGAGTACTGTACTGTGTATCATTGCGGGCAGACCCGGGAGGATGCTGTGTACCCCCATATTGTACTGCTTCCTGGGAGCATGCATGGATAGATCACAATGGATGTTACTGCAGCACATCACTGTACAGGCCCATTGCATTCTACATGGGTGCCTGCATCAGCTTTTGGGGTTCACCCCACCCCCTTCCTCATGCAGCCCTTGATTTGTATGGGAGTGGGTTGTGTTTACATGTCCATTTGATACTATCATGTAGATCATTTGGCTACAATGTGTATTCCTTAAATGTGGGCACGTTCCTAGGGTGCCAGAGTTTGGGGACAAGGTTGCGGAACTGTACTGTAGAATATGATCAAGTATTGCAACACATAATGGCAGTGTCATCTATAGAAAAGATTTATGGACAACCTACCTCTACATTTATGTCATTATTTTATCATTTTTACAGTGTGCCAATTGCTAGGATGAGCGAACTAAAGGATTGCCCATTGCAGTTCCACGAGTTCAAGTCTGTGGATCACGTGAAGCTTTGTCCCAGGTACACCGCAGTGCTCTCCCGCTCAGAGGACGATGGCATCGGCATTGAAGAGCTGGACACCCTTCAGCTGGAGCTGGAAACCCTCCTGTCCTCCGCCAGTAGGCGACTGCGTGTGCTGGAAGCAGAGACACAGGTCAGGCAAGGCTACATTTGTGGGGCACTGCTATGTTTCCACAGCATCACCGAGTTGACACATTGCATTACATTCAGTTAGCATGTTTCTACATGCGTTGATGTAAATGGTTGAGCTTTGTTGCGCTAAAATCATCGTAGATCGCTACGTCTGCATTAACGCAACGGAGCATTTTGCAAGTATGGGTGCGATGATGCTCCCATAGACAATGAATTGAATAGGTTACAACGGGATGGGTATCTGCTGGAAACGGACTGTTTCTCTTTAAAAAGAAAAAGGACTTCCAGTCTGTCAAGAGTAGAAGAATGGACAGAAAGGTCACTCCCTCTGTAATGCTTGCCTTCCAGCAATGTTTACAAAACTTTCCTTGCAGGGCCCCCTTTTCTATTAGTAGTAATACTGAGCCCCCCCCTCTCCATTTATACACAGGTTCAGAATGAGGGCCATGCCCCCCCCCCCCCCGAATACATTTACACTCCCCCCAGCCTTTTTGATCCGCAACACCAGAAGCGATGTTGCAAAGTGTCACTTCCTGTATTGGAACATGGAAGTGCAGGTGCAGGTCACACTCCACTTACGGCACAATCAGACCCCCTTTCGATATATTGTGGGAAGTAAGGAGGAAGCATAATGCCCCCAGCCTCCTAAGTAAGGAGGAGGGAGGGGGCATTACTCTCCTTCCTAACTTCCCCCCACTTGTGTTATTGGCACTGCTGCTTGTTAGGAGCAACTTGATGCTTCCAGAGACTCGGCGACTTCTGGATATGGTCATTCAACCCCAAGGGATCCAACCCCAGCTGCGTTAGACAGAGGGACCTTGGCGGAACACAGACACCGTGGAAACATAGCCTAATGGAGGATTAATAAGGGGAGCAACAAGATATATATATATATATATATATATATATATATATATATATATATATATATATATATATATATATATATATATATTGCGTTTGACATTAGTCATTACTACACACTATACATAGTATAAAAATTTTAGCAAAGGTTCTGAATCTTACTCATGTTCTCAAAATAGAAAACAAATTGTTCCCTCCATAGATGTAGTAAGGTTAGAAGTGGCATATAAATGTATTTCTGTTATCTTCTGGATCATATACAGACCTCTGATTTTGCTGTTTTATCATAGATCCTGACAGACTGGCAGGACAAGAAAGGAGATCGGAGGTTTTTGAAGCTCGGAAAGGAACTTGAACCTGGTACACCCGTCAAACATAAGCCCAAGAAACCAAAGCTTGAAGGAAAGGGAAGTCATGCATCGGGGCAAGGTCCTGGGAGACCCAAGTCTAGGAACCTACAGCCAAAGATTCAGGAATATGAATTTACAGATGACCCTGTGGATGTTCCCAGGATTCCTAAAAATGATGCTCCTAATAGGTACACACTGATAAATCATCTGCATTTCATCATGTGACCATGCCTTCCATCTGTGACCGCACAATGTGTGAATCTCCACCCTTACCCAACTCGGATTCTGGTATGTTGTCAGACTGTACAGCCTTGTGGGAGAACAAGTTTAAAGCACTTATTTTTATTTTTGAATTACGACTAAGGTCTTCCTGCTAGACTTATAGGAAGCTTACCTGCTACACAAAGATGAACTTTGGTTACCCTTTCTGTACTGCGTTTACTTGTGGTGCTTCGCAGAATCTGCCATTTGTAACATTCCAGGACATGGGTGGGGCACGTTACCTGAAGAAATCACTACATCCACAAAGGACTTCTGGTTTCATACTGACCTTCCCTATCCATAGGTGATTCATCGCCTCACGCTCGCGAATTTAATAGCGTGCAGAAATCGGCGTTGACCACGTCCATTCAGTTGAATGGGCTTATCCCCACTTAACTGATTTATTTTTCTGTTTGTGCCCGTAGACATGAATGAAAGCAATGGATGACTGATTTTATATTTTAGATATTTTTTTAAAAGTCGCAGGTGAAGATAGCCTGGTCAACCGCGCCCGATTTCCTGCCCGCGATTACGCACACGATTATAAGCGACAAGTGGACAATAATTGGCACAGAGTGATAAGAATAAGCCATCCCCCTGAAAATAAGACCTAGGGCATATTTTGGCATTTAAAAAAATATAAGACAGTGCCTAATCATTGGGGAAACAGGGTATCATCATGTATATCTCACAACACCGGCTGGGAGCTGCTGAGAGCGGCACATGGATGGCTACAAAGGAGGGGGGCTTCCCTCACTCAGCAGCCTGTGCTCAGCTTTGACCTCTTTCCCATGTCCTGGCTCTCAGCTCTGTCCAGGCAGCTCTGGCAGTAAAGGGGCTGTGTGGTCCCTCGGGACATCTCTGTTTCCAGTTCGATCTACTTTTGTCGAACGGGATTGATGAATCTGCCGTGAACATGCACTGTGATTGGTCCTTCATCGATCAAACGGAAAATCAAACTGTGTATGGCCACCTTTTAGAATGCCATGATTTGTCACAACATTTTGAATTCTTGTTGCTTACATCAAGGGGCAGGGGTAATCAAAATATAAGCAGTTTGATTTTCAACTTTTATGAGGTTAACCTGCACATACAGAAACCGTTATTTAGAGACTACCTCTGAGAATGTGAAATCACTAGAGCTGTTGGTAGCATAACATATGATCTATCTCGCCTCACAGATTTTGGGCCTCGGTGGAGCCGTACTGTGCTGACATAACGACAGAAGAGATCAAAAGTTTGGAAGATCTTCTGAAAACTCCAGAGGATGAGGCGGACTACTACAAAGTAGGGTCATGCATTCTTTTCACATGGCAGTGTGAAAGGTGCTGTAATCTGCAGCATTTAAACCTATTTATTTTTGTTTACGATTGAGATTTAAAAGGAAAAGTAAAAAATACATTTTAGCCATACCCCTTTCCTTCTACATATGATGTCCTTGTGTATAAGAAAAACAAAAAAACGACTAATTCATAATAACCTTAGGTAGCAGAAATAAACACTGCTAATATAATTTACAAAACCTCCCTCTTTGCGGATGATCATTTCTATATCATAATATACCATAATATTTCTCCCAAATCTCTATGACCTACTTGGTTCTTTACCTCAAAACTTTTCATCTTATAAGATGCTTTTCTGTATAGGATTCACCCTATACAGCAGAGCATCTCATCCCAGTATAAATACCGGGTAACTGCAGTTCTGCTGGTTGCTTGCTTCAACTGGCAATGCTGGAGTTAAGAGGCAGGGAAGCGGTCAGTGGCTTCCTCCTCCTGGTCCCGTTCTGCAGAGCTGTATGTGTGCCGACTAATGTAACTGCTCTCATACACTCCTCTGCAGAGTGACGAACCATCCATGGACGGGATCATCTGCAGATCTGTAAACTGCAGCTATACTATGCTCTGAGCAGGGAAATCAAACAGATCTGCTGACGGTTGATCTGTCCTTGAAAGGGTCACCCCTCTGCAGATCTCTGTATGTGATCGGCAGCTGCTTCTGTTTGCTCCTATACAGAGCTGTGACAGCTGCAGACTGATGATCCGTCCATGGATGGATGGATCATCCTACAGGTTTCTTTATGTGAGTGGGCGATCTGGTCCACTCTCATACAGAGCTGTGATAGTTTCCCCGCTGTGGCTAAGCTGAATGCTTGAATTGTGGCACATTTGTAATATAGTCTGAAAAATAGGTAAGGTAGTATGCTATTTTATGGTTGGGTAGAGTGGTGGCAATCCAAATCTCTAACCTGCTCCAGTCCCATGCAAAACACTTGGTTTTGTGCCATGACTTGCTAAAGTCCTAGAGTACTTGGAGGTTTGGGTGTCCTCAACTTCTTTTAAATATCATTTGGCTGGACAGATTAGTCAATTGACTAAATGCCATGGAAAGCCTCGAAACAAATGGCTTTATATCACTTTTGTATGAACAACAGACCAGAGGTGACTGTGTAATCCAGTAGCCTTTTACAAAGAATCTGGGAATATGTGTCATCTCCTCACAATGCTTTTATGTGCAACCCATCCTATTCTGCTAGATCTTCATGTTCCTTTAGAGCCTAGGTGTCCAACCTGTGGCCCTTTGGGCATTCTTCAGTGGCCCCTCTTAGTCCTCCCCATGCTTGCCCCTGATTACATATGGCACAAAATATGCATTACCAGATAATTGATAAAGTTAACTAAAGTGAGATGGAGTCATAATATCCTTAGGTGTGCCCTATCCAAAAGAAGATAATAGCAAATGGATAAACCCTAACCATAGGTAATCAATAGTGAGTACCTAGTACGTTTCTAAACACATGGTATTGTGGGCACAGAGGTCAACATACAGTCTTGTGATTGTGATTTATAAACAAAAGTCTTTATTAACATAGGACTAATACATAATTTGATATGTGCATGTACGAAAAAGTTATCCACATATCATGTAGATCAATACAATCATTGTAAAAACATTAATATTCCCAGGAAAGGAAATCCCACACCTAAGTGGTCTTCCTGGAAGTATTTTTACAATATTTTAAAACCTAGGTATGGCAGTAGCACATAATCGTCGAGCATTAGATATCAGGATTGCATAACAATAGGCTCTCCAATCTCCGACACGTTTCGCCCGTTTGGGCTTCTTCAGGGAGATATATCGGATAGATGTGGATAACTTTTTCGTACATGCACATATCAAATTATGTATTAGTCCTATGTTAAAAAAGACTTTTTTGTAAATCACAAGACTGTATGTTGCCTGCAATGCCATGCGTTTAGAAACTTTCTAGGTACTCACTATTGATTACCTATGGTTAGGGGTTATCCATTTGCTATGCATTACCACACTACAATGTTCCCCAATGCTTGATTTTGCATTTAAAAATTTAAAAACAATTCTTCTAACTATGCCTGCTGTAATTTTTTCCATTTAAAAGTCAGTTTGGATTGAAAATGTTATGTGTGGCCCTTTAAGTTATGCCAAGGGCATCACTTGTGGCCCTCCATAGCAACTCTGTTCCCCACCACTGCTCTGTCCCCCCCAAATATCAGATCCTTACACCAACTTTTTACTGTATGTTCCCTCTATCCCTATACATTCCTACTGGACAAATCTCACCTACCTGCTTCAGTACTTTTTTGTATACTTGCAATTTGAACATTTATATGTATCTCTTTCTTCCCATCAGTGAATGTTTATAGTAAATTCACCCTCTTTTAATGTAAATGTAAGAATAACCCCATAATCCAGAAATCATGTCTACTCTACTCCGTAGGGCTTGGAGGTCACTATCCTCGGCACTTCTGAAAGGTCAAGACTTGCATGACCGAAACAATGATTATTGAAAAATTGACTGGCAATTTAAGCTTTA
Organism: Ptychadena robeensis; assembly: GCA_036250615.1. Lineage (NCBI taxonomy): Eukaryota > Metazoa > Chordata > Amphibia > Anura > Ptychadenidae > Ptychadena > Ptychadena robeensis. The sequence continues at coordinate 91,623,031 of CM070037.1, forward strand.
GGCTCACTAACAAAGTTTGACTGAGTTTAATCCTCATAGATGAATAGCTTCTTTCCACTAACCTTTGCAGGGTTCTTCTACATTTGTAACATCTCCCCTCACTGGTCCATAGCCAGTGCCTTTTCTTTTCCTTCCCCCCTCAATGCTAGCCTCTCTCCCCCCCCCCCCCCCCCCCCCCATCCTCAATGGCCTGCCTTAAGGTTCACCATGTACCTCAGGACTGCCATAGACTATAGAATTGTATGTTCATTTCAAGATGTTTTTGTATACCTTTTCTATATTTGAACTTTGTTCATCCTTTTAAATTTTACAGGGTTTATTTATTTATTTTTGGTTTCTTGTCATTTTAAACTTCTAAAAAGCTAAAACATATCCAAAAAACAGGATTACGTCCCCTTTTAATTTTTTTAAAACTCTTTTTAAATCGTTTTATTTCAGATTCCTCCTTTAGGAAAGCACTATTCTCAGCGGTGGGCTCAGGAGGATCTGCAGGAGGAACAGAAAGATGGAGCTAGAGCTTCTATGGCAGCAGACAAGAAGAAAGGGGCGTTGGGCCCACTGACAGAACTGGATTCTAAAGGTAACTGGGGCCTAATCCAATGGTTGTTTTATTGGAGGACAATTAGGCAATGTCGCCTACACATTGCCATTTGAAAGAACTTGCCCTAAGTAGGTTTGACCAACACCTGGGCCCCATACAGGCTTTGTATAAGCTCAGCCGTTTTCTTTGTAAGGCATTTCTTACTAGATTTTCTGATAACTGTTAGTGATACGCAGCATGGGCAAAATTCGTAAAATATCGCAAATTTTTCACCTAATATTTGCAGTAAATTCGTCAATTTGTGACTTTTAGTGGCATAATGGTAAATGGCAGCTGCAGTGTAATCACCACATGAGACAACACTCATAGAAGTATTCTATTACTATTCGTTGTGAAAATTGTACATGCGTAGTGCATACGCAATTCATGGTACCTTCCCCAGAATCTCGACTGTGCAATTACTAAAATATATCACTTTATTCAAGATCTTCACCAATTCTCAAAGTGGTGATATTCAAGATCAACTATTAGTGATTTACTGAAAATGTGTGAGGATTTCACTCTTGAGGTTTGGAGTTTGACAATCTTGTTTTAAAGAATTTGTGAGTTTTTAAGGGTTTGTTTCCACATACGTCTGCACCCTCTCCGCCGATGCAAGGCTGAAGGTAGTCGGGTACGTTAAGCCTCTGCATCGGCGGATGTGTAAACACAGCATTTGCTGAGCAGGCAATGTCTGTGCTACGTCGGGATCCCCGCTAAGCGTGGGTCCTGATGTATGTGGAAATGAAGCCTTAGGAAGCCATGGTTGTGGCGCTTCACTAACACAGTATTTTTTGTCACCCTAGGTTATTATCTTCTTGAGTGAAAGTGTAAACTTACCACAAGTGTCCCACAATATTGTTCCATAACAAGGATACCAATTTACCTTGGACCAGCGTTATAGCTCTTTTAAGTCCATACTCTGATGCTAGCAGTAAATTGATGTAATGTCTTGTCATGATTTCTAGATGTGGACTCCTTGCTAAAGAAATCTGAATCCCAACATGACCAACCTGAGGATGGCTGTCCATTTGGTCAATTGACACAGCGACTGTTACAAGCTCTTGTCGAGGTAAAGTTTCCTTAAAATCTGGAAAACTGAGATATGGACAAAACCAAGAACGAACTACCGTATTTCGTGCATCACAAGCCAATGGAGGAGGGGCAGTACTGGCAGCTTGGAATGTGTCTCACTGTGAGCAAAGCCAGGGGTGGGCAACTCTTTGACTCAAGGGCCACACTGGCTTCTTAAGTTTAATAGAGGGGCCAGACTAAGAGCCTGTAATGGCTATCCCGCCATAGGTGTGCCAATTCCATGCATCACCGTCATCACTAATGATGGTGGTGATGTGTAACAGGGACGTTTTTAACCGACCTGGCGTTACAGGCTTTTCACTACTTTTTTATTGTGTGAAAATCCGATGCTCGGCAATCCCGTTGCAGTACACTGTACTCTGCCATAATTCCTCACTCTCTCCCCTCCATTAACATAGAGGTCTATGGCGCCGCCCCCCTACGACTCCGAGCCAGAAGAACTCTGTGAGCCTACAGTGAAGCAGAAACACTGCAGACTCACGGAGAACCAGCGATTATGCCCGATCCCGGCACGGGCACAGTTTGATCCAAGATGCGTAATGCCCATGAGGTTACGTTTCCTGCAAAAAAAAATGCTCATTCATTGTAATGTGCAGAGCTAATTACTAGAGACAATTACCTGTCGCCACGAGCATGCGCCCCACAGTGTCCTGATCATGCCACTTCATCGCCCCCAAGGCAATCTTTGGACTCCTCTAGGCATTATGTGCCCTCATTGCAGAGAACAAGCGGAGGGGAGCATCTTTTAATCAAGGTGACAAAGGGCCAGAAAAGAAGGCTAAACGGGCCAGATGCGGCCCCCGGGCCTTAGGTTGCCCACCTCTGAGCAAGTCTCTGGGGTCATACTGGTATACAGCATGTTGGAGCCCTGCACATTCTGCGCAAACATTCTGTATAGTCACTTTATAAGACACATTGTGTAAATCCAAAAATACGGTATGTATTCTGTCAGTTTTAAAACCGCAGAAGACTATCCTATATACTGCGTACTAGTTTCAGCCTTCTACTCATATTAAGTTATATCTAGCAATACAATTTCACAGAACCAGATCTTTCACACCGTTGTTACGCTACATATTTAACACTGTAAATATAATATTTTTTTCTTTTTGCCTTTTAGGAAAATATCATTTCACCAATTGAAGATTCCCCCATTCCTGATAAAGAATCTGGAACAGATGGTGCCAGTACTTCACCAAGAAGTCAAATGAAACCATTCAGGTAGTGTGACTTAGACAGTATAAGTTGGGGGATGGGAGAGGATCAGCTTTAGAATAAATCTTGGCTGGACCTATATTTTAAACTGATCAAAAAGGTGAAATGAATGGCCAAATGAATTTACAAAATGGTTAACTATAAAGAAGACAAATTAAACATACAAGCCAAAATATAAAATGCAAAACGCCTGTGTAAAAATCCATTGATGATGATAATATATTGTGAAACCCCTATTCCAATTCATGTGTTACAAGGACTAGCGCCCATTCCTTGGAACGGATGTCCTACCTGAAATGCATTTGCTATACTTTAAAATCCTTGTCAAGTGAATTTTTTTAGCTGCTTTCTATGCATCATGTTTAACCTCCCTAGCGATCAGCCCCTAAATGGCACAGGCGATCGCAGCAGAGTACTCTCTACTCTGCTTGAATTTCCTGCCTGTCCATGTCGCCGGTGACACGGGCTGGGAAACAGACGCCCCTCCATGGCATGCCCCACTCCTTCTGTTTCACTGATGATGCAGAAGCGGTGGTCCTGGAATAGCTGCAGCTGTATAGAGAATCGCTGCAGCTTTCCGGGGGTATGGTCGTTTTTTAGGATCCCGTTTGTTTGGAGTTTGTTTTTCAAACTCCTGGCGAACTGGGTTTGTCTCAACTGCTAGGGAGGTTAAAAGCTCAAAAAGAGTTTCAATTGTAAAAATTCTTGAAGCAGACATAAAGAAAAGTTTGGTATAGCAATGCCCAACCAGTGCTTGCAATGTGTGCCTCTTTGTTTGGAATTCCCCCTAAATTATATTGCTTCTCTTTTCTGTATGAGGGTGTCTTGTCCCAGGGCATGCTATGTTCTTTCAGAGTTCTCACTGTTGGGGGTTCAAACCTTCAAATATTTATTCAATGCTAAGTTTCTGGCAAGTTTCACCCGCACCAAGCAGTCATAAAAGAGCTATACATGTTGGATGTTCATCTGAGCATTTTCTCTTCCCTTATGGAAGTGTATCCTTTCCTTTTTGGTTTTTCCTTATTGTGTATCCATTTTTTACCTTTTTGTTTGCTGCAAAATCCGCTGAGCAAAGTAGTTTGAGTTTGCACCTTCAAGCCATTATTGTCACCTAGTTGGGCTCCAGTCTACCATTTATTCTTAACATTTACCCCAATATCTTTGACTGTTTTAAGCAGTGGCATGTAGTCCCTGCCAGTGTTTCCTAGGACCTTTTATTCCAAACAATTCTACCTTTCAAAGTTCAGTCTCCCAGTTGAGGACAACGTTCTGGCTTCCCATGACATGCTAGAGACATCCATGGAGGTTATCCTTTGATGGCTTCTCCATTTGTGATAGATTAAACCAGTTGTTTACAAACTTTCCCTGCAGGGCCCCCTTTTCTATATTGGAACATTATCAAGCCCCCCAATTCAAACTACAAAGTTTCAGATTGAGGGTCATTTCACACTAGTGGTGTTTGCGTTTCAGTATTGTGTACTAGTGGGAAATGTCCCTTAAACTTTATTTCAAACACAACTTTATTTGGTTTTCATCATACAGAATAATTCATAGATCACATAGAGACACACACACTACACTCATACAAAGACAGGAATCATTCACATAGAGACACACACAGAGACACACAGGTTACATGCACTCTACTTACTGTCTGGAACTAGTTCCTTCCTGGTTTTCTTCCTGCTTGTCCCTCCCTCAGCCCCCTAGCTGCGCCCCCCAATTTGGGAACCACTGGATTAGACATTTTTCTTTTCAATAGATTTTTATTAAAGTTTTCAAAAATTTTACAGTAGATACATAAGTGGAAGTAGTATGGACAGTAGCGGGGTCAGCAGACTCTCTAAGCCCAGAACCAAGAGGTCAAGGCCTTGGGTGGGCGAACCCGCTAGAGTCTAGATACATAATGCGCATTGTTCAGTACAATACGTGCCAGGCATGCCTGAACAATGCCAAATTAAATAGACAAATAAAACAAAAACCCACAATTAACATTCAAATATGGATTAGACATTTTTATTTCTCTATTTTGATTGAATCTGGGATGATTGTATTGTGTTGGTTGCCACTCCTCAACTTTACACAGCTTTTATGACAGGATACCATGAACAAATCCAGAGTGCGTCACTGGTAAAGAAAAGATATTATTGTAAAGTGTACTGTAAAATCCTTTATGGGATGAGGGTTTTTGAGATGGCTCCTAGAACAGTTTTACCCCCTAAACACTGGGAGGGATTATACCAGCCAGTGCCCTTTTAAAGTGCCATTGTCCAATTTTAACTGGTGGCATTGCAATCTGATCATTCAAGAATCTTGTATCTGTCCAGAAGTTTTAAATAAGGAATTTTAATGCAAGTTTTACCCAAAACAATATGTCTGGGCACTGGTGTGTGTGGAATCATCCACTCCCTCTTATATACCCCCAACTTGGAGTTTCCTGGTTTTTAGCACGTTGACATCTGTAAAAGTCTGGATTTCCCATCACTTTTACTTATATCCCCACTTTGCAGTAGATTGGATGCTGCAATAACAGTTTTGCAGACTGATGTTATTGGTTTCTATCGCAGTGCTCCACATACCAAGTCTTTGGAGATCCGAATTAAAGAGGAGTTAATAGCCCAGGGGCTGCTGGAGTCTGAAGATCGTCCCGCTGAGGATTCTGAAGATGAAGTATTGGCAGAACTGAGAAAGAGGCAGGCTGAGCTAAAGGCTCTTAGCGCTCACAACCGCGCCAAGAAAGTGGAGCTACTGCGGTAAGTAGATGCCTCATCTTGTGTAAAAGTCTTTTGTTTTTGTTTTTTTTACTGGACCAAAGCATTCAATGAAGCCGTTCTTTAGTTTTAGCATTCTATATGTATACAATAGTAGAGTGTTGTACTGTGTTAGCCATTGATAAATATAGAACGTTTGGAGTTCAAGTGATACCGTTTATTGGCTAACCTGAAGTCATTAGAGAAGCAAGCTTTAGGGATATCGCAGATCCCTTCTTCAGGTTAGCCAAAAAACTATATCACTTGAACTCCAAACTCTCTATATGTACACCAGAAACATACAGTATATGTTGCTATCAGCTGGAGCATTTCAAACTGAAACTAATCCTCAAAAGTAATTTAAAATTGTTTAAACAGAAGCCAATAACATATCCTGAGATTTCCAAACTGATTCAGCAAGAGGCAATAACAATGCTGCGGCACCCATTTTGAAAGTTGTTATTATTATCAATATTTATTTATATAGCGCCAACATATACAGCGCTGTACAATGAGTTAAAGCTTAAGATATAACACACACAGGTACATGTTATGACACAGGAGGAGTACAGGACCCTGCCCGATTGGGCTTTAAATCTAATAGGTTAGGGAACAAAGTAAACAGTAGCTGGGAGGGATGGGACTGGCATGATGGTGATTTTATGTATGATACAGGCCACACTGAAGAGGAGGATTTTCAGGGATTTTTTTTTTAAGTGACAAAAGGTAGGAGCAAGTCTAATAGGGCGAGGGAGAGAGTTCCAGAGAGTAGGAGCAGTCCTAGAGAAGTCTTGAAGCCGTGCATGTGGTGATGTTCTGATTAGGGATGTCATTAGTAGATCACTGGAGGAGCGGAGAGGGCGGTTAGGGGTGTATTTGTGTACCAGGTTGGAGATGTAAGTGGGACAGGAGGTGTGGAGTGGTTTAAAAGCAAGGCACCAGACTCAGAATTTAATTCTTTGGACAATTGGAAGCCAGTGTAGAGATTTGCAGAGAGGAGCAGCAGATGAGGAGCGTTAGAGGAGTAGATGAGTCTGGCAGTACCATTCATGATGGACTGGAGAGGCGAAAGTCTAGTAAGAGGAAGACCAGAGAGGACAATGTTGCAGTAATCCAGATGTGAGATGATTAGAGCGTGTACCATGACTTTGGTGGTCTCTGGGGAGAGGAAGGGGCGGATCTTGGAGATGTGCGTAGATGGAAGTGGCAGGATCTAGCAATGTTCTGTATGTGGGGAGTAAAGGAGAGTG
>CM070037.1:91639308-91670374 GCA_036250615.1 Ptychadena robeensis
TTGAATATTGTGAATGGGACCCATAAATGAATTTTAGACCTTGTATACTCTTGGACGTGTCAGCCTGATGCCCAACTTTTGTTCTGCCAAAACCATGCAACATGAGATGCCCTTTCAATCACTATGTATTCTATCAGGGAGGACCCGGCACTACATAGCAGTGATATCTGCCTTCCAATCACTATGCATTCTATCAGGGAGGACCCAGCACTACATAGCAGTGATATATACCTTCCAATCACTATGTATTCTATCAGGGTGGACCCGGCACTACATAGCAGTGATATCTGCCTTCCAATCACTATGTATTCTATCAGGGAGGACCCGGCACAACATGGTTGTTGGTAGATCTAATGGAAATAGTGGCCTCCCTGATTGAATACATAGTGATTGGAATGTTTACAAAGGGTTTCGGTAGAACAACTTGATTGTACATAAATTGTACGGTAAGATTGTGAGGTGCATGGGGGGCTTTTAGCTTTAAGCTGGGCACACTCGGGTAGACTCCTGTGCAATCGACCCACAATCAATCACAACATGGTCACCACGCTGTGATTGATCAGGGATAAATTGAACAGAAATCAATGTGCACCACATAGGACCTGTTCTCCCCAGCTTGCAGCCCTTGTTGTGTTGTTAGAGATTCACTCACTCACTCACTCACTCACTCAATCACAAGGCTGCGAGCTGGAGAAAGGCAGCCAGTCAGCACACAGTCTCACACAGAAACGTGCTGGCCCTGCTCCCTTCACACTGAGCATCGGTGTCCAGGCTGTTCAGCAACATGTCCAATACTTTGAATGGAGATTGTTGTCTCCATTTAAAGTAATGGAGATTGAACCGGATTTTCCAACATGTTTATTATCTATTGATCCCACTCGAAGGAAGGCATACACGGGTAGATTTGTAAATATATTAGAGCACAATCAAGCACCGTGAGCGTGCACAATCTATTTACAAATCTACCTATGTATGTCCAGCTTTACTGTTAATACATTTTAAAATAGGGTTCTTTAGTCCCCTCCTTCAGTTGATCTAGCCATTGGTTTAGGTTCTCACAGTTGTTCAACAGGTCAATTTCTAGTGGCAGCCCTGTGCCCATGGATGGCCAAAGAATGAACGGGACCCAAATCAAGGTCAAAACCAGACCCTGCTAAGCCTAGGGCCTGCCAAGACATGGATAAGTGGGGTAGACCTTGACCAAGTGACCATGTAAACCTTATCTTCGGAACAGAGGGAGATGGATGCTACATTCATTGCCCATATTTGTTTGTGATACACAAGAATAGCTATTATTTGTCCACATATTGTAAAACGTGCCTGATTGTTGCTTATTATTTGTAAAAATCACCCATGTAAAGACCGTCAATTAGAACTTTCCATGCCAAGTTTAAGTCTGAGATCTCACCACTGGGGTGACTAGAAGGAAACACAGACAGGTGATTTAACACGTAAAACAAAGCATTCACTTTTTGTACTGAAATCAGTAGATAAGAAGTGCTTTCGGTATTCGTGTCCCCATCGCTGGCCGCACGTGCTGCACAAAGGTAAGAAGCCATTGTTCACATTGCGGCTGACCCTGAGCTGACCAGCAGACCAGTACTCGGGATAACCGCTCAGGTGGTTAAGGGCTTGTTTCCATTGATGCGATCCCGCGTGTTTGTAGCCGTGCGGCCGCAAGCGCAAACAACCGCATCCATTGGAAACTTCAATATAGTTTCCACTGGTGCGGTTGTGCGCTTTCGGGTGCGGTTTAGGGCGCGTTTCTGAACGCTAGCTGCAGCGTTTTGAAACGCATCCACGTCCCAATGGCATCCACATCTGCATAAAAAAAAAATTGCGTTGCAAAAAACGCAAAAAGACAACTATCAGCCGCGCGGTTGTAACCACACGGCAACCGCGCGGCTGATAGTTGTCTTTTTGAATTTTTTGCAACGCACGGGATCGCATGAGTGGAAACAAGCCCTAAGAATTGGGTTGGTCTGGGTAGTCTGGGGAGAAATGACAAATCGTCTGATATAACTTAATAAGTGCTGAATCCAGATTCTACAATAGACCAAAAATAGAGCAGCCTCAGGGCCACAGAGAAAAGGTGCGTGCATCCCGGGTGTCACTTTGTCACTTCTTTTTTTAGACAGCACAGCTCTTGGCTATTAAAGACTTTTACATCTATTTGAATGGCATTATATTTCATAGAAATTCTCTTTTGTAACTAAACAACTAGCTTTGCATAGCTGCAATAGGGCGTAACAACCAGGAGGTATTCTGGAGGGAGGGTGCACAAGATTGGACTTTTAAGGTTGTTGTAGATCTGGCATTGAAAGTCAGAGTAGGCATATGTAAGAGTAAAATCAGACAAAAGAAATGCACTGTTTGACAGCTGGAATATGACTATGAAAGGTTGACATTTGGACAGCAGGTAGTCTCGGGGGTTAGTTACTAACCTAGAAAATGTCAGGGTTCCACCACTGAGGTATGAGATCTGTGGGTTCAAACTGTGTTGTACTGTGAGAGTTAACTAAAGCCAGCTGGTGACCTGTGGAGGGAGACAGCTAATTGGAGGCTCAACCAAGAACAGGGAGGTCCATCTACAGCAGAATCATAATACAGCATAATACAGTGTATATATTTATATAAAGTGGACCCTCAAGATACCAAAAATTTGAGCTACAACAAATTTTCCATTTCAATATACGACCAAGGTTTTGATTAACGACCAGATTTTAACCCAGAAGCCAGTTTACAGTATTTGTCTATGTTTTCCAGGCGCCCTCCTTTGGCAGAAAGCGTTAATGGTGCTTTAACTCTTACAGCCAGTACAAACACTATTGCCTCAGGGTTGCACCCCAGGATTCCAAAGGTGTTCAGAAACTTTCCCCTGAGCACAGATATATGAGCATACTCAGGGGTGTAAGCAAGGACCCCCTAGGTGTCTAGTCATTTCCCTCTGTGCTGTGGACAATCAGTGCATTTTCAGTGCAAAATGGCCCCAAAATAGGTACAGTGTTTCCCCGATATTAAGCCACCCCCTGCAAATAAGCCACCCCCCGCAAATCAGACACTCACCGCAAATAGGACACCCACTGCTCCGTGCCTGAATCTCCCATTCGGGTGGTACAATGGGTAACTGTGTGCCGCCGTCAGGGCTGGCTGCAATGCAGAGCGGAGCAGGAAGTGACTACAAAGGCCCACGCCCGTGCCTCCACACCAGGAAGGACAAGCAAGCTGCTGATCCCTGCCTTAACCCATTTCTTCCCAAGCATTAAAATATAGTTTTTAAAAAATAAAGCTGCACAACCCAAAGAGAAAAGGCCCCCATACACAGGTCGGATTCCGGCCGGATTCCGGGCCGATCGATTCCGGGCGCGTGCACGTGAATCGATCGTGCCGGAATCGTGTGCAGCCCACCTTGTCCGTCCGATCACGTCCGATCGTTCGGGGGCCCAGAATCGGATCCGTCAGAGAACCAACATGTTGGTCTTTTTGATCCGATTCTGCACAGATCAGGGGGAGTTGCCATTTGTGAGGTGGAATCGGAGGTGGAATCGGACACGGAATCGTCCCGGAATCGTGCCGGAATCCGTTGGACAAGGTGGTATGCAGCGATGGATACTCTTAATTGGCTGATTGATCACACCTGCGATTCCCGGCAGAATCGCTGGAATCGATCGGATGATGAATCGTTTGGACATGGAATCCGACATGTGTATGGCTAGCTAAAGACATTATAAATTATTACCAAGGCAATTTCAGTTGTAATAAAAATATATTTATAACTCACAATGAATTATTATAATACAAGAGCAGAAAAAAAATCATGAACATAGAGTGATCAGAAGGGGACAGTGATTGGCACAGACTGATCAGAAGGGGACAATGAATGGCACAGAGTGATCAGAAGGGGACAGTGATTGGCACAGAGTGATCAGAAGGGGACAATGAATGGCACAGAGTGATCAGAATAAGACTTCCCACTGAAAATAAGACCTGGAGCATATTTTGGCATTTCAAAAAAATATAAGACAGTGTCTTATCATCGGGGAAACAGGGTAGCACAGAAGGAAAATCTGTGAGATCGATAGAGAGATTATAATAAATTACCTTAATTGTGCAAATCTGCACTTGTATATGTGCATATTGCGAATGCAATGCCTGGTACTTTCCCCACAAACTCAAATATTTGTGATTATGAAGATGCAGCACCTAGGTGCCCAACCTGTGGCTCGTGGGCCACATGCGGCCCTCTGGGTGTTCTTTGGCGGCCCCCTTGGTCCTCCACTTGCAGCCCCTGAATCCTGTTATTGCATAGGAATTCACCTGTCCACCTATCCCCCGCTGACAGGTCCTCGGCCGGGAACTTCTTAGAGTGGTAATACGTAAAAGCCATTAAGTGACACAGATGGCGCCTGAGCAAGTCCCTCGCCTCTCCTCCTCTAGTGTTGGCAGGGGATAAGCAGACAGGTGAGTTCCTATCTTCCCACCAATGAATGGGGGGTGATTGTATAATATATATTGCGGTACATAGATCAAAAGCTTTGATGATATCTATGAGGCACATAACCTTTGATGACATATATGACACAAAATGTGCATTGCCACACTACAGTGTTCCCTAATGCTAGAAGTATCATTAAAAATAAGTTTTGTTATTTAAATTATTTTTTTAAATGTCTTCTAGTTCAGCCTGCTGTCATTTCTTCATCATAAAATGCTTATACAAGTCAGTATAGGTTGAAAATGTTGCCCTTTATTGATGCAGAGGGCCGCACTTGTGGCCCTTCATATCAACTCAGTTGGCCCCCACTGATGTAGCACTATATTCAAGATTTTCTCAATAAAAATATTCACAATATTTGCGACACTATATCAACATTATATAACATATCTTATTTATTTTCATTTTGGGGTACATTTTTTTGTGGAAAAGTAGAAATGTCCCCATCGAAGTTTGACAAATTTTTCAACCATCCCTACCCATTGCCAGGAAAAGATTCTAACAGGGAATAGACCCAAGTCTCTAGAAAAAAGAAAAAGTGGAACCTGAGGAAATGGGGGAATCTGGAGATTAGAATTACTAAGCAAGCTGAAACAAATACACTATAATCGGGGCCCTACAGAACCCAGGGTACTATAACAAAAATAACTTTTCTCAGGGCCCCTTAGATCATATACACCTTTCTATCCTTGGCATTCCTCTCCACCACCGCTTGATGGCACTTCGTCTGGCTCTTTGTTTCCCAGAAATCTAAATATATAACACGGCAGTGAAGAATTAATTTTATGACTCTCACTGGCCCATTTATATCTATATTGTTTGCTGGATAATGAGCGACAGAGCACCAGTCTCCGCCAGGGCTGTGATAAATAATTCTCATTCTGAGGATGGGCTCCTGCTGCTGGCTCACTCGAATGCTCTTGCTGCACGCTTGGGGTTGGCGCTGATATAAAAAGGCATTAACAAATCTTGGCAAGGGTCACAGGGAAAGGTGATTTTTGAAAGCAGAATGGGGGGGGGGGTTCTGGATTCCAATTACAAAGCAGAAACCCCTCTTGTGACTTCCATCGAACGCCCGTCCTGCTGCACGGCACACGGAACCATCCAGCATTAGTCATGGCACCAGGATATTGTGGCAGGCAGGATGGAGACAAAGTGCCTGCAGACATTTTATTCTGAAGTCTAATTATAATTCTTCCCTGCAGGGTCCACACTGTGCAGACTTAAGAAAACAATTTGACTGGTGTGATAGAGAAGCCATAGGAAAGATCAGTCACCCCACAATAGACCCCCCCCCCCCACCAGTCTTCACCCTGCAGCCACTTGTTGCAAGTTTCTCAAACAGCTCAGTAAGTGCGTATTTCCACTTGGGAGATCTCGGAGAGATCGGCCGCAATTGTGCGTGGGCGCGGTGTGGCCAATCTTCCTTGATCACTGCCATACAGATGAATGGATGCGGTTAAAAATCCATGCAAGGATTCTTAACCGGGAAATGGTAGGGGTGGCACAGGACATCTTGCCACTCCCGCCCCCCACTTCCTGCCGTGGTTTGAATCCCTGGAGACTGCGGGAAATCACTGGGTGCAAGCGATCTCCCACGGGCACCGTGTCACGATTCAAACCTTGGCAAAATGCCAAAGTGGAATCAAGCCCATATTAAGCACAAATAATTGAATCGTGAATTTTTATTGCGAATGTCGGCTGAACTCCTGAAGATCTGGAATATAGCGCTATATCTTCAAAATCTCAAATATTCAAGATTCTAGGGAAAGTACCATGCATTGTGTTCGCAATATTTGCATGTACAAGTACAGATTTTCGCAGTATATTACCGTATTTTCTGGTGAATAAGACGACTGGGCGTATAAGACGACCCCCAACTTTTCCATATAAAATATAGCGTTGGGATATTCTTGCCGTATAAGACTACCTCTCTTCCAACGCTCACCAAATAAACATTTTTATGTCTACTCTGACTTTCAACCCACAGATCTGCAACCTTTCATAGTTATTAATGTTTCCCTGCAGTTATACAAGTGACATAAATTGTATACATTTGACAAATAGTTTTAATCTCAATCTCCCTGCAATACCAATGTCAGCCACAATAATGCTAGTGAGCACACTTGCTGTCAGTAGCAGCCAGCTACTTTCACACACATCTTCACAGAAATCGGGAAGGAGAAAGAAGGGGTGAAGGGGGATAAAGAAGACCTCTCCCTCTGCTTGTGTTTGCCAGCGTGCAGCACGGATCCAAGGAACAGACCTACGGACTCCTCTAGAGCAGGAGTGCCCCCTGCACCTCCCTGACGGTGGCACGCGGCGTATAAGACGACCACCGACTTTTGCACACATGTTCCTGTGTTCAAAAGTCGTCTTATAAGCCGTTAAATATGGTACTTCTATGAGTGTTGTCTCATGTGGTCATCACACTGCAGTTGCTATTTCCCATTTTGCCACTAGATGTCCCCGTGACAACAATATTCACATGTACAAGTGCAGATTTTTGCAATAAATAACAATGACAAAAGATCTTGGTCTTTAATTTAATTTACTTAGCATATTTAGACAATATTTTGCAAAATTGATTATTGCCTATGCTACTCGTCACAATTCCATTATACAACATTTACACAGTACAGTCTCCATCTTTTTTGGGGTACAGTAGATAATTCTTAATATTGATGCTCATGATTGTGGGCTTTTCAAGAACAATCACATTCCTCTCTACAGCTTGAGCAGAAAATATTCAGCTGATATCTTTTCCAAGCTGGTTCAAAATTTGGTAGACTCATTCAGTTAACTTGTAATGTAAGTCACATGAATATGTCTCTAAATTTACCCTTAAAGTATTCCTCTAGCCAAAACTTTGTTTTCATTTTAGATGGAGAGTGGAAGATTTTTTTCTTTTTGTGGGAAGGATTTTCCCTATTTGTTATTGTTACCATGGACAAAGAACAAAGGGAGAGGAAGAATATAATTAAACAGTGTTGGGAAGGTATCAGCAAGCTTGGAAGAGATTCTTAATAAATTGCTACGCACTGGCTGAGCCCCAACTATATCCCAAGGTGCCAAGCTTTAGAGGTTGGTCTAGAAATAGGTTTTTAGTTGTTCCAATAGAAGTATTTGATAGTTAAAGGCCAAGGGGTTTGGTACAAATACCATTTTTTAAGGTGGAATTGTAACATTGCCCAGGGTAACTCACTGGAGCAACCAGGTCCTTTTCAGATTTTTAGGATACCTATGTTCCAATCACTGTCACACACACTGTCACACAGAAAGTGAATGTCTACACAGCTGGTTATGGGTAAGCTTTTAATAGTTGAGAAGTATTTATATTCAATCACCATCACCCAGTGAGGCAGGGATTGGGTTCAAGCTTAGGGTCTATTTTTCCAACACACTCTAACCCGCTGCTAAAATGAGTGAAGGAGTGAAGACCATGTGTCACGGGTGAACCACGAGAGTAGTGGACCCACCTGTGCCACCAAACAAGCATAAACCAGGGTGCAGAGTCTAAGGAGCCCCCGGTATTCACCAGAGCATTCCGCAAGGAATGGTGGAACTTTGTTGTGGGGAGCTCCCAGGTTGCGGTCCCTTAGCTACACTTACTTGGCAGCTGCTGACAGCAGAATATCGAAGGTGCGGCAGGCAGAAATGTAATCAGACAGGCGGTAGTTGGGGCAGGCGGCAAACGGGGTGGTCGAAGACGGTCCAGGGGTCAGTAACGATAAGGCGATAGATAGAAGCAGAACCTGTGTGTCAGAGGCATAAAACACTGTTGTCTCAGACTTCCTCATATACCCAGGTCAGGTGGTCTGGTTGGACAGGGCTCCAGGTGTGTGATAATGCAGCAGAGTTAGCAGGAGCCAAATCATGTGCCACATTCTCGTCCACCAGCAGAGGGAGCCGATCTGCAAAAAATCCAGGTCCTCTGAGGTTTAGGAGTAGACATAGTAGAACTGGTGGATGGCACCTCTGTGGTTGCAGATCGCTGGGTGACACAGCGATCTTTGACACCATGTCTATGTGGACGACGGTAAGGGACCCAGGTAGAAGAAGGGAGCACCATGCTCCAAGGTAAGTTGTGGCTCCAGAGAAGACACGGAAAACAGTTAACTACTATGTGTTCCATAGTATCTAGCTTCCCATTTGTAGTACGTGTGCCACATCCCATGTTCATATTTAAAAGAAAATTGTTTGGGGGTATGAGGAAGACAGATGCTCTATGTATCAACCCCCTCACTACCCCAGGTTTAGGGTTTTAAATCAGAATGTTGGCTTTAAATACACTTATTCTGAATTCTATGTAATCTGCGCTCCTCTGCTACGGCCCAGCTACGGCCCATAATCATAAAATTCTGCTCTGTTTGCAGAGGGCTTTTGACAGACCAGTAAAATTTAGTTTAAGTAATGTCAAAAATAAACAAAACAACACTAATGGCATATACAAATGTGTATGCACACAGATATGTGGGCAGATGGATGGTAATCTTGTCATTTCAATATTTTATCAGTCACTGGCCAAGGCAAAGTAGGAGCATGAAATCCAGGCATTAGAAGGAGCTTAGCAATGGGTTCTCTCCGGGAAGCTTTACAATCCACAAGTAGCAAAACTTTTGATTTGTTTAAAGATAGAATCTTGAAATGCAAATAATAAAAAAAATTATCTCGTCTGAACACAATTACATTGTGGGCCAGGTTTGGCACGCGGGTTGGAGTTTGACATCCCTAATATAAACAGTCAAAGCTTTTACTTCATCATAAAAGAAGAATGCCTTGGTGCGCAATATCTTGAACATCTAGACACTATAAGAGCCCACCTCACTCTATAAGAGTATCCTTAGGTGAACTTCAGTGTTGCCAGTTGCAGAAGTCCTCCTCCAATCGCAGAGCAGGGTGTCAAAATGTAGGTGTTGAGTGACATTTAATGTATAAACTTATCTTTGGGGTGGGGGCCTGTGGGTGATGAGGAGTTCCATGGTGCCAACTCAGACAAGAGGGGTCAGGACCTTCTTGGTTTCTGTCTCTATCCAACACACTGACACTATTGACATGATTTACTGGAGAAGGCTGGAATGAGGGCTTTCTGTGTGCTCCAGGGCAAGTGGTTCTCAGTATCTCTCGAATCCAGCGGTGGAGGGCGTGCTCAGGGCAGACCACTGGCATAAAAACATTGTCTCCTCATGGAAAGCAACTCTCCCCTCTAGAGTCCAACACACAATGGTCAACTTTAAAAGGGAATCCTTTACCAAAGTGTAATATACAGCCTCTCTCTGTCTCTGAGCCCAGAGACAGGGTACATTTCTTGGGAAGCAGTTACAAACAGGGGTTGCTATCTCAGGAAGAAGTGTTTGACCCCAGGAATTACTATCTCGCGGAGCATGTGGAGTTAGACGCTCACATGTCTTGTTGGCCCTTGTGGTACCCTAGGGGCAGGGCCTGACTCCCACGAGGGCCTACTGGTGAATGAGGCTTTACCCAACTCTCAAAAGAAGTAGATGATACAGTAGATGATGACAAAAGACCCTTTGCCTCCCTATCAATCATATTTATAAATTTCAGAGCTCAGTGCCACCTTTATTCTGGTTGCTTAAGCCCAGTCACAGAAGATAATATTATTAACACATTCCGTCACACTACAATGCCACCATTTTTTTGCACCTTCCTTCTGTGTGGTCCCCACTTACATCCTCTTCTACTCCTATAATTGAATTTCTTCTGGCCCAAATGTGTGCTATCTGAAATTCGACCAGTGGTGGCCAACTAAGTTGATTAAGAGGACCACAAGTAGATTTTCAATCTATACTGACTTGTATAAGCATTTTATAATGGCAGCAGGCATAGCTAGAAGGCATTATTTATATTTTAAATGATACTTCCAGCATTCAAGCATTAGGTAACACTGTAGTATAGTAACACACACTTTGTGTCATATACATTGTCAACAGTAACGTGCCTCTCAGATATCATCAAAGCCTTTTCTCAGGATTTGTTCCACAATACATATTATACAATAACCCCCCCGTTCATTGGTGGAATAGTGGGAGCATAATTACTCACCTGTCTGCTGATCCTCCGCGAACACTAATGGAGGAGAGGTGAGGGACTTGCTCAGGCACCATCTGGGTCACTGATTGGCTTTTCGCCGCCTATCACATAAGTTTATCACCTCTCCTTCTCTTCCCACTCTAAGATGAACATGTGAGTTCCTATGCCCTATGCATTAACAGTTAGGTTTCGTGGACCACACGTGGTGGACTGAGGGGACCGCAGGTTGGGCACTTGGAAATTAGACACAGAGGGCTTGCAGGGCCTAGCGCGATTAGTGGCCTGGGTGAGCCCCTGGGAATGCATCTCTGGTCACTGCCCATGTTGCCCATGCCTAAAACCACCACTGCGTGGACATCCTCTGAGATTTGTATATTGCATTGGACATCCTAAAAATTGAGCAAGTAAAGCCAGTCATGGATAAAACCACTTTTGCTTGATCAATTTTTACTTGTGCAACCTGACCAATCATGGCTCTTCCCATTTGATTTCCATCACTTTTGGTTGATCAATTCAGTGAAAAGTCCATTGGGGCATGAGTAGGCACACATTCTAGCCCCTTTTTTGCCCTGCTGGGCTTCACACCTACAGAACCTAATGTGGACATTTGTTACCCTTCCCTCCTCATCTTCCTGGTCAAGCTTTTAACATTTCAAAATGAACAAATACAGAAATGACAAATGCACTTTTTAATGATGTCACAGCCTTCTATTACATGGGCTTAATAAAAATAAAGAAGTCCCAACTCATGAAAAGCAATGCATATTGACGTGCGGTAAAATGCGCATCATCGCACACTGCATGAAAAATGCATGTTACAGTGCGGGGAGGTGGTATGGGGACTTAGTCTTCTATTACACAAATCAACCAGTAATTTGTACAGCAGCCCCACCAATAATACACTCACTGCCGAGAATTGTCTCATACTCAGCCGAGCCCTTGTGATGGAATGATTGTGTTTCATTCCACTCCACAATATCGCTGCTATTATTCTATAAACATAATCACATATACAACCCCAAGAGGTGTAAAATCACTAATGGAACACAAATGTATTTCCGCTGAGTAAAGTGAGCCCTTCGTACATCCGACTGGAAGAAGACGTGTAACTGTTTTATAGTCGGATCAATAAACTAACACAAGGAATGACATCCCCCACCCCAAAGGCCATGGAAAGTGATGGACAATTACAATGCTGGAAGCATCAGTATGTCATGCATTATACATGATGAGAGGGATTCGTACAACGGAGCTGATTTATGAAAACGGAAATGGAAATTGAGATGTTGGCTTTCAAATGAACTTGTGGCAAAGAGAAATGTATTAGAGTAATAGGTGCTTCCAGGCAAGAACAACCCGGATTCCAGAGGGTTGGATTTAATGTAACCCCTTCCTGTCATTATACTTTGTTTGTTCTGATTTAGTATTATAGTTTTCCCCTTTTTCCCTCATTTTTGGTATGTTATGTAAATTAGAGGCGTGGTACCAACGGATTGCTAAAAGCAAGGTTGGATGATCATCACATGGTCCCCCATGTTGTTGTATGGTCTAAAAATGTTGTGTAGTCACAACTTGATCTTGATCGTATAAACAAAACAACGCAGCAACTTACGTTCTCAGAGGCAGTGGCCTGATTTATTGGAAAATGTACAGACCATATGCAATAATGACAAGTACAGGTTATGGCATGAGTTGTTAAGTTCCAATTTCCAGAAAATCTCTCCTTCCAAGATATATTCCCTTCCTTTATCCTGTTCTTCCTTGATCCTCTTCCTTCCAAGATCCCTCTTCCTTCCAAGATCTCTATAACTCCCCCTTACAATCATATTTAACAGTAATTTCTGGGAGGGTCAAAGGGATGTGTTTCTCCAATCTTGGGGTGTTACCTGGATGATCATTGGAAAAGCTATGTTTATTTGGGCGATGCCAATGATTATAATATTGTTCCTAAACCAGCCCACTAATTGTAATATAGATTGGCCTTCTGGAGTTTTCCGGGCTCCGAAGTGTCTGTTCTAGACCAATGTTCCCTTTTGATGTGGGTCCAGGTATGATTGGCCCCCTGTGGTTTGGTATGGTAATGTATACCATTACCAGATCCTTCTCTGCTATTGTTATAGACCCTTACTGGAATTTACATTTGCCCAGGATACAACCAGGTGGTCTTAAGATAATCCTATTGTTGATGTGAAACTATTGTTGACGTGAAAACCTCAAGGAAACACAGTTTTTAATTAGTATCTCCGGGTGTGTTTCTGCATTTCAAAGGACCATAGTGATGTGGGCAGTGGGAGTTCACAGATACTTATCTATATATATATGAATATGTGTGTGTGCATTGATATATATAAAAAGTATTTTAATATATCTCCACACACACACACACACACGTGCGCATACACATTTGCCAACACATGTGTTGACTTCTTTTTCCTGATTTAGTATTGCTGATCTCCTAAAGGCCCCCATACACGTCTAGATTTTCCTTTCAATTAATTTAAAAAGATCAATTTTGGGGTTCATGGAAATCGGTGATTTATTGTAATCTATGCCAACTGTAGTAACAGATTTTTGATCAAATCTTTTTGGATCGACTGAAAGTGTAATTGAATTAAGGTTCAATTTCAACACAACGATAAAAATTTTCCAGCATGTCCGATCATTTTTTGATTCTTGTAGGTCGATCTAAAGCTGGGCACACATGGGTAGATTCCAGTGCAATCGACCCCTGATCAATCACAGCGTGGTGACGTAAGGCTATGTTCCCACAGGTGCGGCGGCCCGCGGTGTGATTGAATGGCCGCAGTTCATTTTTGGGATGCAATTATTCAGATGGGGTTTTTAACCACGGCCATCCACGTCTATGGCTGCGGTCAGGGAAGACTACTACCTGCATATCTGGGACATTGTAGGGGCTCCATAAGAAAGTAGGTGGCGCACAATGTACTACTAAAATCAGAACGAGACATGATTGATTAGGATAAGCAGCTTTCCACTCTCCAAAAACCCAAATTTCTCTACATGACAAGCCTGGCAAAGGCTCTAAGGGATCTTCACGCCATTAAATGCTATTTAGTTTTGGCTGAAGTTAGATTCAATGTACACATAGCAGAAGTTGGGAAAACAACCTACCTACAACCTACCAGTAATGTATTTGTAATGCCAACAAAATCAGTTCTGTTCTCAAGATGGACAATTAATAGTTTAGAATAAAGAACAAGCTCATATCAGGTAGTAGCACTTAGACTTCATCTAGGTATAGGTAGCCCCTAATTATGGACATAGCAGCACATGGATTATACACAATATGTTGTACACTGTATAGATACATTGTGGTGTAAACTTTCAGTTGAATTGTAAACTGTTGTACAGATGCTGCTTAGCAAGAACGACCATATATTGGGCTTCAATCTAGCATGTGGATATATTGGTTCCCTAAACAGGCTGAAAAGAATGGAGGCTCATCCTCTCCTTTGCCATTCTTAGCGATAATGTATGTGGCTTTAATCATGGCAGATTGGGTGACGGGTCATTATCTTTCTAGCCAGCCACTAACATTAGAGGAGGACATTTGATTAACATACAACTTTTTCAATGTTTTATGCACCAGGTCCTATGGTCCAAGGTACCCATGATGTAAATATCCATGTAACCTTCAAATAAATGTGGAGGAGATTTAGGTTTCTATATATACATATATAAGTCACTAAATATATTTTATTTTTAAAATGCATATATACTGTACATATATCAATATATACTATATATTACACTATAAGCTGATATTGAGAGTTCTGGATAACATTATATGTATAAAGATATACTTTATATTAAATTATATATGTATATTGCGAATTCTGCATAACATTATATACATATATAAATATATAAGTACATTATATACATACATTGAGAGTTCTGGATAACATTATATCCTTATATTGAAAGCCTGGATAATGTTCTATACTATATATTACATTATATACATACATTGAGAGTTCTGGAAAACATTCTATACATAAATACTATATATTACATTGTATACATATATTAAGAGTTCTGGATAACATTCTATACATAGATGCTATATATTACATCATATACATGCATTAAGAGTTCTGGATAACAATAAATTTATATGATATATTACATTATATACATACATTGAGAGGTCTGTATAACATTATATATATACTATATATTACATTATATACATACATTGAGAGTTCTGGATAACATTATATATATACTATATATTACATTATATACATACATTGAGAGTTCTGGATAACATTATATATATATACTATATATTACATTATATACATACATTGAGAGTTCTGGATAACATTACATTTATATGATATATTACATTATATACATACATTGAGAGTTCTGTATAACATTATATATATACTATATATTACATTATATACATACATTGAGAGTTCTGGATAACATTATATATATACTATATATTACATTATATACATACATTGAGAGTTCTGGGTAACATATGTATATATTATGTATTACATTATACAGACACACACACATATATATACATATATATATAGCTCAGTGTATTACGTTGTTTGTCTGAATTCAGTGAAATTCTATAATCCTATGTAACCAGCTTGATGCTACTGATGACCCCGTGCCTAAATCGTGCTCTGATTGGCTACTCCCGGCTCCCATCCAGTGTCATGAATGAACTCCTCTCCCAGGACAGCGCTAAGCACAAGCCACGCCCTCCCGCATGCGCCACGCCCACTCAGGCCATTACTGGCTGAGCTCCGCTGGTCGCCCCGCCCCTCCTGAGCTGCGCTGACATCAGTGCTGGGCTGGGAGGAATGGGCAGGGTGCTATAGCCGATGCTGCTAGGAGCCTCATAGACGGGCAGACACCGTGCAGAGCAGACAAAGGGCCGATCCTGTGTAGACGTGTCACTGCGAGCATCCTGCCCAGGTAAGGCATGCGTGATGTGCAGTGGGCATGGGATGGGCAGCAGGGCATGTAAGCGGCTTGCTGGTGCCGCGGGCACCGATCATGGATCTCCTCTGTAGGCTTCTTATGGGATGTCCCCTTTAATCCTGGATTTGGTAGGCTGCTGCAGTTTACATATGCGGGTGCACAGGTGCTGCCCCTGATTATTCCTCACAGCACCCTGATGATCTCTGCTTGTTACTAGGGAGAGCACCCTGATGACCTCTGCTTGTTACTGTGGACAGCACCCTGATGAATGACTAGGATCATCTAACAGGGTGATCGGAGCATCTGTATCGGTAACATCTGGCTTGCTGTCAGGTCCTAAAGACAGTCATCCTGCAGACCAAGTGATGTTCAGGGCAAGTTGGACCACCAGAACCTTCTGTCCTGAAGGAACAAGGTCTCCTATTCTCAAGGAGTCTCACTTCTTCAGCTGCAAGGTTGTCATGTTTCTCTCAGTGGATAGCTAATATCATTATTATTATTATTATTAATCACAGGTTGGGTAGGTCACCACTCTGTGATGGGGGGGACTTAGCGCAGAGATAAAGCGACTTTCACAATGCTGAATTAGAAAGGGCCAACAGTCAAACAAAAGTCTAATGATGGAACGTTAAAGAATAATGGAATCCACCGGCTTCACTAAGGAGGGATGGCATTTCAGGAACTGGTCAGACCAGACACAAATCTGTATTGTCCTTTACCTGTCTTCCTGTAAGTGCCGCATCACAGGATGAGTTTGCTGCCTGTTTAAGCCACAAAGTGTCCCAGAGAATTCTGTTATAATGGTGCTAACTTTACAGTGCCACCCACAGAGCCTCCCTCCCATACATCAATGCCTACTACTGCCACCCAGCCAGCCGTTCATACATCTGACCCAATCCTGGGGGCTGCCAACAGATTGTTTCTGCAGGCCAGATTGCAGCTAGCGGCCCAGATCTGGATGGACATAGGAATCCCCATTCGCTGGACATCACTGGTCAGTGGCACAGCTGCTCTTGGGAAGTGACGCTTCCTTTCTCCCATTCTGTAAAAGTTCTGTAGTCTGACTATTTTGCGTAATGAAGAAGCGACTCCCGCTGGGTATTTAATTTGTTCTGCGTGCATAACTCTTTATCGGGGTGTATTTTTTTTTTACCATGAGCAGATGTTGACCTTCTTTATAAAACAAACGTAATTCTAGTGATTTCACTGGTTACCATATATCAGCCATTGATTGGTTAGATCAGCGTTTATTACCGCTAAAAGATTTTTCTTCCCTAAGTGATCCGGTTTCTGTACATGGGGGAGGGGATGACTGGTGTTCATACTAAGGAGTTTATTGTTGTTGTTTATTATTTGTTGTCTATGTGTATAAAATAAAAGGAAAAGTAGAAGAAGCGTTAATGAGCCACAAGTTCGGCCCTCGCCATCACTAAAGGGCCGCCCATAACATCGGTCCAGATAGTTCCTGACAGTTGGTCAAAAGCCAACAGCTTGGGCACCTAGAGTTTAGAGCCTAGGTGCCTAACCTTTGGGCCTTGTTCGGCGGCCCCTCCTGGTACTCCACATGCGGCCCCCAAAACCTGTTTTACATAGGGCATAGGAACTCACCTGTGAAGTGGTCACACACTGACCCAGCTTTCCTAATCAAATTTGGCGGTCCTACATCACTAAAATTGTCTACATATGAGCTCTGCACCCAGGGGCAGGAGGAGGTGGGTTTGACTGCCTGTCGATGAGGGGAGGGTTTGGATCGCTGTTATGTGCCGCACTTGTGGCCCACCATATCAACTCAGTTGCCCACCACTGCTTTAGAGGGACCCCTCAGCCATCTTTAAATGGAGAAGCCCACCAGTAGGCAGCTTATGGTCTCGGGATGGCCTTTGTTTGCCAGAAACTGATGTTATGACTTCTTCCTGTCCAATAAAAGTATCTCAAGAACAGGAGAGACTGATGTCCAAAATGTCAAAACTTAAACCACCAAGTGAATCTGAGCAAAGACCATAACTTATGCGCAGGACTTCAAAGTTGTTCTTGAAACTTAAAGCGGACCTACCACCTCGTTGGTTACTCTGCAGTATTGGCTAGAGTAGACGCGTTATAAGGGAATCCACTGACAGCAGGCTAGGACATTTGGTACACCTGTGCTGTAGAAAGTCATGCTTGGGATTGCACGACTTTGCGTCTCTCTCTCTCTCTCTCTCCCCCCCCCCCCATAAATGAGCAACTGTAATCACTCCAGCCGACACCCCCCCCCCCCCATAAGAAACCTGTTGCACAGTTCACATTGGCTCTGGGTTTGCATTATTTGGGAACATGCAGCACAGTGCGTTGCCTAAAATGCCTCACAGCCCAGGTGCCCAACCATGCGGCCCTTTGAGTTGGGGCTTACTAACTCACCTGTCCACCGATCTCCCACTGATTTCGTTTTCTTCTGGGATCTCAGAGCGGGAAGAGGATAAAAGGCGAGGGGCTTGCTCAGGAGCCGCTGGGGTCACTGATTGGCTTTATGCGTGTTACCATACTACAGTGTTCCCTAATGTTTGAAGTATAATTTAACACACGTTCTATTTAAACATTTTAAAAAAAATTCTTCTACTTATGCCTGCTGTCATTTGCTCATTATAAAATTTTTATACAAGTCAGTATAGATTTGAAAATGTTAGGTGTGACTCTTCAGTGATACACATTCATCATTCATTCAGAAAAACACACACACACACATTACATGCACTATACTTACTGTCTGCAGAGTGTTCCCCTCATAGTCATCTTCCAGCTTGTCCCTCCCTCCTGGCTTCTCATTGGCTGGCAGTAGTAGGGGAGGGTGGGCCCACTGTGTGCAACCCCAGGGGGGGAAGAGGACAGACAGCCAGGAGAGCCAACAGACAACTGGCTGACTCTCACACGATGCATGATTCTTACACAGAGGGCTCTGAGTGTCACCTCACGTGCCCCCCTAGGCCCCCCCGGGAATCATATGGTATTCATATATGTGTGCACTCCATACAGCACTTGAACCCAGGGTCTGTGCCATGGACAGGACATTGGGGAGGCCAGGCCCACCCAGTCATGCCATCACTCCCCTAAATTTGGGTTCCAATACCTACACTTGATTGAGTACAGCTTATTTTTCATATTCTCTGATAGTCGTTGGGAACATCTGGATTAGTCAGTGCCTTGTAATTAGTCATAGCTGCTTTGGGTGATGTCATCTGCTATTTTGTAATTATCTCCAAAGTTTCATCCACAAATGGTGCTGATGCTGTAAAACTCCCAATTGGCAGGCACTTAAGGAAGGTGATTTGCATTAAGTACTAGTCTTTGTAATGAAAATCGACTATTCGAACCTTTGGTGAAAGTGAACCTGATTTTTGTCATGCCCGTCATTAAAATAGAATCAATATGTTATCGACCACTCAGTTTAGAAAAAAAAAACATTTGAATGATATCCTGTTTTATTATTTATTTGAAAGGTAGGTGTCTGGAGGCTGACCCTCCCACTGCTATCCATACACGTTTAGATCCCCATTCATTTTGTGGGACTCACCACCAACCCAGCGATTCCTGTGGGATTCCTTGATCCTTCTATCCCCATTCAAAGTAAGCGGATCGCACAGGGATTTACCATCCTGGCGCTTCTCTGTGACATCTGTTCCCTGAACGATTATGACCCTTTTGGGTCGATCGCTCAAGGTGGGCAGCTGCAATCCGTGGCCATTTCGTCAAATAATCAACCAATAGGCCGCATCCAAAGTATCATCTAGGGATCGATTCCCCAAGGTGCTGCGCATCGGTGAACGATCCCAGAATGATCAGTGGGGTGATGTAAGCGCATTGTGATTGATCGTTCAATGATCAAAGGTGAATCTATACGTGTATGGCTAGCTTTAACGCAGTTCTGTGATGAAGAAAAAATACTTCTCTTCTCTTTCTTGCTCCTGGTGCTGCCATCTTGACTGGGTCCAATTCTGCCATCGCAGACGCTTCACTTTTTTTAATCTCCACTCTCCCCCTTCAGTGGTGGTCACAGACTGGAGTGGCGGAGCTGAGATTAGATGAAGGAATACTTATCTAGTCCACCCCTCCGGTGACACCATGGTGGACTGGCAAGTGCAAGGAGACTTGGGAACCTTTGTTTACCTTCCTAAGTCCGCTTACACCTGGCATTGCACCATGGCGCAACATCTTTTTGCCCAAAAAGTTGCCTCTGCTGCCGCAAGTGCCATCTTGAAGGTGGTTCAACCGCTTTAAGCTGGGATACACTCATCAATTCTTAGATATTTCTTCGATTCGATTAAATAGGTACTAACAGTGTAATTGATGCAAAACAGAAGTTGTTTTTCCAGTTAAAGTAAATCTAAATAAAGGGGTGTGTGCATGTTCCATAATCTGGATACAAATCATTCCAACATCTGGATTGGATACGGTCGGCTGACATTTTCCAACCTGGTTGAGTTGGTCTGTATCCAATTTATGCTCCACTCCTATCACTTTTAGTTGAACCTTTAGAACAAAGAAATTTATTCTTTTAATTGTCTAATTTACTGTTCGATTTCGCTGCCGTATGAAACAACATCAACCATGTATGGGCACCTTAAGGCTTAAACTCCTTTACAACCCATTTTCTAAATCGTGCCGCGATGGGCATGTTTGGGCAAATCGTATTGGAGCTCTAGGGCTTGTTCCCACTTGGGCGGCTGACCACGGTACGGCGGGGTTTTGAACTGCGGCGGCAGCCTCATTATCAGCACAAGCGGGGTGGGACATTAGCAGGTAAAGTAACGCCCTCTCCCTGCTAGATCAGCTAAAAGGCGTAAAGCGGAAGAACCACGATCCATATACCGGAAGTGACAACACTGACGTCACTTCCTGTAGGTCCCCCGGTTTTTTAATGCCCAAACTTGATAGGTATGCAATAAATGCACGCAGACATGATTTTTATCGATAGCGATCCAGGGGCAGCTGCATTGAACAGTATTGAAGAAAACCCCCCCCCCCCTGAGGGAATGCGCAGCCAATGTGGTGACAAGCCCTTAGGCTGAGTGTGGCACAAGTATAGACTGGCACATCAATCTCCATAGGGGATTACAGGGGGCGGCTGCACCGCGCAGAATTCCATAGTGTAGACAAAGCCATATTCAAAATACATTGTACAATATTTGTGTTCCTAAAGGAAAAGAAACACAGTTGTGTAAATATTGCACAATAAAGGGAACTTGCTTTCTGAAAATGAAAGCGTTTGTGCGTGGGGGGCCAATAATGCATGTTTTAACGTGCCAAAAATGCTCTTTTGCTTTAATTTATTAAGCTTCAGGGGTCATCACAGGATCCCTAGCATCTGTTAAGGCGGTTGGTTGGAAATGATGCGTTTGCTCTCCCAGCCAACCAGGAGCCACGGTTGTTGCCTGTGGTTGCCCATAGCGATAGATCGGACGTGGTCAGGGGTGATTGACAGCTGCCCACCAATCGGTTGCAAAAAAAACAACAACCAGTAGAGCGGTTACAGGGCAGCTCCTGATTGACAGTCGTTTATCAGCATTTACCCCACATATTTAAATAAGTAGAAAACATATTAAAGAATAAAAAAAAAACTTTCTTGTGTAAGAAAGCAATGTTTTGTAATTTTTCAAACCCTTTCATGCGCTTATTTGTAGCATTTTAACCTGAGCTTCAGGCAAACGGATAAATCCACATATACAATACATTGATGGTAACTGAATTCATAGCAATTGTATCGCTGTCTATCCAGTCTTCATATCGACACAGTTCTAAAGGTTTCTACTCACAGGTTGATTTTTTTAATGGATCGGTCATGTCCGATATCCCAGTTTTTGAGTGGGATTGATTGGTCCCGCTCGAAAACTGGGATGGCCAGATAGATGGCCGTGAGTGTGTCGGGGCTCGAAGCAGCCATCGATCTGGCCCATATCTTTGTGTGTACCCTGCTATACTGTACAGCCCAGTTTGGAGAAGTGAAAGGAGAAGCAGCATAGGTTTGCTAATATTTCTCCTTCCCTCCTGGCACATCTCGTCAGCCTACGATCACTACAGAATGACTACTTCTCATTGTACTCAATTTTCCTGTCTAAGCTCTGCTGTAATAGAAAACACTGATGTATATTTAATGAGTACATTTTTGTAAGCTTCAACCATAAATTACTTAATCTGTGGTTCACACCTTCCTTTCTTCTTCCTTTTTTTTTATTTTTTATTTTATATAATCTTTGGTCATCATTTCCTATTTCCATGCCGTGATTTGTAGAATCTTCCTTTAGATCTTATCTGGATGTCATTCCAATCTTCAGCTGTTGAAGAAATGGTGAGTGAGGATCAATAAGCCATGTAGATGCCATACGTTCAATCAGTATAGATCAGAGTGCACTGGGGGGAGGAATGGTAAAGCGCAGCGTGTTTGTAACGCCTTTTCTGAGCTGCTGAGATAAAAATCATTTACAAGATAAGCTACAGATTACATTGTCATTGAATCATAGAGTCCTGTTGAGATTACCGGAACATAAAATGTTTGTATATGATAAATCTGCATACGCTCGGCACATAATACAATAAAAGGCACAAACACATGGAACTTTGATTATAGACCTGTCGAAGGATTTTTTCTTTTTTTCATTTCACTTCTGAGAATCACACATCCGTCTTGTCTTGCAGAAGTACAGACTTGATTTGTTTCTGCTGCATTTCAGTTAGGCTAGCCATAAACACATCAACTTTCTCCATCGATTGGGTTGTGCAATTGAAAAATCGTCTGTCAGTCTTAGGGTCCCCATACACCTTTAGATTTCTCTGTCACATTTCCTTCTGTTTTACCATAACCATGTTAGACTTGATGTTTTAGAAAGTCCCTCATATATCTGTGTCCAATCGCAGAGGACCCTATACTACATAGTTGTTGGTAGATCTAAAGGATATCTGACAGAGAGATCTAAACACATGTTAAATTTTAAGCAGGGTACAAATGTGGATATATGGGTCAAATCGATGGCCGTTTTGAGCGCTGGTCTCCAGGCAAAGCTTCAGCAGAGCCTGGAAGAGAGCCGAGTCGTCTCCCCGGCTCCGCCGATATCTGACAGCAGCGTGATGATGTCATCATGCTGCTGCAGGGTACATCGTCCGGCTCCAATATCGAGCCGTCTGTACCCTTTAGAGTTCAATCAAAGTTAGATTAGATTTTGTAGTTCGATGAAAAAATCTAAAAAAATATGTAATCGATGTACACCACATGGGGAGTACGATTATTGTTCAGTTTCGACTGAAAAGTTCCTCGAAGTAATTAAAAATCGTCGATGTAATGTGTTAAAGGGAAGTAGCCACACACATCGAGTATCATTGACTCGACCAAAAAAAGCTGCAAGTAATGTAGTTCGATGATTGTACAATCGACCAAAATTTTCCAACCTGTCCGATCACGATTCAATCGACGATTTGACAAAAATCTATCAATACTCGTCGATTGTACTATGTGGGCAGAAAAAATCAAAAAATCAAATCAATTTTCATCGAAAAACGTCAAATGAACGATAAAATCGAACCATGTGTGGTTAGCTTAAAGGTGTATGGCCAGCTTTAAAGTAGCTGGTACACGGTTCAATATTTCCGTTCTATTGATTTGATCCATTGATGGGAATTGATTCCTGCCCACCTGGTTCGATCGATCCAAAGTGATCGATATCGAACAGAAAAACAAAAATTTCAGTCAATCCTTCAAGTATCTGATCGGGTTTTTTAGGTGTTTCAACTTGTATCCGATGGTTCTATGGAGCATGCGCACAGAACTCAGGAAAGAAATTGCTTGGTTGTGAATCGATCACAGTGTGGGGGGGTTCAATTGATTGATGTTTGATTGACAGTCGATATTTAACCTGCCTGGTGGTATGCCTGTGTCTGGTACGGGGTGAAGCAGATTACCAACACCTCCTTCATAACATGCACCTTCATGGCAAAGACTGTGAATACTTATGTACATGTTCTTTCTCAAATTAAATACATTTGCCAAAACCTCCAGTAAAGTCACCATTGTCATTATGGGATGTTGTGTAGAATTCTGAGGGAAAAAAATTATTTTAATCCATTCTGAAAAAAGTTATAAAATAACAAATTGTGGAAATAGTGATGCGCTGTGAATACTTTCCGGATGCACTGTAGCAAAGTTAGACAATGGCTGTTTGTGGATTGCAGTGTTTCCCCTATAACTTTTTTCATTCAAATGAGGGAATCCCAGGTATACGACATCAAAACCGGTTTATCCAATTCTGACAGCACAACTTCCTGCATTGGGTCATATGATACCAAATGACTAAACTCAAAATATTTGACTATCAAACATTGATGATTCAGTGTTCAGTAGAAGCTGGAGAGAGTAGTATCACATGATGTCCTCTTCCTTCTTTCAGGGTCTCCATTGGTGAGATCAATGAGGTCCTGAGAGTACATGCCTAGTTTGCCTTTGATCAGGGGTTCCCACCATCCTTTCTTTTTTCATTTTATGTATGGGAAGACCCCCCAAAACTGCCATGTGGGCAGGTCCAGACCTGGGAATTATGGGAAAGGGATCTGTAAAAATGTAGACCCTACTAAAGTCTCTGATGAAAGTTTAAAAAATTCAGAGAACCTGAACTTGCATAGGTAACCTAAGCTGCCCATACACCTTTAGATCTCTCTGTCAGATATCCTTTAGATCTACGAACAACTATGTAGTGCCGGGTCCTCTGTGATTGAGCACAGGTAGACTTGATTGTTTAGAAATTCCCTCATATTACATGGTTTTGGTAAAAGAAAAGGAGATTTAAAGGAAATCTGACAGAGAAATCCTAGGGTGAATGGGGGACCCTTAAGGCCCTCATACACGTCTAGATTTTTCATCCAATCAACTTCATTCAATCAATTTTTTTGTTAATTGATTGAAAATCTAAGGCAGCCCACATGGTTAGATCAACCTAAAACAATTAAAATTGGGGAAAAAATGATTGAAAAATGATTGGACGTGCTGAAAAATTGTAATTGGTTGTATTGAAATTGATTACACTTTCAGTCAATCCCAAAAAAATTGATCAAATATCTGTTACTACAATTAGCAAACATTACAATCAATCACAGATTTCCCTGACCCCCCCCCCCCCAAAAAAAAATTTGATCTTTTTAAGTTGATTGAACAGAAAATCTAGACGTGTATGGGGGGCTTTACACTTGTGTGTCTTGTAGGATTATTACAATCTGGCTGTGTCCTTCAAGGTGGGAAAGCTTCTTTTTAACTACTTCAAGGCAGTGCTATGGAGATGACTGGACATCTATGTCCTATTGCCAATCAATTACATAGGGAGACACATTGGCTGGTTATTGGGCATAAGATAGGAGCTTGGGTACTAACAGAGGACTACGGGCAGAGGTAAAGTCAATAAGTGGTGGCTAGATCTACAGTGCCAAACAAACATTGGCCATAATAAAAAAACATTTAACTTTTTGAATAAGGGTTTATTCACCATTCATTGCATAGAAAACTTGTAGATTACTAACTGAGTGTGCTCACCGAAACAGGCGAGAGCATCTCTACTCTTTCTAGAATTTTAGGGCTCTGACTTGGTTGCCTGTTGGTGCTTTTTTTACAAAAATGTTACAAACGGTAATCAACATTTGGTACCAAAAGGTACCACACTGAGGGAAAGTTAACACAATATCTGCAGGTGTATAAAGAGAGTAGTGTAAACATCCATAGTTAAATACTCAAAACTAGAAAGAGCAAGAGAGGGAAGGAAAAGAAGTAGAGTGAAAAGAGAGGGGAGAAGGGCCGGGGAAAGGACTCGAGGATCACTAGAACCGTATAAAATTCAGGCCGCCAGCCTTAAGATAGTCAATCCAAGGGTACCAAATTCTCCGAAAGCATTAAAGCCTGCCATACACCCACCGACTGGGTGCCGACAGACGAGTGCCGATAAGCTCTGGAATGCAGCGTGATGACGGCATCACGCTGCATTCACGGGCTGACTGTATCGGCGGGCACCCTTTGTGTGCCGGCTGTTACTATTAATGAAGACACCGGTCTTCATTCAAAGTAACTGCATCGGCTGGCATCGGCCAGTGAACATTGGACATGTCCGTTCTCTGGCCAGCCGAGCTGTGGGGCGACAGGGACCTGTCGCTCCATGTGGGCACACACCGATTGGTGGCCGATTTTGCCGCCGACCGACGGCGCAAGCGCGCACGCCCGTGGGTCAGCTGCAAAATCGACCGCTAATCGGTGTGTGTATGGCAGGCATTAGCATTGCTTCACTTCAGAGAACGACAGGGTTGGTTACCTCCAGGACCTTGTTATCACCAGACAGGTGGCCAGAAACATAAAGGGGGCCAGCTTTGCGGTATATCGAGTCAGTTGTGGTGGACGCCTATTGAGCTGGGCATCCCAGGGATCTATAAGCAGTCTATAAAGTTATAGCTCTGAATCCACAGCCTGAGCACCCTGGGACACTCCTACCACACATGGAAAACCAAACTCAAAACCTCAAATTTGGTGTGGCAGAGGGTGTGAATTTGGTGATGCAGGCAGGTCTGTTGGTGCTTTAAGAAACCTATTTATATAAACAACAGATCCCAAGTAGTCTATAAACTTTGTGCTGCTAACTTGGATAACAAATTACATAGACTTTTTTGCTTTCTCTTTACATGTCTGTGTCATCAACGGAGATAGCTACTGTAATTGTGTTTTCCTGCACACCTACGTACGTCTTATATAACCACACATAAAAGCACTGCAAACTCATGTCCAAATCCGAGAATCTTCAAGTAAAATGGCTTAAGCTAGCCATACACGTGTCAGATTCCATGGCCGATTGATCACTGATCCGATCGATTCCGGCGATCTCAGCGGGAATCGGAGCTCCGATCAATCGGCCAATTAAGAGTATCCAATCGCTGCATACCACCTTGTCCCACGGATTCCTGGACGATTCCGTGTCCGATCACTTACTTCCGAAATGGCAACTCCCCCTGATGTGTGCAGAATCGGATCAGAAAGACCAACATGTTGGTTCTCTGTCGGATCCGATTCTGAGCCCCCGATCAATCAGACGCGAACGATCGGACAAGGTGGGCTGCACGCGATTCCGCCACGATCGTTTCGCGTGCATGCGCCCGGAATCGATCGTCCCGGAATCCGGTCGGAATCCGACACGTGTATGGGGGCCTTTAGAGTTTAGGGAGTGGAGGGGGAAGCTTTGATGAATAGTTCTTCTAAAACTCTGAAATGTAAAGGTTGTTTTAGGCCGTCTTTTCCTTATTTGTAAAAGAAAGGTTGGGGAGGTTGGGGAACAGCGTATGCAATAGGAAGGGAGACCCATTTGATATGTTTTAGGCACTTTGATTGGTCTCCAGGTATGTCACCCCATATGTAATACATTGAAATGTATTTTGTGTACTGCCACCTCTCCCTCATGGACAGCATTATGCTATTCATAAATGTATTGTACAGAAGCTCATCTGCAAGATGAGTCCAAAAATTTTCACTTCCCATTGGCATCAATGAGCCTTGAATAGCCATTGACCTGACCTCTGATTTTCCAGTTGCCATACTCACCTTAGTACACTGGGAACATAAGACCTGTTTTGAATATGGTTTGACCCACCGCATCTAACCATTAGAAGAGGGCCTTTGCCCACCATCTTCCAAATCTTTTTACCGCAATTGGAAACAGCTAATCAATGTTATTTACTTAACCTGTCCATAGTTTTAATGCTGAGGCTGATGGAAGTATAGAGATGGAAGTATTGAATGCACTTCCATGAACCTGCAGCTGCCTGTGGTTGTCAATGGGTACACTCCCACCAGTGTCACAATAAACTGCTGGAACACCCACGCTATTACCGGAATGCTAATAACAGATGCGGTGTGATAAACTTCCAACACTTAGCACATAGCAGGGATGTACCATGCGTCGGCTGTATGGACAGCGTTGCCTAAATAATATCTGGAAAATTTTACATGAAAAGTACTAGAGTGACCTAGCATCAGATCATTCTTCCCGTTTTTTGTGAACATATGCTGAGCAGTGTGAAGTTATAACTCTTAATGCGTTGTTTTACCTCTCAGATTGACCACAGTACTTCTCGTCACAATACTTTCATCTGATGGTGCCATATGTGATTGTTCCTGGAATCATCCTGGGTTACTATCTACTTGCTGACCTGGATGGGACAGTCATTTATAGTAAATTTATAGGCATGAACCAACCCTTAAGGTTGGCCATGCATGGAACAATTTTTGATTGATTCCTGAACAATCATTCACTGTGCGTGTTGGTGGTGATTGATCGGGAATCAAATGCGAACACCCTTTCGATCGACTAGGGAACCAACATGTTGGTAAATCCCTGTTCAATTACCATTACTGTGGATGGGGACCAGGGTCATTGTGATGTTACCACTCTGCACTCCCCCTGTATCATTTTATGTGATCACTGTCTGAATAGTAGTATTGAATATTCGTAGAATTATTCATGAAATAACGCAAATTCGAATATTGCCTGTGCTGCTCATCACTTTACCTGATGACACTAAAGTAATATTTTGTGGTTTTTGCTTTATAGAAACTTTCCTATTTACTTGTGTTCTGTGTTCCTTGTAACTTCTGTTTGAATCATTTCTGCCCCCTCATAGATTGTGAGGAGTAAAATATAACCATTTGTGTTACACTGCACGAGTCTGTATATGTCACAAGCATTTTCTTCTTGTATGTTATAGGATTATTGAATGCTAAACAAAAATATTTTTATATTGATGATAGAATAAACTCCCAAATAAATCATAGCAGGGCTGTGGCATCGGAGGCAATTTTTGGGTACTTGGAGTCTGAGTTGGCAAAAAATTAACCGACTCCTACTAAATTTAAATGGGAATACAATAAAAAAAAAATAAAGAAAATTGAAATGACCCAGTAAGCATGCAGCAGATCAGGAACGCTGACTCTGGATAAGCCATATGCTTGTTCCAGGGTTATGTCTCGGACTCTTCTTATGCCAGAAGATCAACAGGACTGCCAGGCAACTGGCATTGTTTACAAGGACTTCAATATGTCAGCTTCCATATCCCTCTCACCTCGAGTTCCCTTTAACTATAACTATATTGAAGGTTTTACCTCCTGGGCGCTATGCCCAAAGCCATTCGGGCGCAGTGAATCAAACTGCGCCAATGCTGGGATCGGGCACAACCACCGGCTCTCTGTCTGCCTGCAGCTCTTCTACAGAGCTGCAGACACACTGAGCCTTCCGGCCCTGTCGCCGGCGTCTATTTGACACCGGCGGTGTGTAGAGGGCTGGGGGGAGTGCCGGCAATCGTGGTGGAGTACAGTGTACTTCGCCGTGATTGCAGGGGAAATGGCTTTTTGTGCCATAAAAAATGGCGCCCAAAGCCCATAACGCCCAGAGGGTTAATATAAACCATTTCTAGGTTTTTCAGATTTTTGGTTCAAAAGTTAAAACTACCAAAGAATGTGGTTTGTATTTTTGAACTGAAAGTTCCTGTTCCTGATTTTTATGCTTGCTATCCAGCCATGTTTTCAAATTTGCTTTTTTGGGCATTACAGTAGACTGTTGGCTACCTCAGCATACGCATCCCTCTGCTAGCATCTCCTCTGGTGCCATCCCCTTAACGGACTACAGTAGTCTGTTCATGGGAGTACTTATTCCGTGAACACTCCCCACTGACAAAGTTCACGAGCGGTCAAGTTCATCGAGCAGCCAAGCAAGAGGGGGACAAGCCCCTTGAAATAAATGGAAGAGGGCGGCATCTGTGGCTTAGAACCACGCCACCGCGCGGCCAACTTTGCCTGTGTGGACAAGCCGTTACAGTCATTAAGCTTCGAAAAAGCCTAGACTTGATCCCTAAAAACAAGGCACACTCATGGTAGAAGCATCAGGCATACTGCAACCTAGTAACCTGGGTACCTTTTTATAGATGCTTCACCAGGGTACCATCGCAGGACTAAAACAGAACTGGATGCCAACTTTGAAGGTCTATACCAGGGAAATCACAAAAGATCAGTATGATTTTGGGGGTTTATTTTATGCTTAAAAAAATAAATATATATATAATTTCAAAAAAGTAAGTTAAGGATTTAATAACCCTGTAAATATTCAGTCCTGGTGGATCCGATTAACATATTGACTGTTTGTTTCCCTTAAAGGCTATGTACCCCTTAATTAATATCTCCGTCTGCAGTACCAAGCTGACATTTGCTGATGCAATGGGCCAGGCTTTCTGGCTATGATGTAAATGGTCTTGTGTTTTTCTCTGTGAAAACTGAAACTCTTCCTCTTTTCTGAGCTGAGTGGTAATCAGAGCCGTCTGTTTATAACATGCTATCTGCCCCCATCTCCTCTGGAGCTGGGTGATGTGTACACAGCGTACAAGGCAGATGTTCATTACCGCCTGACGTGCGCCTGTTGTAAAAGGTGCTCTAAAATATCCTTTATATGCCTGTTGTCTGTGCTCTGTGTATTTTACAGCTATTCATTATCCCTTCTGCATACATTTAAAGTAGGACTCTAGGTTAACGAAAGACCTTGTAGTAACAGAGGCGCAAAATGCCCGGTCATATAAGATATTTAACATGTTTTCATGTATATGTGCAAACATTTGTAATGATTGTAACATCCACCTGACATTATAGTATGCCCTGCCTGCTGGACTACAGAATTCCCCCTAACCTTTGACCTCTCTGCTCCTCTCCACATTCATATATTGATTCCTTTCCCATTAAAATGATGCTGCTGTGATGTCTGACTGTAGAAAGGCTCTTGGTTGATGAACTGATGGGGTGCCTTCATACAACATAACATATATATATATATATATATATATACCTTCTTATATATACACCTTCTCATTCAATGTGTTTATTTTATGACCATTCACATTGGTAGGTTCTCATTGAATTCATCAGAACTATGAATGAACACATGTGGTACTTAACAAAAAAAGGTGAAATAACTGAAAACATGTTTTATATCCAAGTTTCTTCAAAATAGCCACCATTTGCTCAGATTACTGTTTGGCACACTCTTGGCATTCTCTTGATGAACTTCAACAGGTAGTCACCTGAAATGGTTTTCACTTCACAGGGGTGCTTTATCAGGGTTATTTTGTGGATTTAGTTGTGTTGTGCAGAAGAAACATCTCTAGAACAACGGATAAGAGGAGACTGCGCGAATCAGGCCTTCATGGTCAAATAGCTGCCAGGAAACCACTGCTAAGGAGAGGCAGCAAGCAGAAGAGATTTGTTTGGGCCAAGAAACACAAGGAATGGACATTCGACCAGTGGAAATCTCTGCTTTGGTCTGAGGAGTCCAAATTTGAGATCTATGGTTCCAACCGCCGTGTCTTTGTGAGACGCAGAAAAGGTGAACGGATGGATCCAACATGCCTGGTTCCTACTGTGAAGCATGAAGGAGGAGGTGTGGGGGTGTGTTGCTGGTGACACTGATTTTAGTTTTGATGCCTTCAGTGACAACCTACCAATGTAAATGGTCATGAAATAAAGAAAAC
>CM070037.1:91679189-91693309 GCA_036250615.1 Ptychadena robeensis
TGACCCAAAGCCAGCTGGTGACCTGTGGATGGAGACAGCTAATCAGAGACTCAATCAGGAGCAAGAAGGTCCATCTGCAGCAGAATCTGTGGAAGACCACATACATATGGGGTGAGTTCCAAACACCCTCTCCTGGTACTCATCTGAGGAGCTCACAAAAAAATATGTAAATATGCACCTCCTGTACATTTAGACACCTGATCACAAATTTGTAAATATGGTGGATAGGACATGAAATTTAATGATATAATTTCAGGTGGAAAGTAACCAGCAGCTTTGTTTGTTGAAGAGCCCATTCCTTATTGCTGGGCGTCCTGCCACCCCATCCATCCTGAGGCGGGCATAACACAAATTTCTACCCTTAGACATTTCCTAATTGCCTTCAAGATGTCTGCCAGCATCAGAGGCCCTTGACCTTAATTTTGGACAGGGCCCAGAAATGTAGTCTGTGATTTAGCTCTGCGGCAGGCTTTTTAATTAATAATGTATTTCCTTTTTAATTACTGTTCTGTTGTCTGCCTAAATGTATTATTCTAATGAAAAGGAAAAGCAGCCCAGGCACACATTATGATTGTGAATAATTTGGAGGATTGCAGGACCCTTTTGGCACGTAATGGTGTTGTTATGAGACCAGTGTGGAGGTTTGGGAACTTTTGACAACATTTGGCCTAGTTCAGCACTCATTCACTCCGCCTCTGTTCCTCTTTTTTTGGTTTCACAACACTGGCAAAATTCATGGACAGTTGTTTTCTGTTCTGGTTTTTGCTATGCATTGCAATTTACAGGAAATTGTGAAGCTAGGTTCTCCGTCAAGGCATGTGCTTAGCGCAGGGGGACCCGGCGAAGCCCACAAATATTACCTTCCTACCACACCGGCAGTTCTCACTGCGTTCTGCCGATCCGCCGGCTAGAAAATGACGTACTACACTACATTGACCTTCTGGCCAGCAGATCAGCAGTACGCCGTGAGCCGGTGTGGTAGGAAGGTATTGTCGATTTGGCTCCGTCAAGGAACTCAGTGGAGCCAATAACACTGTCGAAACCTAGCCTAAGGAAGCAGTACAACAGTGTAGAAAATAACGAGAGCTATCGTGTAAGTGATTAACATGCTGTCCCCATAGAAACCCTTCAACATTCACTCCACTGAAGGGAAATCTGTCCTGTATAAGATGGCGTCTGAAGGGTTGCTATGGTTACTGCACTTTGAGTTTATCTAAAGCCGCATTTGCTATCTTTTTTGTTGTTGTTTTTCTCGGAGCATGAAAAAGGGATTTGAGGTTCTAATAACAGCTAAATAATTATTTTATCTGAACTTCTTGAACTTTCTACCTTTCGGAAAAGGGAACAGTACATTATTCCTCATAGGACCTGATTGTTAGGGCATGTTTCCACTACCTACTGAAAAAGCAGTGCCCGAACAGCATTGGACGTGTCGTTTCTGTGTCTAATATGGTGTGCTCTGGTGGACAACCCGTCCACCAATCAGCTACTGTAAGTCTTTTACTCCCTCCAGATCGATGGCTGCTTCGAGCGCCGTGCACGCTCACGGAGATCTATCTGGCCTATATAATATGCACCCATCGCTGTTTTCGAGCGGGACCAATCATTCCCACCTGAAAACAGCCATATCGGACGTGACCGTAAATATGGCCACTGTCCGTTGCTTTGCCTAGAGACCGTGGGTCTCCAGGCAAAGCATCGGCTGAGCTGGGGAGAGCAGAGCTATCTCCCCAGCCCCGCCGATATCTGACAGAAGCATGATGACATCATATATATATATATATATATATATATATCGAGCCGTCTGTACCCTGCATTAGTGTCCACTGCTTCGGTGGGCACACATTCGTCATGGGGGGAAAGACACAGCAGATACTTTCTATTCTAAAGAATTGGACAGTGTCCACTCTGCATGCTCAAAGTGGTGCGCCTGCGTCACTTTGTTTTAAACGCAGATTGGCGTATCTTCATTGCGGTGACGATCAATGGAGGTGTCTCCAAGACAATGGAAAGCAGCGCCCGAAGCGGTTCAGCTACTGATTTTCCGTGTCTTTCCCCTGCTGCATTAATAGAGCAATCTGCCCGCAAGAAGAGGGGAATCTGCCCAGTAAATGTGACAGCTCCCGCCTTGATTCACAGTGCAGGGAATCTGCAGTGGACACATGCCCTGAGGGTATGTTTTCACTTAAGTGATTTTCAATCGCCTGCAGAATCACCAGCAGGCATTCGCAAGGAGATTGACCAGGAGATTTTCACGGGCGATTTGCCACCATTTATTAAAAAAAAAAAAAATCGCCTCCATAGAGAATGAATTAAGACGATTTGTGATCGCCTGCACGCGCAATCGCAAATAGACTCCATTCATGTCTATGGGCGAGATTAGAGGAAAATAATCGCAACCGCTGGTCATCAGAACGCGGGGAGCCGCAATTTGATCACGACCCCAATCGCGTACGATCCTATCAATGGGGACAAGCCTATTGAAAGTCGTGGCAGGCGATTCTGTCGGCGATTGAAAGTGGAAACATAGCCTTAGGCTAAGTTTACACTGGCGGTTCTCGAGCTGCTTTCAGCTTGAGAGCCGACAGTGCGCTCCTGCAGCTGCGGGAGAAACGGCTATCTGTGATCGTCTGCAAAATAGTGCAGGCGATTACAGGGCATATAATTAAGGACCCATAGAGGTCCTATGGGACGGCAGCCAGAAAACTGACTGGCGGACGCCTAATGTGGTGTCCTCTGGTCGGTCACGTTAAAGGGTCATTTACCTGGCGGGTAAAAAACACCAGTGTAAATGTATACTTAGGCTAGGAATCAAAAACTGTGGCTGCAGGTTTGCCATTGTTTCAGGACAACTGTCAAGTGAAACCAATAGTGTGAACCCGGCCTTTAACTATTAAGAAATTCAGCACACATGGTTTTTGTCTGTTCTTTGCAGTTGACTAACAATAGGATCTGCCAGCTTTAAATTAAATTAAATGAA
Organism: Ptychadena robeensis; assembly: GCA_036250615.1. NCBI lineage: Eukaryota > Metazoa > Chordata > Amphibia > Anura > Ptychadenidae > Ptychadena > Ptychadena robeensis. Next base: position 91,682,170 of record CM070037.1, read on the forward strand.
GCTATTTGAAACTAGAGATAATGAATGAGATGCAAATAATGTCAATATAAATATGTAAATTGAATGCAAACTGAACATGAGCCAATCAAGCATAGCAGCTGTTGCTTGATTGGCTCACTTTTAGTCTGCCTCCCATTTGAATGCTGATGTCAAAACCATATTCTAAATCCGAATCAAGAATTCTTCTTATCAAGTGGGTATATGTTTGATTAGTTGGCTTTGGTTTAAAATTTTTTGTCAGTTTGTTTATTTGAGTCATGTGTGCCATGTGCCATGTTATTCCTGTCCTAAGGAACTGAGGTGCCTGTCAGTGATGTGGTAAATGTGTGTTTTTTTTTTTCATAGACCAGTTGGTTTGAAACATATGTGCATGTTGTTTTTTTTTTTTGTTACATGTTTTGTTGCAAAGAAAACAAAACCGTTTTTCAAGACAATACTGTCAAGGCAATGTGCTGTGATAAAAGCAATATATGCACTTTGTTGTAAGTGTTATGAAGACCATTACATGGATTTCCTGGGGCAGTGCGTGGTGGCGCGTATAAAATGGCTATCACACATTGTCCCTTCCATTCTAAAATCAATCACAGTCACTACCATGTACATGAAAAGGATGAGTAACTTCCTACTCGTTTCACCTCTATGGGGCTTCTTCAGAGAACATCCCAATCAATATGAAGATTGTCAATCTATCAAAAAGCAAATAATCACAAATCAAACATGATTCAAAACATTCAATAGTAAGAGCCCATAGGCACCTCAGGGCCACTCGGATAATCCACTAAGAAAGATAATAAATAGTTGCGCACAACCGTCAGCAGTGATTGCACAGTAACTGTGATTTCAGTGGCCAGAAGGGCCCTCAGTGGGTGTATGGGGCTTGAGCAAAGATCACAGAGTAAAATGGGGTCAGTATAAGGGGTGGGAGTTTAAGTTGCGTGTAGGTGTGCAGCTCTCAAAATGGAGGAGTGTGTCCCCCTGTAACAGACAAATAGGAACAAGGACAGAGGCGCACAACCCAGTACAACAAAGTAAGGTACTGTAAATGGTAAATAATATGGAATAAAATAAAACAAAACTACAGACAAGATACTCACATTAAATGAGGTTTACAAGGATTTATCTCTCAGGGCCGTGTGCTTTCCAGGAAGGAAAATTCCCCCCATCTAAGCAAGTGCTAAACACTAACCCTGGACTTTCCAGATCAGACTATCCCCATTGGGACCCGCTGGACAGGTGGTTTAGCCTCAGACCAGGTGGGAACTCCAGAAGTGAGAGGAGGCGGGAGCGGCCCCCACCCAGAGGGAGGCAACACCCAAAGCGCTCCCCCACAGACGCTACTCACCATCCCGGTTACCCGGGGTAGGAGACGGAGACAAGTCACACAATACCTCTATGAGAAAAAAATATTTCTATATGTGATATGCCAGGAATATCTAAGTCTATATATGTCATCCCCCTGTGGGCCTAATAAGGTTTGATGTTTATATCTCAGGTATCCCTTACCTAATATAATGTAGTAAACTGTGTTGGCAGGTATGTGTCTGCAGAATGATAATTCAATTGAGGTACGCACGGCCGAAGGGACAGTAAGTAGGTAGCTAGGGTATGGTATGTCAATTATTGCTTGAATCTGTGGGGATTCAACAGTAAATAACAAGGCCCTTCTGGTGACTAAATCACATTGTATTTTACTATGTCATAGTAGTTTTTTTTTTTTTTTGTTTTTTTTTTAAAATATGGAACGCTTCACGAATTTGCGTGTCATCCTTGCGCAGGGGCCATGCTAATCTTCTCTGTATCGTTCCAATTTTAGTATATGTGCTGCCGAAGCGAGCACTTTTTTTTTTTTTTTTTAAATATCTGCAAAGAAAAGTAAAATCTAATAGTAGTTACACAGTCAATGGGGGCAAACACAACCCAGTTCAAAATGTGAGTGTCATGTTTAGCGTCGTGTTAGCTAATGTATGAAGAAAATCTGAACTTAAAGCCAGTTGTCCAAATTGGATATTCATCAATCCACTATTTTTAATTAAATAAATAATTAAATCTCCACATTTTGCTGGTCGGTCTCTGATTCAAAATGTTTTTTGCTGGTCTACATGGATATTTGTGTTGGTTACAGCCGTATCTAATCGGCCCAATGATTGTCTTAATTTATCTGACTGGCCATGGCTCATAAATGTGGACCAATGCACAGTACAGTTCCTCCACTCCAGTGGGTTGTTGGGCGCAAGGGGACTTGTGAAGGTAGATGCAACCACTGTGACATCCACTTTCCCAAGTGCTCTTCCTACCAGAGATGCAGCGCAAGGTGTTTGGAGGGGTGGCGCATCACTAAGTTTTGGGGTTTTATTTGTCTTTGCCCAACTTTGCCCTGTTGTCGGTAGTGCTGGTGCTGATAATGCAAAGTATGTATGCAGTGGATATGTTTTACCCTCAAAGTGAACCATATAATTTTTTTTATGAGTAGGGAAATTCATCCCAGATAGTAAAGAAACCAGAAAATCCATATCTTGCATAAAAGGGAACTAAAGCTTGGAGAGCTGTCTTCAGCATTATCTGCTTGATCAGAAATAGATACATAGCTTTAGAAGAAACGTGAGAACATGATGAATAATGGTGAGAAAATGAATCCATAGATATGCTTAGCTGACAGAATTTTAAAGTGACCCTGTCACTGCAGGTTTAGTACTAACAAATGACCGAATGATCCCTGTCGCCCCAAAGCTCTGTTGGCCAGAGAACGGACATGTCTCCGGCACACAAAGGGTGCCCGCTGATACTCTGAGTGATGGAATGAAGCAGAATGACATCATCACATTGCACTCTGTCGCTCTTCCTTTGGCCACGGCAAGGTGTATGGGGGCCTTTAGTCTTTAGTGCCCATTGATATTTAAACGTCATGAATGCACAGACGTGGCGCCTGTATGGGGGCAATAACGCACCCATTGCATTGCATTGATCCACTTTATAGACATGTTTTGATGCATTTGCCGTAAGAATCAATGGGTGTATTAACGTGGCATTTAAGTTGACCAAAACCCTAACGTATCTGTCCACAGCATAAAATGGAGACATGGCCTGAAGGTCACCATACATGTTACAATCTAACTACAATTTTTTTTACATTCAAATTCAAAACTCAATAAGTTTTTAATAAACTTATGTAACTATCTGACCAATCTGTACCTCATCATGGACCCCCTTGCACTACATTTGTTGGTAGAGCAACAAGAAACATGAACAGAGAGCTTGACGTGATAAGTTCTGAGCTGTTAGCTTGTTTGCGTTATATACAATCTGATTGTAAAATCATTTTTTTTACATCTGTCACCAATGCAGTGGAAGGACTGTCATGATTTGATCTAATCTGTAATGGAAATAGTGAAGACTGTATAATCAGATTTTATAGTTTGTCAGTTTAATACATAACAAAGTTCTGCAGAACATATTTTGTAATTGAAGGACATAGTTCTTCTTTGGGTCCTGCCTGTAAAATCAGGCTGCTGTGTCAATAATCTATTAACTTTGTTTTTCAAGGATTAGCAGGAAGAGCTCTGTATGAACTCGTTCAGCTAGTTCTGTAAGCTGAGTGTAGCATGCTAGAAGTCGTGCTTTTCAAGTCGTAGAAAAGTTACATTGCTTCCTAGGAAAACCGTCAGGTAAGTAAAGGACAGGGTGGGAGATAGATTCTGATCCTAATGGGGGTTGCCTCATTTAAAATCCTTTCCATTTTATTTGTTTGAATACCGTAGAGAATACATAGAAACCTTGGCAAGTTTTTTTGTTGATTTATCTATTTCCTTCCACTTCATTTTATGTCCCAGAGAGTCAACAGGAAGGCAAATGGAAATATTTCGGAGGGGATGTAAAATCCCCTCTTGTTACAGGAACAGATGTCTATATTGGAACTTTGTATTTCTTGTCCCTTTCTTTTCCAGTAAGAAAGAAGGGAGTGCATCTCTGTAGTGTATATACAAACGACACTAAAATCACTTCTTGTGTAGCCACAGTGCCCTGTGATTCGTTCCCTTGACTTGGTGTAACTGTGTTCCAGGCTAGAGATTTTGATTTGAATTGCAAGCCCCTGAACATGGTATCATCACCAAACTTGCTGGAGATGTAGAGAAGGGTTGGGGTATACTACAAAAAAATAGTTTTTGCATAAATGTTCACTGTCAAGTTAAATTTCGAAAGTCGACTTTAACTTAATTTATGCAAAAACTACCTGTGCTAGAGCAAAACTTTTTTTTCCCAATCTCTATCCAGGACATACACTTGCCTTTTAAGCTAATATTTCAAAGTGCAGAAAGCAGTCAGAGTAGAAAAACCTGTGCCCTGCCAGCATACTGCGAACGAGAACCCTGCTCTCAGTGGTCTCTCTGCTGAGGTCATTTTTACTTTAATAACCAATTGTAATGAGAAAAATTATCAACAATTATAATACAGTGTTCTCCCCAAAGCAGATTGGCCGGGCGGCCCACCCGGGAGATTTTGGTCCCCGCCCGGCACACAAGTCCTCCGCGGCGAGCAGCCTGACAGGCGGCGCCTCCCATTCTTCAGGAGCGCGCCACAGCCACTGAAAGACTCCGGCCCGCGGCACACTACCGGGCCCGCTGGCCGGAGTCTTTCAGTGGCTGCGGCGCGCTCCTGAAGAATGGGGAGGCGCCGCCTGTCAGAGGACTTGTGTGCTGCTGCTGGCCGGCAGCCTATCAGAGAGGCCGCCGGACCGGTGCAGGCGGCGCGATGACGTCATCGCGTCATGACGTCATCGCGCCGCCCGGCTGAGAAAAAAATCTGGGGAGAACACTGTAATATATGTAATGCTATTACATTAGATAAGAATGTGTAAGATCTTAAAGCTCTCTAATTTTCCCCACTCATTGCTGGGCTGATAGATCGGAAATGGATTTCTTTTTCACTGAACTGATCGATCAGTTTTTTTTAAGACTTCTGGTCCGATGTGTCTGGTCATATTTTTGAGCATACGTGCACACGTCTTTGGAATGGAAAATCATTTAAGGAATCTGTTTTGCGTTGCTTTTAAAGGGGGGAAAAGAACCAATGTTAGTTTGACAGTTGATATTTCAATTGCAATATTTTAAACTAATCAAAACCAATTGAGGAAAAGTTGATGTGTGTAGGGCTAACTTAACTCAAAAGGATCCATGTCAGCACTCTGCACCATCTACAAAAAGTGCAGGGGCTCTGGAGACATTCAGGTCTTTCTTATCTACTTTTCTATATTTAGGGTGATTTCACACTAGCCATGCTACAGCACGCTTTTACTACCAGTAACAGGTGTGGTAGCAGTAACCTGTAAAAAAAAACCCCAATGTTTACGCATTGCGCTGCAGCACCAGTTGTGGTAACCGAAACCGTTACCACAATAACCTGTGTACCTTGCATTAATGCTAGCCACGCTGTGTTGCGGTACTGCAACCCAAACGTGACTAGTGTAAAATGGCCCTAAGACTTCCAAAACATTGTATTCTAAACCACGTGGAGTATTTTAGCTGACTGAAGGGGAAAGTTCTGCAATAAATGGTGGAGAGTATATTGTTAAAGTTGAAATGTACTATAGATTGAGCGGTATCTCGCTTATAAGCCATGTCTCCACTGTGCATTGGGAGGCGCTAACGTTAACATTTCCAAACAAAAACACATGTGTTAGTAGCGTGTTATTCTGTTGGGTTTTCTCGGCACTGTCAATGCTGAGCTCCACGCGGATATTGAAGCATATATCAAAAGGGCACATTGTAAGCGGGTCAAAATGCCCATGGTTGATGCAATGGAGACACAGCATTAAGCAGGGATATTGGAGCAGTTCGAGGTTCCCTGCAGCAGTGTGAGGACATCATCGCGCTGCTGCCCGACATCACTCTGTCTCCAGCCCCGACGATGCGGGTCTCCATGCAAAGCAATGGACATCGACCGTGGCTTATGGTCATGTCCGATATCCTTCGCTCGCTCGAAGCAGCCATTGATCTGGCCCATATATACACATTTGTTCCCTGCTTTAGGCTAGGGCTCCACTTGTGCATAAATCCCTGCGTAAATTTAGCACAGTGCACAAGCTAGCCATTGACGGCAATGGGGCTATGTCAGAGCTCCCAATCTGTTGCTCCAAGTCTTCATCGTGTTGATATCGACACAGTGCTTCGTGTCCACATAAACCCAATGAAGGCTTGCGCTGACATCAGTGGATCCCAGAGCAGAGTGGAGCCCTAGCCTTTGGGTGTGTTTTTGCTGTGCCGGATCGTTTTTTTTTTTTTATAGCATTGGAGGTGTTAATATATCACACCCAGTGTAATTCGATTGAAGCATTGCTTCTATATCAATGTGGGGCCCATTATTAAGTGCGCCCTTGGATACTGGATAGTTGAAGTTTGTCATGCATCAAATGTGGGGATTTTTGACACATTTCTCTGTGATTTTTCTAAATACAGAAATATCTGCTGGCAATAGGTAGTGCTTGGGCCAGAACAGTTCTACCCCCACATCTGTACGGTGACAAGTTCTGTTGTTTATTGTATTATTACTTTATTTTTTTCTAGTAGGTCATAGGACATAAACCTCTATTTAAGTTTTTCAGTTTATTTTGAGTCATCTGATATTCCTAAAATAAACCGTGTCTGTTGGAGAGGTGTGAAAGGTGTCTGAAGCATAAAGTACTGCTCCTCTTTGGAATGTGTGACATCCGTATTTGTGTGCTGAGCTGGGTAATTAGTCATGTTGTATCGTTCCATCACCTCCATTGTCTTCCTGTGTCATGTTTTCATTCTTTATATAGGCTTTCTAAAGATTTCTCCATGCCAGTGTATTTTACAGCTCTTGAAACACATATAACCCACCCACGGTTTTATAGCAATGATGGTGGATTCTCTTGAATGTCTTGATGTAACAGTTAGGCACATACACTGTGTCTCTTGTGAACTGCTGGTTGTCCGTAAACAGAATAAATAAAAAATAATATAAAATACTAAATGTTATCCAAGTTTTTTTTTAAACACAACAAGACATGGAAATACCTTGAAGTGAAGGAAAATCTCTCCAGGGGAACAATAAATAGAGGCTTTGACCCTTGCTCCCTCAAATTTGAAATGTAGAAAGAAAGCTTGTATGTAAGATTGTAATATAGGATACTCTTTCTCTTCTGGGATAAAATTATGCCCCTATTGGCTATTTTGTAATTGTGAACCGATCGCTATTTAGCGCCTCCTGGAATTCAAATGTAGAATATATAAATGTGTGTTTTTCATTCAGATACTTAAAATACGTGATCTCTTTTTTCTTGCAGACTTGGCAGGCACTTGCATTAATCCAGTAAGGGGTAAAGGAATCTGGTTAAAAATGCCTCTGGAAGAGGATGGGCCAAGCTGGAAGAAAAGGACTGAAGACATTAGGGATATCTATCATTTCCGGGACGTCCTGGGAACGTGAGTATCTCTGAGGTTTATTGATATGTTACCAGGTTACTATAATGAGAGATCAGATTTTCCTATGTGCCAATGTGGGAACTGAATTATTGACCATGGAGACCTTCTGTATATTTTTGAAATGGACAACAATGTTTCTCCTGATGTTGACAGCTATCTGGTTAAAATTATTTATTTTCTGCCTTAATTTTCCAGGAATTGTATGTCCATCACTAGTCAAGGTGATGGTCCTTAAAACTACAATGGATGTTAAGTACATGGCTGAAGTTACTATTGGTTGAGCCAAAGTTTAGATTGTGACCCAATGTTTTGGCTGATTGGCCATGCGTGATAACATCATCACACGCGGTCAATCAGCCGAAACATCAGGTCAAAATCGGCTGGGCACCCTTTGTGTGCCAGCACTGTCGGTCGGGTCACCCTAGTTACTAGTTGCCCAACCTGCGGCCCTCCTCAGTCCTCCACTTGTGGCCCCCGAAACCTAACTGCTAATGCATAGGGCATAGGAACCTGTCTGCCAATCCCCCTTCTGACAGGTCCTGTCTGGGATCTTCTTAGAGTGGAAAGAGGAGAGGCGATAAACTTATGTCATAGGCGTATGTAAAAGCCAATCAACAACCCAGATGGTGCCTGAGCAAGTTCCTTGCCTCTGCCTCTGCTCCTCTATTTTTGGCGGGGAATTAGCAGACAGGTAAGTGCCCATGCTCCTGCTATTCCACCAATGAACGGGAGATGATTTAATAATATATTGGCACATAACCTGAGAAAAGGGGCACATAACAATGTATATGACATAAAATGAGCATTACCATACTACAGTGTTACCTAATGCTTGAAGTATCATTTAAAACAAGTGTTGTTATTTTTTAAATAATGTCTTCTGGCTATGCATTGATTCATTAAAAATGCCTTTAGTCGGTATAGATTAAAAATGTTAGGTGTGGCCCTTAAGTGATGCTGAAGCCCGCACTTGTGGCCCTCCATATCAACTCAGCCACCACTGGGACCTGGCAGACAGCATCTAGGGATGCCGGCTGTGAGAAGACATGGCCAGGTCACTTACACTGTCAGTAAGCTTGCAGTCTCTCTGCTCACTGAAGCACAGAGGGAAAGGGAGTAGCTGCTAGCACTTTAGATATTGTTTTCTTCACAAATTATAGATTTAATCCCAGGCTTGTTTCAGGTCTTGTAGGGTATGTTGCCCAAAACCTTATTGGTCCTTGACCTTTCTAAACTGCTCAGTCTAGGAGGCCCCTGCACTACCTAATCAATCTACCATTTTGCAGGGCATTGGCTAGTTAAGTGTGGGTTGCCCAACTTTTAAGAAAGTTTATTTTATGCAGATTATAAAAAACAAAAAGTGCCTAATCCTTTTTTATTGCTCAGTCTGTAGGATCAAATATGTTTTTCTAGATCAGTGCAAATGTGGCAAATAATTAATCTAGGCAGATGTGTTTGTTCATTGTGTGTGTCTTAGATAAAGATTTTCTGACGAACTTTCAATTTAATGCTATGAGGTAGATAAAACCTGAACTTTGCAGTAAGGTGATCAGTTCAGAGCCAAATGCCAGAAAGTAGAGCCAAGCTGGTGACCTGTTTTTTCCCTCTCCTGTAATTAAGCATTACAGCTTGATCATCTCTGCAGCATCAAACTGATGAGACTGTTGCCTCTTTGCAGTACACCTAATAGGCTGCTAATGTGCAACTACTATGTCACCAAGTGCAAAAAACTCTGAACTGGGGGGATGCCTCATCCCAAGACAAAATGTTTACATTGGGTGCATGCTTGCAATGATTACATAACTCTATTAATCACACTTAAAACAGTGCTGCATGCTGTATGTCTTCGGGCTAGGTACCATCACCTAGTTCGGTGCTACTTGCTCCCATATTACCCATTGCACAAGTCAAACTAGGCATGGATGCAAGGTATTATGATCTTGTCTTATGTCCTTCCAGCAGCTGATCATATAGCACAACTCATCCATAATAATTATTTTGAGCAATTTTATAAATGGGATTCAGTGTTTTTTGCAAAGGTAGAACTCAAGCCTTAGCTTGAGGGGCGATGACCCCAGAGACCATGCCCTGGGTCCAGAATCTCACTAATTTGCACTCCCTCTCTGTTCTGGGATCACAGCTGTTTGCAGAATGTGGAAACTTGGAATGGAAATACTTTCTTTCAGACCGCTTCCTTCATCTTGATAGACAGCTTGGTTTCTCCATCGAAACATGAAGAGAAAACTCTACAGGGAGACGGACGTAGCCGCAGGGAGATGCAAACCGTTTACATGCAGCACAAGCACTTTTGCTTTTTGATAAGCTGCAGTTAATGTTTACAGCGTGTATTCTGATCTTGTACAAGGAGCCTCTACGGAGAAATCGTTGCTTCATACCTTATTCTTCAGTTGGAGAACCCGTACATACAAAAGCTCTGGTTGTGCTTTAACCCTTGAAGTCCATGGTATGCATATGATGGATCACATGAGTTTTTTTTGGCCAGAACAATTTGGTCACAATATAAAATATCCCAGATTTTAGCCTAGCAAATCTAAAGTATAGTTATGCCTTTGTAATTTACATAGGACACATTTAGGACAGTAAAGCCTTTGATCAGGGAATGATCAGCATAAAATGTTTAATTTATGACTATCTATAAAATCAGTTTGAAGGGGTTAGGATCAAGGGAGGAAGAGGAGGGGTAAGGAGAGGCCATATGTAACAGCTCGCCGGAAGTGAGACCTTCTTTGGATGCTGCAATCACCCACCCTCCCTATGGCAATGTGTTCATTTGTGTAGTTTGTTTTTTCCTTCTAGGTTTTGTCACAGCATGTCTGGACCTAGACCGTGCCGGGGAAATTAAACTCTCTACTCAGGATCTTGGTGCTGTGCTAGTTAATGAGGGCAGTCACCAGACTCTGGTAATGTGGTGGTGGGGTTAAGCCCCCACCTAGTTTCATATGTTCCAGTAAGGTACCCATTGAGCTAGTTATGTAAGGGCTGGTGGCCGGTACAGTTTGGAAAAGTTAACGTTTGGTATGGTGGTACTGTCGGGGGATCCAGATTCCTTACAATTGTTTTATTCTGCTTTATATACTTGTTGGCTGTGGCCTGTAATATTTATATATACAATTACATAATTCAAAAAGAATAAATGGGTCATGTCTTTATTTTAGTTGGTTAAGATAACAATCGCAATCACTCGGGTATCCCACAGTAAAGGGAGAGGAAGACACTAGCTCAGTAGACACAAATATCTTGTGGTGGTTTCCAGTAGTGTCTTGTAGCCTACACAGGGCTGAGGACTGAGTTGGAGTATGGCGTGCCTTTATCATCCCAAAACACCATTTCTAGTGGGAAATTATAGATTCAGTTATATACTTTTCCATACCCTCCATTACCAGTCTTGCTACCCTGAGTGACAGAGTGAGATGGAACAATAGGCAAGGTAGTGTAACCTTCTATAAGGGCCATATTTAAGCAGAGTCTGTTGGTTGACCCTTCAGATACAGAAGAATACATGTTGAAATGCACGCCAATGTCCTCATGGGACTATTTTCTATGAACTATATGGTGTCGGCCCTGCCAAGTTTTTTTTCTTGCCAAACTACTCAGATATTTATCTACTTTCAACAACATAAAGGCTAATGCTGGCCATACACTCTGAGATAAAAATGAGGATCGATTAAAACCAACCAATA
>CM070037.1:91695678-91714590 GCA_036250615.1 Ptychadena robeensis
AAGCGGGAGCCCTAGGCAGCCATGTCCTGTTCGGCTGCCGTCCAAGCCACGCCCCCCCATCCATAACTTTTATATTTATATGTATGGCATATCCTGACAGTTGCAGCACCAAGCTTCACCAATGCTCTACCAATATGAGTGGCTTACTGCATAGCAGGTCTATTTTTGTGTCTGTCAGTGTAGTGGGATAAAATTGAACAGAAAGATGGATTGGAACCTGGAATCTCCAAGGTGGTTAGAAAATGGCGTTGAATTCCACTGTTGGTAGTTTACATGAAGCTGATGGCTGAAAGTGATAGCTCACTGTAATTTAACTGCAAACTTGCTCAAGCACATGTAGTTTTTGGATAAATTATGTTAAACACCAAATCAAAAATGTTCAAGTTAAAATTCTTACTTGGCTTTGAACGTAATTAATGCAAATATTACATGAGCCGTGATGGCGAACCAATGGCACGCGTGCCCAAGACAGCACGCAGAGCCCTCTCTGTTGGCACACGTAGACACATTGTATAAGTGTGTCTGCAGTCTGTCTCTGATTGGTGGGGACGGGAGAGGGGAGGGGTTTTTTTCAGTTCAAGGTAACATGGTATTCTGGAGCCAAACTCCAACTGGTGAAATGTAAACAAACAGCAGTGCCATCTTGTGGCCATACTGATAATTTACCAGGAAATTCAAGGCATTAGCCTACTTTTGTTTTATTGTCTTGTTGACTGTAGATGTTACAAAGAAATTGTAATAAAAGTCGTTCATTTTTGGACACTTGTGTTCCTTAACTGTGTCTGTGATGACGTCATCACAATTAGTCAACACGAATATGAAAGCATCATAAAAAGAGTCTAGCTGTTAGTGAAGATACAGCAATGATGCTGCCATGGCAGTGAGGATGCCGCAAGTTCCTTTCAAGTCCTGTGGGTTTTCCGAGCTCCTTGCTTTTGCTCATTCCTGTATTGGTAAACCTTCAAATTATAACTATTTTAGCACCATTGCACACTGCTCTGCCACAGTAACGGACATGCTAGCGGTAATTGCATCTGGCAAAAAAAGCTGCGTCTCCCATTGTTTAAAATAAAACCTCAGGTTAAATTGCTGTATTGGCACTTTAAGATAAAAATATGACTTGTGTGTTTCCGTTTGGGCACTCAAAAAGGTTCACCATCACTGTGCTAGAGCAATACTTTTTTTGTATTGTTACCACATTTTGATCGGGGGGTTTTCTTTTTTTATACTGTAGAAGGTTTTTCAAAGAAGAATAAACATTTAGTGCAAAATGCACAATACAAAACAACAATTTCAGGGAAACATTTCCATCACTTTTTGTTACCAGGTGTGTGGGAATCAATTTCCATACATTCCACTTAAAGCAATTTTAGTCGATGAAATAGAAATATTAAACCATGTATGGCCACCTTTTAAGGTAATTGATCCTGGGTGACCAAATCTTTAGGGAACGCTTGTGGGACAAGGCTGAAGTTAGGTGTTTGTTGAACAGAAAGCCAACCAAGCCCGATGTTTTACTGAAGAGGATCAGGGGATTTTTAATTAACTCCTAAATATACTAACCATAACATTTCACAACCATCTCTACTGGCTGACTTTGCCCACTTTAACAAAGCTACATACACAGCTTGAGTGTCCACAATAGATGGGACCAAGTATGGTGGATGATGAGCACCATGTATGCAACTCCAGGCAGTTGAGAGCCTTGATCACTTTCAGTGTTGTGCATGACATTAAACGTTGCCAACACATGACCATGTCCAAGTTGGGAAAACTGGAGATGGCCTTGGGAAGAGCATTATCTCTGCACTAACCCAAAGTGTGAATTTTGCCTGCATTTTTCTTTGTAACACCTCTACATTTCATCCCTCTCATAAAGGGCCGTCATAGCAGAATGAACTTTGGCTGAAACATTGCTATTAGTATTGCTGTATTTTCTCCAGAAGCTTCCCACCACTGGGCAGAGGCCCTGGAAATAGTGCAGTAATAGTCCAGCCCTGACTCCATCATGACTCAGAACTGTGTAATATATGTGGTAGTGGGTGGACATTAACCCCTAGTCTGCCAGATCTGTACTGACAAAAGCAGTGGGTACAGGCCCAATTAGACAGTTTGTCACGTTGAGCCTCATTAGACAAAAAGACAAAAGCCATGTGATAAGCAATGAAAAGAATTTTCCATTTATTTGTTAACCTGAACTAAAAAATAACATATAGCATCTGCTGGGCGACTGTATTCTGCACAGATTTCTTTCTTTATCCGATTTTTTATAAATCAGGCTCAGTTTTTAGCCTGTAATCAGTTTAGGTCCTCTAGCTTTCATCTATTTCATATAAGCATTTTGTATAGGCTCTAGTGAAACAAAATCAGACCATAGAACCCTGCTTTACTCCTCCTTATCGAAAATTGAGGCATCTGGTTCTGTAGTTCTCAGAGATAACCAATGACAATGAATTAATGGAACAGCTACATCAGTAAGCTTTCAATTGTGTATTTAAATAACCTAAAAGATCAAGTACAAAAACTGTTTAGGTTTAGATGTAGGATCAAAAGAATGGCGTGAAGTATCTTTGAGATTTAAAAGACTACTTGGGCACACAGAAAACATACTGTTTACTCAGAAAGAATTGGTGCCTTGGTATATTGCTATGCATTGGAACCTTGGAATTGTGTTACATTTGTTTAACATGTGTGACAGAAGGCCACAAAAGATCACAGATGTACACCCCATCCTGAATATTCTTTGTGGTCTTCTGTGGCCTGCCTGTCACACGTTACATGTAGTTTTTTTGTATTTGTGCGTCACACATATATGTGTCTGACCAAAAAAAGATGTGTGAGCAGTTCACTTTGATTGATCCTTAGGACCTTATGCCCCTGGAGACCTTCTTCAGACAAGCCTTATCACATTAACATAGTTGCATGCTCCAAATGTTTCAGTATTAGATCTGCGAGCAGTGTGTGGAGATAATTGTTATCCAGCACTACATGCTTTTGCCAGTCTTGTGATATGGAGTGTGAGGGTCCTCTTGACCCCTACAAAGGGAGAAATGGATTCAGCTTAAAGCTTTGACTACAGCAAAGACATTGTCTTTTGTTTTGGACATTGTTGTGTTTCCCGCTGCTTCACTCATCCTTCTGAAGGATCAGAAATTTCTAAAGCTGTCTATCAAGGGCAATTTGACATCTATGCTTCGGCTTTGCTAAAGTTGTAATGCAGCATGCCGCTTTGGAGTTTGAGCCAAGCTTCCTGGCACATCCATAGAGAATCCACTGAACCTATTTCTGTAATGTGGTGTTATGTCAACTTTGTTTTTAGTACTTGGTAGTCTGGTGAATTAAGGCCCCCCATACGCCTTACAATCATACCATACAATTTCTGTACAATCAACTTTTTTTCTAAAAAAAACATGTGATATAAGGACCTTTCTAAACCTTCCAATCACTATGTATTATATTAGGCAGGCCACTATACTACATAGTTGTTGGTAGATCAAATGGAAATTGTATGAGTGATTTAAAGTTGTATGGGGGGCTTTAGGGCTGTAAGGTAGGTGATGGTTTATTGCCATCTATATTCCTTTGTATCTGTTTTTACATACCCAGACTTTTATCTGGCACTGGTGTCAGCTGGGATTGGAAAAGAGGGACATGCTCATTTTGTGGGTTGTCACTGATGTAAACAAAAACTTGCACAAAAATGCAATCATTTTGAATTCTCTTTTGGTCCAAAAAAGATCAGGTAGTTTGCATGAATAGGGTATAGATGTGTGACAAACAGCGTGCAAGAATTGAGAATTCATTGGGACTTCCAAACTATTGTCTCTCCATCAATAACATTAGCCAATTTTACAGAGGTCAGCACTCTTGTTTGGTATAAATGGTTTCATTGGCAGCCACCCTTCAGGGACACTTCTCAGCAAATAATAATAAAAACTACCTACCCAACTACCTTACTGAGCTCTCCTGCTCTAAAAGAATACAGTATTGATGGGGCGATGCACCCTGATATTTTTTAAGTGCAAAGATAGAGACAAAGTGGGCAGGACCGACAAAAAGCGTCTGTTTTTTTAATAACTTGTTGAAAAGATAAGTGCCACACTATTTTAAACCATGTCAAGGGCCAATGCATTTGGGGTATTGTCAAATACAACTTTTATCAAAGCTGGCAATGATTGATGATTAATGGCAACTCATTGGACATTTATTTAAACTTGACTATAGCAGATAAAGATTAATATTTTAAATGTTTATACTGTAGTGTGGTCAGTAAGTAAAGATAGCCATACACATAAAGATTCCCCTTCCATCATTGAAAGATTGATTTATTATGTCACCATGCTAAACTGTCACTGATCTTTCTGGGATTCAGTGCACACCACCTTGGGGAATCGATCACTAGCCGATACTTTTGATGGAGAATGAGGGTTCCCAAAGTAATAGGGATCAAACAGGAAAATACTGACTTGTAGGATCCCAGTTTGGTCGGTTTTCTTTCAATTTCAACCTTGATTGTTCAAGTTGGATGCATTTGATTCCAGAACGATTGTTCGACGAACAAACGCAGCAATCCAGAATCAATGGGTGTATGGCTAGTAGCATAGAGAATGCCCTTTAGGGGAAAAAAATGAGTGATATATTTATGGGGCAAACTAAAAGTTACCCATGTTGTGTTTCACATCTCCTTTTGACTATAGAAGCTTTAAAATCTGGTTTCCATCTTCTAACCAGAATTTCTCTTTCTTTTTTTGGAGAGTTTCCTGGACAGGAAGTTGACACATCAGAGATTTCCCTTTAAGTGTTGTAGAGCATTTCAGTTTTGATTTATCAGTGTGAGATTCGTTTCAGCAGATTTATGTATGTGTGACTCTGTAGCTGCACCTTCCCTTTAGGTGTGGAATCTCTTGCACGACAAGAGAGGGGGTAGGTGTTGAGAATCTCTTTATCAAGTTGTTCAACTTTTTAAGCTGTCTGTGTAGGAAACCTGGGAAAAGATAAAAAAAAAAGAGAAACCAGTCTTGTACTTCAATTACTTGTTGACCTGTAACCTCAGTCAAATCAGTATTTGCTTTTTTTTAGGGTATTGTTTATAGGGTCAAAATATTATAGTGGTTGTATTGTCTTCTCTTCCTGCTAGAATGACCACACTGACTAGCGTACCAATGAAGATATACTTCTAGATGATTTAACCATTTCTGGGGGCCTTGTTTAAGGGATTTAACATCACTTTCTGCCACAAAAGTGTTTAGTGCAATAAAACCTTATGTGAGGTTTGGAGCTGATTGTAAGTGGAGCTAAACATTTTAAGACTAGCAAGTTAGCATATTTACATACTATTTATAATGTTTTATTATTGCTTCCTGCCCACACCCAATAACATAACTTTTATTTGGGTGAAGTGTCTAACCTAGGGGTGGGCAAACTTTTTAACTTGTGGGCCACATTGGCTTTTTAAAATTTTATAACAGGGCTGGACCAAGAGCCTGTACTGGCCATAGGTGTGCCAATTACAAAACCATCCCAATGTGGAATAACAGGAGACCCACCCTACATGCAGTAGCTCTGGTTCCGGCAGTTTGTTTACAAATAGACAACAGCAGGATAAGATTGTTCCCATAAGCCCTTGCTCTATATTTAAACATAGCAAGACATTATTGGTCTGTTTCTTAAATTACACCAATGTATTGATAAAAATCCTTTGAATACTAATTGATCTACCTACATCATAGCCTCTGTTTTTTTCCCCACATTTCTGGATATTTATGCACAATACATTTAAATGATCAACAGACCACACTGCATTGAAAGAGTAAACTTTTTTAAACTAATCGTTGCACTGATTATGGCATTTGAGCCAGATATCCTGTGAAAGGAAGTGAGATGGCAATTGCTTCCACAGTTTGTTAGACCCTGATGCTCCACTGAAACCAATGAAAGGCCGACACTATCTTTAATGCAACAGGTCAGCTTCACCATAAAAACAGATACATTAGACCAGTGGTTCCCAAACTTTCCTTGCAGGGCCCCCCTTTTCTTTTTATGAACATTATTGACCCCCCCATTCAAACTACATAGGTTTAGAATGACTGCCAGCGCAATGCAGAAACACAGGGTAACCAACATGGTAGCATTACCGCTATCACGTCCGTTACGGTAACAAAACGCACTACACCGCTACTAATGAGAAATTGGCATCAAACTTAATTTGAAATACAACTCCCTTTTTTACACACAACATGCAAAGACATGCACCATGTGTACACACACACCAACTATACAGAATCATTCACATAGATTACATGTTCTCAACTTCTGTCTGCAGCTCGTTCCCCCCCATGGTTGTCTTCCTGTTTATCAATCTCTCAGGCTTGTCTGATTGGCTGGCAGTAGTAGGGGAGGGTGGGCTTACTGTGTGCAGTCCAGAGAGGAAGAAGTGAACTGACAGGGGGGCGAGCCAAAAGTCAGCTGAGTTTTGCAGATCTCACTCTTCTCTCTCTCTCTGGCTGACAGCACAATGCTGACATAGAGGTATCCAAGTGCCACCTCCGCCCTCCCCCCCCCTGGAATACCTCTGCGCCCCCCCCCCAGGGGGGCCCACCCTCAAGTTTGGGAACCACTTCATTAGACTAATTCGAATCATTATGTCTTGTGTCTTGTTTTCCTCCAGTTTTGGTAACATGCCTTTATCCTGATCATATTGACATCTTATTTACACTATTTAATCTGTTCTTCTGTAGAGGAAGTCGTGTGAATTTTTAAATATTCATTAATATGAAGCTGTGTACAGCTGAGGAATTGGCCACTGGCCCGGTTAACATAACATTCTTCTATGTATGGCTGATCATTGTAGCATTCTGTTGTTTCTCACATGAAATCCTATGAGCTGTGTAGGAAAGAGGAATGTAGAATTTGGGCTCCTGAGTGCTATAAAAGTTAGAATAGAACAGCGTGCAATAAACATTTAAAATGTTAAGTAAATGTTTATGTGCTCTCTTGTGTAACATTCCATCGCATCGACACAGGCCTGAGGAAAAAACTGTGAAATTTTATTTAACACGGCCCATCACCTGGTTACGCTTGTAGATTAGTACTCTTCATAAATTATCTGTTCATATTAGAGAGAATAAATCAGGTGCAGAGTTGTTTGGGGTGTCAAACTCAAATGCATAGGTGGCCGAAATAAAAACTTGGACAAAGTCATGGGTTGACAAATTAGAATTTTGCTCAAACATTGAATGTGACATCAAATGAAAGACACATCTGTGTCATTTATTTTTGTTAATCTTAATATTCATTTCATTTTAATCTTGTAGGCCGAATATAATCACGCTGCAGGACAGATTTTTACACTTCTGGTTTAAAGCATTCCTTTTTTTTATTTTTTTTTATACATAAATTAATAAATAAACTTTTCCAATGTATTCTTTATGGCATTGCTAAATACAGACCCTACTGCTCATAATTATGGGAAGCATATGATAAGCCCCCTTGTTGCTTTCAAGGCATTATTGAGTATGAATGATCAATTGTTAGGCCTCAAACCTTGCAAATCTGGCCAGTTCTAAGCTTCATATATTTTATATAAATGATCTTTTATGATGGGGGAAAAGCTGAAATATTCATATCTAAAAGTTTAGAAAAATTCTTTGCAGGGGTTTCTTGACTTTGCCCTTCATAAATACTCCCTTATGTGCTTAAAATTCTAGGAAAGAAGTATTCAATGTTATTCTGAAAAGAAGCCGTCTTCTCAATCATTCTTAGAATAGGAAGCATTTAAAACATAACTGTTCCACATTACAAATTGATTTATGAATCCATAACAATGTTTTACAGTTTGCCCAAATCAAAGAAACTTGGAGGAACATCCCCTAGTATGTAATATATAATTTTAGCAATAGTAGAGTGTTGTACCGTGTTAGCAAGTCCGAATGATGAATTGGAGTTCAAGTGATACTCTTAACGACTTCAGTTAGCCAATAAAGGAGAACTTCAAACTCATTACAATCTTTCTGTACAATTTTTGTACACTCAACTTTAGTTTTACCAGAACTATGTAATACAAGGACCATACCAAACTATTCAGTCAATCTGTATTCCAAGCCCGTGCACTACAAAGTTGTTGGGGGATCTATTAAAAATTGTACAGAGATATTGAAAGGTGTGTGGTAAGCTTTAGGTACAAAATCACTGTGAAACAACATCCAGAGTGTGTGCAAATGCTGCATACACCCCCGAAATCAACTATGTAAATGAAGCCTTATTGCCAAAGAGGTTTACAAAACAGTGTCCTCAAAAGCATTAAAAAAAACCCCACAAAAACACATTCATATTCATTGCAGTGCACTGTATTGCCAAACATGAGGCACCCATATAAGCTTGTTGGGCATCTCATTCCAAAACCATATGCAAACATCTGATACCACCTTTATGGTTAGAATAACCTCCACTCTTCTGGTAAGACTTTCCAGAAGATTTTGGAGTGTGTCTGTTGGAATGTTTGCCTTTTCAGCGACGAGAACATTTGTGTGGTCAGTCACTGACTATAAGAAGACCACTCTTTTTAAAAATCTGAGCCCAATGAATCCTGGCATGTTCATCTTGGAATATGCCCGTGCCATTAGGGAAGAAAAAATGGATGGAAAACTTTTTTTTCAGTATATTCTATATTTGGTATATATTAATATAGTATAATTGAGCATATACTGTTGTTGAACTTAGATCTGTACCTATTTGCTTAGTTAAATGCAGGTTGTGCTACTTACCCTTCCCCGGAGCTCAATCATTTAGAGCAGCGTCTATATTCATTTCATGATATCATATACTTATTAACAGCTCTGGCAGCTCAATTTCCATCTGATGTTGGCAGATGTAAAACTCAAATACAGATGATGCCAAAGGTCCCAAAAGGCCTATTTTCCGTCTTTAACCTCCTGGGCGTTACGCCAGAAGCCAGTATGGATCTTGGATCAAACTGCACTAATGCCAGGATCGGGTGCAATTGCTAGCTCTCCGTGAGCCTGCAGCATTTCTGCAAAGCTGCATGCTCACGGAGCTTTTTTGGCCCAAGTCTTCGATTCATCGGTGACACCGAAGGGTGACATAGACCTCCATGTTAATGGAGGTGGCGTTGCTTTTCCCCACACACACCGCTGCCGTCTTTTTGACAGAGAGCCGGTAGGACAGTGGGGAATTATGGCGGGGTACAATGTACTCAGCTGTGATTGCCCGGGCAGCGGCTTTTTGCGCCATGAAAAGCCCATAGCGCCCAGGAGGTTAATTTCTCCAATGGTAAGCTGGAGGGGTTCAGTAGGGCACAGCTCTTTGTAGGAATCTTACATTCCTCCATGTCCTAACCAAGTCTCTGGAGCTGGCTTTGTGTTCTTTAGTTCCTGAGACAACTTGTCAATGACAACTATTCTGAATTATTTTTTGTTTCTTGCACATAATACATTTTGTGACCAGAGAGGTTATATTTGATAATCTTCACCCTTTACACGCATTTTTCTTTTTCATGCTGGCTTAATTTTTTTTGGAACAGTTGGCAGACTGTTTTGGGGGATAATCGCTGAACGCTTTTTGCGTCACCTTAATGTCTGGGGCATTTTGTCAGTGAAAGTAATTCTCTCCTCCTTTTAACAGCTCAGTGCCAGAGACGTGGTAAGGCTCTTAGGACGGATTATTGTGTTAATTAAAGATCACGGATCAGTCTGTGGTATTTAGGCAAAACCCAAACAGTATTTCAGATGCTTCCAAGCTGCCTTCTTTTATCATTTTCTCTGTCCCCTATCCTTTTTTTTTTTTTTCTATCTGCCATCGTGATAGGCCTAGTAGCACTTATAACACTATATTCATGTGTTTCTATGGAAACCAGACAAAAACAGGAGCAGACAGAACTGTTATCGAGAGTTGACGTTGAAAAAATTCCAAGTTTGTGTTTCTTAGGTGCATGTTGATCCTCAGCCAAACTCTATTTGGAAGTAACAGATCGGAGTATCTTCTGTCGCAAGTCATGTTTTCCTGGCTGCGCTGAGGAACAGAATGGGCTGGGAGTCTGAAAATAGCGTATTTGTTGCTGAAACGTGGCAATCTCAAGATTATGACAAAAGAGGTCTGGTTTAAACAAATAGGAGTAAAATTAGATTGTTGTCTTATGCTGAGCATTGTATCGCCCAGTTAAAGTGGAACTGTAGACATATATCATGCAGTCTGTCTATGGCAGTGGTGGCCAACTGAGGTGATATGGAGGGCCACAAGTGCAGCCCTCAGCATCACTAAAGGGCCGCACATAACCTTTGACTAATGTATATGACTATGTATATCTTCTAGCTCTGCCTGCTGTCATTCTTTCATTAAACATTGCTTATACAAATCAGTATAGTTTGAAAAGGTTATGTGCCTCATATATATAATCAAAGCCTTTGATGATATCTATGCGGCACATAAACTTTGATTCAAAGGTTACATGCCCCTATTCTCAGGGTATGTGCCGTAAAATAATACAATAACCCCTTGTTCATTGGTGGATTGTGGGAGCATAGGCACTCACCAGTCTGCTGATCCCCCACCAACAACAGAGTAGAAGAGGTGAGGGACTTTCTTAGGCACCATCTGGGTCGCTGATTGACTTTTACATACACCAGGTAAGTTTATTGCCTCTCCTGCTCTTGTCACTCTGACATGTGAGTTCCTATGCCCTATGCATTAACAGTTAGGTTTCGGGGGCCACAAGTAGAGGACCACAGGGGGGCCACCTAGGAACACCTAAAGGGCTGCATGCGGCTCCCGGGCCACAGGTTGGGCACCTAGGGTCTATGGCATTACATGGTACATTTTATTTAAGTCCTCTATAGTCCATAGTTTGATAGTGGTTCCTGTTTCTATTCTTTTTTGGGTTGCATGACCACGGTGGTCAAAGATTCTTCTCTGTTTAACCCTTCCAGTATCCTGAATGCCACTATCTGTGTGGTATACAGTGATTCCACCCTTTGACTGCTACATCAGTATGTGCAGGCACATAGTAGGGATATGGCAGATATAGGGTTACAGGACAATGGGCACCGTAGGCATCCAGCATGGTTTGAAATATTTAGATGCTGAAGCTTTTCTTAACTAGCATAGCTCTATTGGGTAGCCAACACGAGGGTCGGACTTCTGTACCCGCATAGTTGTTATGACATCTCTACTTTCAGAGGTGGGTTGATTGTCTCTCATCCACCAAACATAAACTATGTAGTTAAAAACATTTTCTGGTGCATGCATTTTAAATGACTCCAATTGATTCACCACCGGTTAATGTTTGGTATTTACTGCTTTATAAAAAAAAAAGGCTCTATTGATCTCATATTCCATCTAGTTGCTGATATCCATAACCAGACCAAAGACTGGGAGGCTTTTAAAACTTCTGATGCTTCATGATTTTTGTTTTGTATAATAAATTTAATTGATTTTCATAATGTAAATTGCACACCAACAAAAGATGTGCAAAGGTTCATACATAGGGCCATTACAGTATGTTGATGCTCCATGATTTTTTAGGTATTCAGATATAATCTTTTACCGATGGAGAAAAAAGAGGGAATACCAAGATTATCCAACTAGTGGGAAAATATCTGCTTGTGGAAACCTGCATCTCTTTGTTGCCAAGTGACTATGTCTTGGGAATTAACACACAAACAACTGTGAATAAGTATGCGGACTGTTAAATGTTGTGTGTTGGCCTTTCCATCTTCCCAGTATGGCTTACACATGCACGTTGGATCTGGATTGTTTGGAAGTTTTGTCATGGGATTCATTAGAACTTTTCATAATTCCCTTATGTTTGCTAGCTTCCACATGCAGAAAACCAAACCGCTGGAGAAAAGAAAACAAAAAATCACATTGCATCCAACCATTGTGTAAATAAGCACAACACTTTTCCAGGCAGCTACAAATCCTGGTCAGTAAGCATGTCAAGGTATCTTGCAAAAAGATTGGCTATAACCGAAACTTCAACCAGAAACTTTTACCATTTTGGATATTGTAAGGGATGCAAGGGATAAACATTTTTTATTTATCTTCATTTTAGTCCCCTCACTTCCTGTACATGGGATGTGACAGGATGAGACTAAGTTTCATATATCCTTGACAGACAAGCAGACCAACAGGCCCACAAAAAAACTAAAACATAAATGTTAAACTGGATCTATTTACAGCATAGCTGTAAAATGTCTTATCAAAAGTGTAGAGTAGAAACAATGAACTCTAAGCAACTAAGCACAACTCTCATAGGTGTTAAACATTTTATATTAACATGTGACTTTTCTAATTGTGTTAATTTCGCAAAAAAAAGTGATTTTGAGTTAAGACTGTTGTGTGTCTGTCATGTGAAGAGCTGGTTGAGGGTCCCTCACCCCTAGGGGTAGGTCTTTATGAACCTCATGAGCCAGGTCTTGGGTCTTGAATGTACATTTGACCTTTACTTCTTGGTGGGCTTTTGGGGCTTGTCCCCACAGGCGAATTTTGTTGTGCGGCGGCGCGGTTCTTAGTGTTTTCAATAGAGCTGTCCCCACTTGCGTGGCTGCCCGCGGACACCCATTAACATGTAGTTCGCCGGTAGTGGCAGCTGTGGCCACTTGTAATCTTTAACAGCCACTAGCGGCTGGCGGGACCGCGCCACCCTGCGGCCAGCTTCAACTGTTGGGACAGGCCCTTAAGCATGAACACCTCAGAGCATTTTGGTAAAGACTCATTTTGTCTGACGTCTTTCATTTACTGGCTTTGACTAGACAGAGCATTGCAGAACTTTGGATGTGTACCAACCTAATTTTATTCCGTTTACTCCTTTATGTTATAGTCCACAAAGGAGGCAACCTTAGGGCCTGACCATTCACCTAAGTCACTAAGTCACACCAGTCCCATATTTCGGATCCCCCTTTCCATAACCCTGACTTACCCACACTGATTTCATATTGGCAAACATTTCTGTTAAAATTTATTTTCATTATGCACACTGTGAAACAAGGGATGTCTGGTCACCTGTCCCCATGAAAAAGTGGTGCTGTTGTCCAGGGCTAAGTCCTATGGCAATCTCCCTATGGGGCTGTCCCTCACGCTGTCCTATGCCGGGGTCATCCTTGTTGATGGCTGATGCTTGTAGTCCCACATAAACAGGTGCAACCTACCTCCCTTGGGGATTCCTCAGAAGTGACCAACAACCACCTTACAGAAACTCTCTAAAGTAAAGTTAAGCACCACCCCCTTCCCGTGGGCCGTAACATACACAAGAAAAGAGGGGTGACCTTTATTGTAATTTCCCCTGTTACTGTAAACGGTTAGCCTTGATATCTACTTTGTGGACTTGTTGCAGATGCTTGCACAGGTTTCCATACAGATGGCCACCAGAAGGGGCAGCTGTAGGCCTCATATGAAAGATGATAGAACAAATATGGCATGGCAAGCAAGGAACAATGCCTAAAATTTGTATTAATACGCCATCCTGGCAGTTGACTTTTGTATCTTCCTGTAAAGGGGGTTTCTAGAATAAAAGCCCCCCCAGTTAGTTAAGGGTTGTCATGAAGCATCTGCTTCCATGGCAACATATGAAAGGCTCCATGTGCTGGTTTCCGAGGGGAAATATACACTTGCGTATTTATTCGACCCTTGCAGCTGGTTATGGGATGGACATGACACAGCTGGTGCTCCTGCTGGAGTCCGCCTGTTAACGATTGCTGTGCCATCAACTGCTTCCAGGAAAACTTTACACGGAACACAAACAAGATTGTTCTATGTACAGTATAAAAGCCATTTAGTCTGTTTTTTCCTGTTGTATACAGATACAAAGTCTGCTGCTGTTTGTTTAGGATGACAAAGCAGCCATAACACACAATGCGCTTCAATTCTGAACAGTAGCTGAGAAGATGTTACGTGGTCGTGTTATGGCTTCCTTATGCTGGTGGGAGAACCTGCCGCTGCCTTCATACTAATGCCATGCCATCTTTTTCTTTTTAATGCCATGCACCATCCTAGGTGTGCTTGTATTCCAGTTCATTTAGAATAACACAGTTACACAATCATTGCACTGTTCAATGCATCAAGAAAAGCCAGTTGTTTTTTGGACGTCTTTTGGATGCATAATTGCCATAGGCCTTCTATTGTTCTTTTTCCCTTACATTAATGCCACATAAAAAAAACAAGAAAAAAGTGTTGTAACATGTCGACAAAAGTTTTTGGCCGCGTCAGAACCTTATGTCCATAATCCAGTGGCTCCCAAACTGGGGGTTGGGCCCCCCTAGGGGGGAGCGGGCCCTCATTCATAACCTGTCATTGAATAGGTAGGGGGGGCTCGATAATGTTCCTAAATAGAAAAGGGGGGACCTGCAAGGAAAGTTTGGGAACCACTGCCATAAGCCCAGTGACAACTAGGCCTTCTTATTAATAGGTTTTCTTATTACTAAAGCTGGGAAAAGACATTTCGTTTTGCGGCTGATTTCTCGGCAGATCGACCGCACGTGATCACGGATGGGCGGTCGTTCTGAGAATTGGTCACGCACACTTTGTTCGTCTGCATTTACTTTGGATGGGGAACAGTAATGAGAAGATGTCCATTCTTTGGCCGATTGATTCATGGCCCAATTTATGGTGGGCACGTTAGATTTGCGTCTGATTTCACGGCAGATCGATCGGCGCAAATCTAACGGTCTATGCCCAGCTTAATGGATTTCTCACTAGGTAGATTCACAGTCTTAATTTTTCCTGGTAACCAGAAACAGAAAGTGATGTGAAACCCCAAATTCTGTACAGGTTATCAAAACAAGATATGAGGGTAAAGGCTGTCATACACGGGTCAATGCCCGTGAGATAGATCAGCCTTCGAGCTGCTGCGTTATCCAGTGCTCTGCCCATCCAAAGCTATGGGCATCGACCGTGAATTACAGTCATGTCCGATAACCCTGTTGGATTGATCCCGCTTGAAAATGGGGTGGCTGCATCAGATGGCCTCTAGACAGATGAGCGCGAAACAGCCATCTATTGAGCGGCTATCGTCAGGTGTATGGGCACCTTAAGTTTTCCATTGAGCACCAGCTTTAGGTAGTCTACCCTTCACTTCCTATTGTGTCTTAGGGACATGAAATAACAGAAAGTCTCCCTGACAGAACTCAGTTGGCAAAAATATAAAACCTGATCACAGGCACTATGAGAGTTGATTCCAATACTTTCATTGCTGCAGTCTCTTCTGCTTTAACTGGCTGAAAAGAGACAGAGACAAGATAGCTTGTATTGATTGACTGAGCTGTCCTTCAGCTACTGCTGCCCTGCTACTGGCTGCGGAAATTGGTTATTGAAATGAGGCCTCTGGAGATCCATTATCAATCCCTGGTGCTTGTTAACTGTTTCTGTTCTGTATAGAAAATTGGCAGCATTGTTTTTTCCCCAGCTAGCGTAATGAGAGCATGCATGTACAACCGATCCTTGTCATATTCCAAACATAATGCCTTTCATTACAGTTTGTAGTTAGATTTTGAAAAACTAAATTCTCCTTTAGTTCTTTATTACTGCTTTTACCCTTAAGGGGAGACTTCTCCTCACTTCCTTTTTCTATTATGCTAGAACAGGAAATGACAGGGCCAGGAAGCCATACTAAATCTGCACAATAGGGGTCCATGCTATAATATTAAAAACATGGCAGATGTTGTGGAATCCCCCTTACCTCAAAACCTAAAGAATATTTTGCTAGGATTTAAGCTTTAAAAATAATAAAGATTATTCATACGGAACAGCTGGCTGCCACCTTGTTATTGGCACTCAAGCTAACCCAGGTAGTCCTTCACTTCTGTCGAAAGCTCATAAACTAGTCTTTCATCACACCTCACAATTCTGACAGAAATTTGCATCCTGAAAAACTAAAACCACATTTCTAAGGTTGTTTTAACATGCTTTTCATTCTCTTTTCTGTCTAGTTTTGGCCAGGAAAGTCACCTTTTTTTTATGCAACTTTCCGACCAAATCATGATTTCAATAAATCCCAGATTTTTCCCTGGATTTTGAAATTGAGGTAATTTAGGAGGTAAAGAACGTTACTCTCCCTCCTAAGTTCCCACCCCACTTTTGCAGATTATGTACAGCGTGGAAAGTTAGTAGGGCACACGCTGGTAGATCTGTAAAAGGGTTCGAGTACAATCAATCAACGTGCGCTGTCAAGGTGCTTGATTGTACTCTAATCTGTTTCCAAATCTACCTGTGTGTGCCTTCCTTCAAGCGGGATCAATAGAGCCCGCTTGTAGAAACTCGATTGAATGGGGTTCCAGCATGTTGGAAAACCCTGTTCAATCTCCAATACATTACATGAAGACGTGAATTTACATGCAAAGTATTGGAACAGCTGGCGGAGCCAGCACTCCTGACTCAGAAGCTCTGAGAGACAGGCTGCTGCTCCCCAGCTTGTAGCCTGTTGTGATTCACATGCTGGAAGCTGGGGAGAACGGGTGCCCGGGGTCCCCATTGAACGGGAATTGATGTGCTCATGTGGTGCACATTGATTTCCGTTCAATTGATCCCCGACCAATCACAGCGTGGTGACGTCACCACGCTGTGATTGGTCGGGGGTCGATTGCACGGGAATCTACCCGTGTGTGCCTAGCTTAACACCCCCTCCCTCCTAAGTTAGCTGGCTACTAAATAGGAGGGAGGGGTGGTAAACTTTCCAATACAGGAAGTGCCGTCCATAAAGTCCAGCGTTTTCTCTTTTTTAATTCCGAGAAGAACACCAGGGACATCATTCTGGTCAGTTTTCCTTATTCAAAAAGGGAAAGTTGACAGGTATGGTCTTGTCTCTGACCCTACATAAGCAGTATAATGGCAGAGTGACATTCAATTAAGTGCATGTAAAAGACCTAATAACATGTGCAAAGTTGTATGCATAAGTTTGCTTTAACATCACAACCTTCCATTTTATGTAACTAAAATGGTTGAAGTGGACCCAATACAACACAAAACAAAACAAGGATCGATTCAGCAACTTTCCTACAATAGAAGCTTTCCCAAATATTACATGACCAGTGCCTTGGCATTCGTGCATTTAAACCGTGTGAAGCCATGCACACACAGCTCAAATTTGCTCCCAATCGAGGAAGCCTGATATCGAGCCACAGTACATCTGCAGCTGCCAGCCCAGCCTTTCTGATACTTTGGATAGGGACAAGTGGTTCCCATCCGAAGTAACAGAAATCGAACAAGGTTCGATTTGGAAACCTGTTCAACCAAGCGGGATCAATCAACAAGGTGCTCGATTGTGCTCGAATCTGATCTGTTACAAAATGGAGCCGTGTATGCCAAGCTCAACACTGATAGGGACTTGTTCCCATATTGTTGCAATGACCTCTGTCATATCTACGGTATTATCTTTTTAACATCAGATTAATTATATGAGATATTGTAATATGGGTAGGGTTCTGTTCTTGTATGTCTTTTTTTTTTTTTTTTTCTTGGGTGACAAGGTTACACGTTTCGATTTTCCCATTCGATTGACCTGAACCAATCGATTTTAAATTAGAGCAACCAAAAATCAATGCCTGTCCACATGGTTCACTTAACCTAGATCGATTGAAATTTACATAAAAATCGATTGAAAAGTGATCGGACATGTTAGAAAATTTGGATCGAGTATATATTAAATGTTACTTTGTTGTGCTTTTGGTTCGATTTAAATAACAGGCATACTTTCACATTGGCAGACATTTTTGTGTGTTTACTATCGACTTCCTTTAATTATGCTTTTGATCGATTGAACCAACCAACATGGATCAAATATCTGTTTCTCCATGTGGGGGTATTTCGATCGCAGTACGATCTGACATCCATAATAGGGGAATCGAAACGTGTATAGGGCCTTAAGTTGCAGGGAGGGGGGTCCCAGGCCTGTCACCTTAGTAGCTTCTCCCATGACCGTCTACAGAGTATGAGGCAGTTCTGATCTCTTGCTCTGTCTGTCAGCAGAGCTGCGGCCTCCAGACACAGGAAGACTTCCAGATCCCATTTAACTTTTTAAGATGTGTGTTGGATTAATACTTTTATTACCCTCATCAAAGCTTTTGATCTCTGTCTACATAAGACATAAAAGTCTCTGAGACATAAAACATCTTCCACAGCAGCTGCTTTATGGCTTGGGGCTTTATTACTTGCTTAAGATGTTATCTTGCATTTAATACCTGCCTTGTGATTATTTCAGGCGCTTTGGATAAAAAGTCTTAAAGGAGAACTCCAATCTAATTGAAGGACAGGAAAACTTGCTCCCTCACTTTACCCAATCAGCGAAAAGTAACAAGGTCTCCACTTTCATAGTTAACCCACTAATGCTCTTCTTGACTAATAATATGTTTAATGATTAATAATACCATATATTAAGCCCCCTCCATACACGTTTAGATTTCCACTTAATTTCTCCGTCGTTTGGCTGAAAGATCGGGTGAAAATCTAACGCTTAAAAGTATAAAGGACCCCCATACACCTTACAATCTTTTAATACAATTTCTGTACAATCAACTTTTGTTCTAAAAAAACCGTGTAATATGAGAACCTTTCTAAACCTTCCAATCACTATGTATTCTATCAGGGAGGACCTGACACTACATAGAAGTGATATATACCTTCCAATCACTATGTATTTTACCAGGGAGGCCACTTTACTACACAGTTGTTGGTAGATCTAATGGAAATTGTATGGATCGATCTTAAGGTGTATGGGGGGCTTAAGTCAGACCAAAATCGGCCTCCAAATCGATCGTCCCTGTCCTAAGTAAGTGCATGCTTCCTCTGTGTTCTCGGCTCCGTGCCCCCCTGCGCTAAGCAAATTTCTTTTCTTTGGTGGGGACCTGATGGAGCCGAGAACACAGAGGAGACAGCAGGTCCACATTACATGTCTGCAGCAGTGGCTGTTCT
>CM070037.1:91722919-91747463 GCA_036250615.1 Ptychadena robeensis
AGTCTCAATGAAGACCGGCGTCTTGCTGTCAGCTCTGGAGAGCGGAGTGATGACCTCATCTGGGCTGGCCTTTAGGCTAGGGTCACAGGGGGCTCTGTAATGTTATGGGCTGCATGCATTTATTCTTATAGCAGAGAAGTCATTATGTTCGTTATGACTGTTTGTTAATTGCGAAATTTGAAGTAATTTTTTTTTTATTTAAACATTTTTTGCCGACTCCGACTCCAGGGACCCAAAAATGTCTCCGACTCCGACTCCACAGCCCTGGTTTTAATGCCATTAAATGGTAGTTGGTTTGTGAAACAATGATCTCTGTCTTCTGATCGGAGTTCTTCTTTATGTCACTCTCTGGATTCTCCCCGTCAATAAGCAGAAAGACGCTGTTCAGTTTTAAGCCTATCTTGCAGATGCTACTGTGAGACATGCAGCGGCTGCCTCCTCCGGCATACAATGTGCTCCCGGAACGTGTGTTTGGGTGGGAAGCCTTAATGAGGTGTTAAGCGATCTATTTATTCATAGGGTGCACAGCGTGTTCGTACCACATTTTTGGCAAGCTGCATCCCAGGCAACGTATAAATATTTTAAATCACTTTCGCAATGTATTCTAAAGTATTTGCTGTCGTTGGCACTGAGCATGTGGCATGGAAAGCAAAATCTGCCGGTGAAGGAGAGAAAAAAGTTTGTCTGTGGCCTCATGTGACTCTGCGATACCTCTGATGGAGATGAAAGGAAATGACCTATTGTGTTGCCTGTGCAGGTGTTTTTTCCCCAAATGTTTAAGACTGATGCAGAATGTGCGGTCATATATGAGAGGTAATCAGATGAAGCTTACATTTCCTAGTCATTGTTTCAAAAGGAAGACCTGTATGCTTTATACATATGTTAAGTCCATCTCCATATACACCAGATCACAAACCTTACACTAAAGCTAGCCATACACTGACCCATACTCGTTTGATCGCAGCACATCGATTCCTGTTCAATGGGGACCTTGGTCATGTGTACACACAGTGGAGCATGGATAGGTAGGGAAATATCTCATAACACAGGCTGGGAGCTGCTGACACCCAGCACTGAGAGCAAGACAGAGGATGGAGGAGGCCCCCCCCCCGCACTGTGCACAGCACCCCGTGCTGGGCTCTGCCCCCTTTCCTTTGTCCCAGGTTTTAGTGGACTTTCAGCTGACAAGCAGAGCTTAAATCCGGGAGCCGAGGATGGGCTGCTGTGCACAGTCCCACTGTCGGCGCTGCCTGTCAGCAGCTACCAGCCAGACCGGAAGATATCTCACAACACCTGGTGTACATCATACTGACTGTGATGGGGCTGCGCACTTCCCATCCATTATTACCAGGATTTATGGACATTTCCGTTCCTGATTTGATTTTTCTAATAGGTCAGAAAGCAATGGTGTGGATATATCAGGTCCAAGGGTGAGATCTGAGCTTGGGTCAGTTTCCAGACAGCATGGGCTAAACACAAAGAAGGCCAGATTGGCTCAGGTGCTCTCTGTTGGTTGGTCTCCATTTAACAAGAGCTCCTCCTTCATTTGCCTCTTTTTTATGACTTCTTGTCAGATAAGAGTGCACACCACAAACACAAGGCCAAGGGTTCCCAAAGGCTCACCATGCCTATGAATTCCCTTAAGGGCCGATTAGACAGCGACCTAGGGGTAACGTCTTCTACTACTATCTATTTGACTTTCCTGTCATTGCCCATTAGGCACTACAACATGTTACTTTATCTGTCTATTTGGTACTTTTGTATGGCTGAAAACAAAGTTCCTTTTTAATCAGTATCAAAGCCTAATCAGCCAGAAAACCTACAGAACAAACCAGAAATCCTAGATTCAATCATAAGCCCAGAGAAAGGGGGACTGTTGGGTATCCGAAACGCATTGGTTATTCCTTCATTTATATTTGCTGTGGGGGTTCAGCCTCAAAGAGGTGCTCTTGAAAGTAACCAAAACTAAAGAAAACACACAGCAACCTAAAGTTGCTGGGCACTAATATCCCAGACTCTTTCCAGGATACATCGCTTATTGGCATCACAGCCTGACTGTAAGGGAAATATAGCAATGTGGCAGCACCCGTCCTGGCAGTCATGTACATTGCCCCTTTATACATCTTGGACTGAACTGTGGATTGGCGCTTTTTGATTTTTGTGTCTTCTTCACAGCACACATTACTTTAAGGTAGCCCGCTCACTTGATGCTTCTCTTTGCTCCTAGCAGCTGAACATAGCTGCAGGGGAGGGAAAGAATGTTAAGTATGTGTTTCTGGCGATGGGGGGATTTTGAAACAAGCCATAGTCTTTTTTCTTTTAAGGGTGTAAAAGCAGAGGGACCTTATTGCAATCAGAGACCAATTTTTACTTTGCCTTTAACTTTTTATTACTTAGTTTAGAGCTCTGCCATCTGTTTTTTTTATTGTGATGTACAGTGTTTGTGGAACGATGAGCTGGATATAGTTTGTTGTAAAGGTATTTAAGGCTTGATCAGGCCCATAATATGGCTCTGTAGATCCCTCCCCCTGACATACAGTAAGCAAGGGTCATCTGCTTCTTGGCCTTTTGGCTAAGATCAATTGTAGTATCTGTTCTTATCAGTTTCCTATGGGGATTCCTTGTATAATCCTTTCCTACAGGATTGGGTTTGAGGTTTCCGCATTTGGTGAAGGGAATGTATGGGGGTTACTCCTGCATTTCTGGATCCAGCTTGGTTGGGAAGAAGCATGGTCGAGGGAAGGACCCTTCCATGAGGGGTAATTGGTAGGTGGTGTTGGGAAGCCATGTCCTCCCCGGTCTTTGAGTTAGGTCATTGCAGCCCTTTCCCGGGTTGAGGATGTGTGTCAGTACTGGCCATCATACCTTCTGGTAGGGGCAACTCTGCTGCATCGTGTGACTGGTCAGGGGGTTGAGCCTCGGTGGCTAGTTCCCCTGGTTGGGACCCAGGGTGCCATAAAACCACTGGTGGGGGACCACCTTTTATGGCACATTATGACACTACCCGCCATGCCTGGCGCACAGGGCACTTATTTTTTATGTGGTCTGCCCCCCCCCCCCCCCCCCCCACACTACCCCTGCACGTTTGTACACTAGTAAGGGTGTTAGTCCTCAGGGACTTAAACCCTAGAAAGTGGTGGGGAGAGACTGCTTATGGCTCTGGCTCGACAGTCTCTCCAAGCTCGGGACCCTCTTTGGAAGGGCGCTCACCCTGGTCCTTAGTATTCGGGAGACCTGGCTCTGGTCCAGGTCACCAGGGGAAAAGGACATTCGAGGGTCAGGTGACTTTGGCTGTCTGACCTACTAGTCAATCCTTTTTGGGGAACGAGTCCTTAGCCACTTTCGGGGTGGGACATACCAGCACCCATGCAGTTTGGCATGGTTTTACACTACTGTGTGCACTTCACTTTTTTTGCACTGGGTGCGAGCGCAGAGACCATGTCTAGCATCTGTATCTTTGGCCCACATGACAAGCCTAGGTGTAGCAGATAAGCCAGTTCTTAGCCAGCAGTCTTGCCAAACAATAGTGGGTTATTTTTAGATCTGTCTTTCTGCATAAATTCATGAAAAATTATGTGGCACTTGGGGAAGTACCAGACGATTAACACTTGGCCAGTATCTGCACCATATATTTGTATTGTTTACCTAAAAGTTGCTTTATTTTGTATATGAAAACTTTAACAAGCCATAGACCACAGGCTTCGTTTTAAAACGTGTAATGTGCATTTGCTTCAGGTGTGTTATGTATACTTGTAGACTTGTGATGGGAGTATCAATCCTGCCTAAAGCAAAACAACCTCTTGGAAGTATATGTGATCGAGATTACTTAAAGTAGAAGTAGACCAGCTTGTTGTTACTGTTTAAAACAGGGGGGTGTCAAACTCCGGCCTGGGGGCCACATTTTTCCCACAGTGTAATTATATTTGGCCCATAAGATTTTTTATTACGATTTTAAAAATGATTATGCTTTACTTGTTCCAGCAAGGTTAGTTTTCAAATAAAGGTTTATCGTTGTAGCTGATGAGAGAAAAAAACATCCTCAGTTGTAGACATTTTATCAGCCCGTGACCAGCCCTCTCTGTGTTTGAGATGGTCACCCCTGGTGTAGAAGGTTAGCTTTTTTCACCCAAAGGGCTTGATTACCCAGGTGGTTATTAACTGCCCAGTAAACGAGCAATAAGCGCAAACGACCGTGGACCCAACATGAGGCGTCCACTGGTCGGTTTGTCATAGAACAAGTTTGCAGGCGCTTGAGAAAGGTAGTTTCCCGGACACCTGCGTTTCCTGACCTGCCAGTGTAAGGGCTTGTGTCCACTGCTGCTTTTCCCCGCTGCGGACAATTGG
The DNA here is from genome assembly GCA_036250615.1 of Ptychadena robeensis. Taxonomy (NCBI): domain Eukaryota; kingdom Metazoa; phylum Chordata; class Amphibia; order Anura; family Ptychadenidae; genus Ptychadena; species Ptychadena robeensis. The sequence continues at coordinate 91,727,264 of CM070037.1, forward strand.
ACAGTGTCCACTCTGCGTATTCTGAGCAGTGTGCCCGTGGTGCTGTTTTAAAGCTGCGGGCTGCCGGGTCTTCATAGCAGTGCCACCAGAGACACCTCCATTGAAGATGGATGGGGGAGGAATGTGCCCTCGGCCGCGGGCAAACTGCCTGCAAGCCACTGGGACTCTGCCCACCAAATGTGGCGGCGTGCGACTTGATTGCGCCCAGCGCTGGCCTTTATCTTAACTTAATTTGCAAACATAACCAGCATGTAATTAAACCAACCAGGAGGGACCTGTGGCCTATTGATTTTATAGACACCTACAGGTCCACTACAAGGCCTGTTGTGGGGGAAGATTTACATACAGTATGTTTCCGGAAGGAACTGAATACATAAACATTTCTTCCTGGTGGTGACTGGTGGTCTACCATGCTAACCTCATAACTGCCCTCTCACCCCATGTAACTGACATGACTTTATAATTGATGCTTTAAGCAAGTCTCTCTACAGTGCAGGAGATAAACTTATCAATTTCCATCTTCTGATATATGAGGCGTGGTGTTCAATGTCTCTGTTGTTCTCTTTAATTTCAACTGACAACTGGGCAGGAACGTTGGCTAGGCTTACGCTTCCTGTTTTTTTTTTGGCTTCAGCAACAGAATCTGCATGTTTCCTGGAGAAGAAAATTACACACCTCTTCCCAGAACATTAAAGGGACCTTTCCATTTCTTTGTAATCATGTGACAGATCCCTAGTATCAGCTAACATGGAATGTATATATCTTTTGCTAATTGTGTTAATTTTTCAGTACAAGTGTATGGGAGATGCTTGCTCTGCACCTGCAATAATGCCGGCTACAGGTAATTTTTGGCAACGCACGGCATGCCTGTTACCGAAAACGCAATTACTATACTGCACTGCAGCTGCAACGCATCTAGTTTGCATGAGCTAAAGCTTTTGAAGATAACCTAAAGACAGGCCGGATCTACGGAATGTAATGTAATAAGCGGATGGCGGCCGCCCATGACAGGGATAAGTAGGGGACAGTAGTAAGAGGGGTCATGTATAGGTCAGGTATGAGGTCAATGGTAGGTTAGGTAAACAAGTTGTGCAGTAGGTGGCGGTGTTTGTTTGGATTACCTTATTGGTGGACCTCTCAGCAAGTAGGGGGTATTGGTAGGCAGTGGAGGGTGTGTATCCAGTTCTGGGTACCAGTATCAGAAGGTTCAGGAGGGGACAAGATTCCCACACTCCCTCCCTTTTTTAATAATAAAAAAAAACCAGGAAGCTCTAATATTTCTGAATTATTATTGTTATTATACTTGAAAATGGAAGCGGAATTATTTGGTGCAAAAAAGTTATTAATATGTTGGAAAGTTGATATGTTGGAAAGTTGGTATGTTGGAAAGTTAATATGTTGAAATTGGAATATATTTACGTAATATGTTGGATTAAACAGTTTTTGATTTCTTTAAGACGTCATAGCTATTCTGGCGGGTTTTGGGTCTTTAAAGGTGGACAGTTTGGAGTACCAAGGTTGGTGGGAACCATCGGAGTATGGTATCTCTGGTTTAAGGTCAGAGGAAACTGACCCGGTGGTGTGCGATCTCAGTGGGACCTGTGGGCAGCCTAATACACCTTTAGATCACTCCATACAATTTCCTTTAGATCTACCAACAACTATGTAGTGCCGGGTCCTCCCTGATGGAATACGTAGTGTTTGGAAGGTTTATAAAGGTCCTCATATTACATGGTTTTGGTAGAAGAAAAGTTGTACAGAAATTGTACGGTAAGATTGTAAGGTGTATGGAGGCCTTTAGTTGTCTTCGAGTCGGTGAGTGGTGGCTGAGGGCATACACACAAAAGCGGCAGGCACCAGTAGACTCGGAACCAGTAAGGCAGCGTGGGTTAGAACGCAGGTCCATCTAATCTATCAATGTTATGTGAAATCATAAACTTTAACAACAGTGTTTATTTATGTTTATACACTGGTCAAAGTGAATAACATTGAGTGAGGGCTTTGTTACAGTTAAACCTGTCGAGGTGTAGGCAGCAAGTGAACAGTTAGGCCTAGTCTCCTGCGTTGAAATCCCAGCACTTGGATCTTGGTGTGGTGAAGATTAACATGCAGGTCAATGGCGCCGGCCTCCACCCCACCCCCTTCCGCGTCACCGTGATGCGATCGGGGCAGTGCTGAAACCCCGGAAATGCTGCAGCGATTGTCTTCATCCGATGCCGGCTTCCCCTGCGGTTGGGGTGACCCTGAACGCCGAATGAACAGGGTTCGTCTCAACCGCTAGGGAGGTTAAAGTGCCCTAAACAAGGGGCATGCCACACATTGGGCATCATAGACACATAACACAGATGCCTCTATGATGCCCAGTGAAATTAGGATGAATGGGGCATTACTCTAACATCTAATTTCACGATGAACACCACTTGTTAGATCAACTCCCATTAGATACACCAGTCCCCATCCAAAGTAATGGAGATCGAACAGGATTTACAGACATGTCAATTCTCTGTTCGATCGACGTGAAGTTTTGTTAGATTTTATTCCCAAACAATCAATCACTGAATGATTGCCACAAATGCGCACGGCGGTTGTGCGGGACGGGAATGAACTTCATACAAATCGTTAAACACTCTTAAAAAAAATCCATTAGATATTTGTACAATTGTTTTTTTTTATTTGCTCCATTTCCATCACTTTTGTTAGTTATAAAGGATTTGATTTTGTTGTAGTAAAGGGTAATTTGGCTGCTGATGTTATTGGTTAATGTAGTAGTACAATAACCGCTATATATGTTTATACTCTGTTAGTAAAATAGAAACACATTTAACAAGTTCACCGGAAGACTTTATCAGTAAAAAAAAACTCATCTTTGGTCTCATTAATTCGTTAGTACATGTGACTTAAAGCAGATTGACTGCAGTTTTGTCACTTTTTGTCACTTTTTTGGCAGAAAGTAGCAATTTAAAGCAGAACTTGGACTGAAATGGAAATACAAGTCCCCTGTGATTATTAATTGTTTGGTGCATATTGGATCATAACACAACATTAGCCAATCGCTAATGCTGATTTCATTGTGATTCATTGGGAAAAGCCAATCATATTTGCCCCACCCCCTTTTTCCCCATCTATTCCTGTGACAGGTGGGAAAGTCCTGCGAAGGTCCCTTTAAGAGCGCCCCCCAGCATGCACCGGGACTGCCCAAAGGTTTAAGAGGCAGCTTCCAGGAAGAGGAGGTTCTCAGTCTGGGGATCGAGGAAGAATGACAGGTTTGCCCTGTGCCCCACTCCCCCGCCGGGACATACCGTATTTTCCGGACTATAAGAAGCCCTGGACCATAAGACACAGCCAGTTTTTAGGGCAGGAAAACCATTTAATAAGTTTTCACATCAATTGGGTTCATGCAATGAATTCAATGAATGCAATATTCAATTCAGACAGTAGGGGTCACTAGCAGCCGTACATTCTCAGCACAGCGTCATACTTCACACTTCTGCTGATAAGCTGTTTCTGTGTCCGTAGGGGCTGCAAAATTATTGCTGTTCCCAGGGACAGGAGAGCGGTATAGATGCAAGTTTATCTATAGCTCTCTTTATTGCCAACTGTGGCCCTCCTCAGGCTGAGGTATTGTCCTAGGTCCTCCCCTGCCTGGTGGCGGTTCCTCATATACCATACACTATTACTTTGGACTTAGATTCGTTTCTGGACTAGAGCATTGTTGGCTGCATACTGTTGGCCAGGTGTTGAGGACTTTCGTTAAGGTCTCATTGTTGAATAAAAAGTTTTGACCATCAACAGCCACCTGTAATCTGGTTGAATACTGTGTCGTTACAGTCTCTACGCAGAACGCTTTGGCTTGAAGGCTCATATAGCTGGGTATAGAAAGGTAAAGGGTCTAAATGAAAAAAATTTAAGTAGCTCCACCTTGGGAGCAGAATGGGATGTGATAGGAGAGAGGCTGTTTTTTAAACTAAAAACTCAGTATTCAGGTTAAAATACCGTATTGGGTCATGTGTTTCCGTTTGGTCACTCGGCCTCAAAAAGGTTCACCATCACTGCCCTAGAGCTACAGAGGAAATACCTTCCCTGGGCTGAGGGTCTGTATCTAACTCCAAACTTTTCCTGTCTTGGGAAACTTTGTCTCAACTTCCAGATGTAACAGGAATTGCAAGGAAATCTCTACAGATTGGGAAAATCCCTCTTTTAGCACTTTGTTTCCTTCAGCTGCATTGCCTGGCTGAGCAGCACTTAAACATAGCTGATGAATCTGGCTTTGTTTTATTTTTAATTTTTTTTCCATCCCCAACCCCTTGATCCTGCTCCTCTGCAGGTCGCCTATCATCCAATGAGAGCGCAGTGTCTGCACAACGCTGACGTTTCCTAGCAACCGCTTTCAGCCCGGCTTTGAACAGCCAGGTAGTGGGGAAGAAAATTCCTCAGCACATTGCAATAATTAGATTCTTTTCTCTGCAACTCCCCCACACCCCCTCATTTTCCATGTTAACCCTTCACATTCGCCAAGCCCGTCATCAGTGACCTGATGACCCCCACTCACTTTTTTATTCTAGCCTAATAGATGTGCTTAAAATAAGGACTTCTCTAGCATGATCAGCGGGCGTTATTTTAATGAAAGCTTCAGAGATAAAAATATGGAAAATGACTTGAAACATTAACCCGTTGAAGGCTGCAGGTTAGTTGGTTTCGCTTGACTTACAATTGACAATTTAGTTTTAAAGATAAGACATGACAGTTATGTCATGTTTGACATCCTTAGCATCTTTGTGATCTTTACTATTTGGTTTGTATACCATATACCGTAGCATACCATAAACTGACCAATTTAGAAATGAACTCTGTGTCTTGATGACCATTGTCACAGAAATTAACCATTTTACAACCAAACAAGAGGTGAGTAAAAATCCTCCATTTGGGATGATTTTCCCAGTGACAGATTAACAAGTACAATTCTGAGAATTTGTATTGCTTCCTGTTACAACAGGATATCAAGGGACAACTACCCAAAAGATATAAAAAAATAAACTTAATGTAAAGCTGTCCATATACGCGTAGATCAACACGAGATCGATGACCCGAAGTGCGACGTTTGGATGGGAATCAATGCGCCCCACTTGAGGTGTATGATTCCCATTTGTTCCTTTGGACCCTGGTCCACTTTTCAAAGGAATGCGATCAACCAGGCCTATTGGGATCAATTGATCCCGGTCAAAGGCATAGGTGGCCACGAGTGCACATGGCGTGACAACCGCGCTCAAAACGGCCATTGATCGAGCGGCTATCGTCACATGTATGGCCAGCTAACCCTTCTCTAATGTATCCAAAACTAATAAATAAAGTTTTGTTTTTACATACTTGATCTAACAATGTATTATTTGGTATGTTTTTCCCTCTTTTCCTGTCTTTATGGTGGCTCAACATTTTGGCTTTCCCTTTCTTTTTATTCCTGAATGACTGTAATAATCGGGGGAATTTGAACAATAAAATTTTTGGATGTGGTTCTGTATCCATAATTAGTGTTTAGTGTCCATTAAATTATTTAGTTGTGCTTTGTTTTAAAGACATCAGTAGAAATTCCTGAACCAACACAATCCTCTATATAGGCAAGCTAAATAGACAACAGAACAGTAATTTATTTATTTTTTTTGATCGGAGATTTGCCTTTTATTTTTTTTTCTTCGTCAGTGATCTAACATACAGGTTTTATTATGTAATGCCCGTTCTTGGCTTCACAATGACGCCTTTGGCATCTCCCATGGAATGTGTCTCTTTGCCTCGTGGCGCTGGCATGGTTAAGGCGCTCATTAGTGCAGCCCATCAGATTGTGTGACGCATGTGTAACTAGGGCCTTCCAGGCCATCGCCGATCTGCCGTGCCTTCAGATGCATTGGAATCACTGCAATGCTTTTTCCTAAAAATAAATGAGAATCATACTCTTGTTTCCATGGAGGCAGATGGCTTTGTCAGCCCTCCAAACTAGCAGATCTCGGAGGAGAGCGGCAGAGCAAAAATAACAGAGTAAACAGCAGCTTCAGGAGAGGGACAACAAGGCGCAGAGAACCGGGGCGCGCTTAACCCCACTGAGTCCAGAGCGCAGGAGATCCCCACTCAGACAGATGGTCGCGCTGCCTTCTGTGTATCCGCATTGCCAAGAGGATTTGGGACAGCATGCTGAGTTCAAGAACCAATGTGGATTCCATCACTTTGGATCTATTCATTTTTTTAAATGAAAATGATTTAATCATCAAACTTAATTTTTTCACACATTACATTTCAAAAATTTGATGTAAACCCAATCACTAAAAATGAATACTCATGTGTATCTTGAAAATCATTGTTAATCTGCAGATGTAATTCGGTTCCTACCTTAGATCCGCTACCCTGGAAGTGGCGTCATGACATGTGACTTGGATTTGATCACTTGCATTTGGAATTCAGAAGTGCCAAGTGTGGAGCATCACTTTCGTGTAATATCCCCCTCCCCTTCTATTTTCGCACCCCTCTTGTGCAAATGATTTGCAGGTTGGAAAGTTAGGAAGTAGAGTAATGCCCCAACCTTCCAAAGTTAGGAGGGAGAGGGCATTATTCTCCCTCCTAACTTCTCACCCTGCTTGAGGGCAGCTGCTCTGATGCTTTCAGTGAATGTGGCAATGCCTGTGAAATGGTCATTCGACCCCCGAGGGGACCTACAGGTTGAGAACTGCTGTGTTATAAGGTGAGAGTGATCTTGAATGCTAAAACAAATAGTGGCCTAACATATGCAAGCTGTACTGTTGTCACCATCAGGAATTCCACCCTGAGGAATGTCCCAGACTTAGATCAGAAGTGTTCATATGGAGTGCAGACAGAAAAGCCCATGTCCCATTTCAGACCTTTCTAGAACCCTGTGTCCTCTTCAGGATAAAAAATGTGTCCAATGGACCAACTGTATCCCCCCCCCCCCCCCCCCCCCCCCCCCCCCCCCCCCCACACACTTTAAGACACACCCCAAAGTTTTGGGACACTTTTGACACAGTTATGCAGATAAGTGAATATTCAGAATGTTCCAGCAAAGTAGGCAGGACTGGGCCATGCAGTATTCACTCCCTGCCGGGAGGGAGGTCTTCACTACAGCAGTGTGTGCAGGGCTAAAACTTTAGCATGTGTCTATACACTAGCAGTACCCATTCTCTAAACACACTGATCAACTTATCAAGAGACATTTCACAATCTGGCACTGAACAACTTACCCATGAGCAGCTATTGACATATGAAAGATCATTGTTGGCCAAGGACAGCGATGGCGAACCTATGGCATGCGTGCCAGAGGTGGCACGTGGAGCCCTCTCTGTGGCCATGGGAGCTGTCAGCCAGCACAGAGGAAAGAACTGCAGCCTATTGGCTCTCAATGATGTCAGTTCTCTTCCCCTCTCTTCTGATTGCACACAGTGCCCCATACTCTCTCCTATTCAATCTTATAAGAAAGTAGTGTTTTTCATGTTTTGTGTGTGTATATGAGTTGTGTGTGTAATTCAGGTTAAATTGCCATGCCGGCACGTTGAGATAAAAAAAAGTGGGGTTTGGAATTCAGTTTGGGCATTCGGTCTCAAAAAGGTTCGCCATCACTGGCCTAGGACTACAATATACTATAGGAATTATATGTTGTCACAGGTATTTCAACGACCCTGCTAGAAAACTAAGTCGTCATATGGACCACCAAACTGCCATTTATTACGCTTTTGGCATTAGATACGCTTTATGGGCTTTTTGGACATCCGCTTTACACAATGCACATGCATTGTACTATATACTATGTACGATCCACATAGTACAAATTTCCCATTGAAAACCTGTGTAACCTTAACACTAATGCAGCGCTTGTTAAAATTTACCACAGTATGCATTTTGGCTGCTTTTGCATTTGTTCTTTCGCTGTATTGAATAGGAAATGCAGCCAAAATACATAGAAGGCGCCATGCATCAAATTGCTCCATATTGCGTTTTTGTGGTACAGTTCAGCAGGGCATATAATGTGAAAGATTGACAAAAGCCAAACAAGCATTCCCTTTCCTGAGTCTAGTTCCTAGGTATTTGATGTAGGAGGAAGAGAAAGAATTGGCATCCTGATTTTCCTGGAAAAATCCCTCCTAATAAGGATTAGCTTGTAATACTGGTTGAAAGGTCAGTGCAGCGAAATAGGTCTTCTGTAGTAATGGCGGTGTCACCAGAACATTCTTAGATCACAGCGCTTACGCACGTTATCCCCTTGTGTTGTGGAAAATATATTTATGGATGGCAGGCGATGAATAATTGTTGTTTTGTTAAGTATAGTAATAGGGCCGGTACCATCGGGATACTGTATCGTGGTGATGGGGTTATGTGTTGTGGCTTGGTTTATATTCAGCTCGCACTCCTGGGATTCGGCTATATTTCTGCTTGCCTGTGGTTAAACGATAGCAAAACAGTCTTTGGAAGTGTCTGAAATAAGAACTGTCTGTGTTTTTTCCCCAGAACATACAAAGCTTTTATAACCTCTATTGGGTTATTTGAATTTGTTATTTTTAAACATGAATCTCTAGCAAAAACATGTCTGTAGGTTTCATTATTTCTTCGATTTTGTTGTCATTGAGAGGAAGTGAGGGGAAACTTCTTCCATGTGACCCAAGACAGCAACTACATGGGAAAGGGTTATGGAGGTTTGAGAGGTATTGACAGTGAAGTGACACTGAACCCGGAAGGATTAATTGTTTAGTGACATGATATGGCTTAAAAACAAAACTTCTATCAAGCAAGCAAAACTATTTTACTTTTAACTCCATGTACTATTCAGGAAATTCAATGTCTTGTTTTCTTGAAACTCCGCCAAGAAAAATAAAGCTAAAAAAATTTACAATTTGAAGTCAAATGAAAAAATGACCTTCTGAGAGCTGAAGGCACCTATGGTGTCATTCTGCCTTGGTGCTTGAAATCCATCAGTAATGTTTCCTCACCTTGTGCTGGGCTGTAGTTATAGTTGCTGGGGAATCCCATAGGACAGAAATATCCCAGTTGGCTGACTCTATAGCTCAGAGGTGGGCAAACGTTTTGACTTGTGGGCCACAATGGGTTTTTAAATGTGACTTAAGGCCCCCATACACGTGTCGGATTCCCACCGGATTCCGGCACGATCGATTCCGGGCGCGTGCATGCGAAACGATCGTGCTGGAATCGCATGCAGCCCACCTTGTCCAATCGATCAGGTCCGATCGTTCAGGGGCCCAGAATCCGATCCGACAGAGAACCAACATGTTGGTCTTTCTGATCCGATTCTGCCCAGATCAGGGGGAGTTGCCATTTGTGAGGTGGACAATCGGACACGGAATCGTCCCGGAATCCGTTGGACAAGGTGGTATGCAGCGATGGATTCTCTTAATTGGCCGATTTATCACACCTGCGATTCCCGGCAGAATCGCCGGAATCAATCGGGTGAGTGATCAATTGGCCATGGAATCCGACATGTGTATGGCTAGCTTTAGGGGCCAGACCAAGAGCCTGCAAGGGCCGCCTGGTATAGGGGTCATAAGTCCCTGTAGCTAGGACAGGATATTTTAAAAGAGAAAATAGGGTAGCCAGAGCGTCTTGACAACAATGTGACAAAGGGCCAAATTAAAAGACTAAATGGCAGGTTTTGGCCAATGGAGAGATCTAAATGTGTATGGGGGATACACATTTAGATCGCTCCATACAATTTCCATTAGATCTACCAACAACTATGTAGTGCTGGGTCCTCCCTGGTAGAATACATAGTGATTGGAAGGTTTAGAAAGACCCTCCTATTACATGGGTTTGGTAGAAGAAGTACAGAAATTGTATGGTAAGATTGTAAGGTGTATGGGGTTCTTAAATTTTAAAAATGGATCAACACAGTGATGTAAATCAAGCATGATTTGAAACAGCCGTGATCCATCATGTTGGAAAATGTCAGTTCTGGTGGGTTTTCTAGGTATTTTTATTGCATGGTATCCAATTTTAATTTGCAGTGTGCATACACTGGCCTTTGGACAGGAATCCATTGTTTTTTCATTGATTGCAGCAGTGGTTCCCAAACTGGGGGGCATGGAGGTATTCCAGGGGGGGGGGCACAGCTAGGGGGACAGCCAAGAAGGCACTTGGAGCCCTTTATGTGAGAATCACGCTGTCAGCCAAAGGGAGGAGAAAGAGAGATCTGAAGAACTCAGCTGCCTATTGGCTCTCCCTGCTGTCAGTTCTCTTCTTCCTCTGAGGATTGCACACAGTCTACACAGTCCACCCACTCTCCCCTACCACTGCCAGACAAGCATGAGACATGGACAAACAGGAAGACAACCATGGTGGAACTAGCTGCAGACAGTAGGTTCATGTCATTTGTGCTCCTCTGTGTATGTGTGTCTCTATGTAAATGATAAATGTTTCTGTGTGATTGGTGTGTGTGTGTGTATATGATGCGTATGATTTCGTATTTCAAAGTTTAAGGGCCATTTCACACCATGCGTGCTGCGGCTATGGTGTGTTTTATTTTTACCGTAACGGTCATGCTAGCGATAATACTACAGCGTCTGTTACCTCGTGTTTCCGCAAATGTGCTGGCCCTCATTCTGAACCTGTGTAGATTGAATGGGGGGGGGGGGGGGGGGGGGGACTGCAAGGAAAGTTTGGGAACCACAGGATTACACTGTGTTGTAGTTGTACACAATTGCACAAGTCGATCAAATAGAAGATTGGTCACGCTAAAGTTGATGTGTATATGACTACATTTATAGAGACCTCGCTGGAGCACAGTTTTAGGTGGAGGAAATATAATTTGCATACACCATCTATCTCTATCATTTGTATTTGCCCTCACGCCATATCAGAAACCTTTACCTTTCCATAGCACAGCATTTCTCCTTCCCTCAGACATCTATAAATACATGCTGCATGTTATTCTTCCTGTGTATATGGATCAGTAGTCAGAGCTGCCTACTCCTGTTATAGAGATGTCTGCTGCTCAGCCAGCGAAATGGGAAAGCCCAAGAGAGCTCCGTAGTGGAGACATCAAGGGAGAGATGAGGCTTACACGCACATATCAGGAAGCCACTACCCTCGCTGGCGGGTTGTCGGGTCCATGACTTCTCCTGGGGCTCTCCTGGGCAGGGAGGGTCTGGGGGATTCAGAACTTAGTTGCATCCAACCTGCTGGAAAGTCTCATGGGGCTCAATGACAAAAACCACGCTCAGCAGAAAATGCTGGCAAAGAGCCACCGGGGAAAGCTTTTATAAATAATGATGCAGCGGAGTTATTTCCTGTAGGAACCGGAGTGTTTGCTTTATTTCTTTAAAGCACGTGTGGCTACTGTTGGCTCCTTTATTTCCCTGGTTCCGTTTTTGACAAGATATAGGTTTTCAAATTTTGTATCCTTTTTGCTGTTATTTGGGTGTCCTCTTTAGGCAAAATTAAACTGTTGTCTTGTTTTATTCCTGAAACCTAGATTTCTCTAGAATTCGTATTTACCATAAAGATAATCTGTTCTGACAAAACAAAACGAAAATAAATTAATGTATACATTTACAGCGAATGTGCCACATTTTTTGCTGTATAAGACGCACCTTTTCCCCAAAAAATACGGGGAATACGCTAGTGTGATATACATGTATGAGCACAGAGGAAAAGACCCACTCCGAGCTCTTGGCACTATGTATATATGCAGTATTCCAGTATTTGCTCTGTAAGTCTCCAGCTGGCAGCAGTGCCCCTCCTCCTGATTAAATACTGGTATACAGCATGTCACAGCACTGAGTGCCCACAATAAGTCTGTGGATCTCCAGGCTGTCCGCAATGCTTCCCCATTGGTCAAATGTGCTGTATTTCACACCCAATTTATATGGAATGGGGTCAAAGCATGTATTATTCCGTAGTCACATACTACTAACATGCTAGTTAGCACAGTATTAACTATGTGCATATAGAAGTCAGTAAATATATTACCTTCTGTTACTGTGCACATAGTGACTTTTATAAACAAAGGACATCCGGCACATGCCTGGGAACAGCAGGTAATATATTCACTGCACCTGCAATTCTGAACAGCTCATTAGTATGTGGATATGGAATTAAACTGCTGAGAGTCAAGAATGAATCTTTCTGCGAGTTATTATTTTCCCTTAATTTCCTCCCCAAAATCATGGTGCCGCATGTATGCGTATATAAATAAAGTGAATATGGAATGTAATTGTTACTGTAATGTATGAAACTGAGAGAGAAAGATTGTTCTGGAGGACAACAATTAGATGCAAGAGTAATATGTAAAATACCTTGGAAAAATGTCAGACAACTTAGTAGAGACCTCTTCAAGACTAAGCTTCTAACATTTAGGTTATAGCTGTAAATTTTGCCGGCCGGTAATATGGGACGTGGCGTCACTTCCGCGTTCCAGATAACGCTTAAATGGCCAAAATCTGCCGCCAAATCAATCTAAGCCATTACGGACATGACCCTAATTCTTAGATTTAATTAAATACTTTGGAAAAACACAAGTTCATGGCAGGGAAACCCGTGTGGCGCCAAAGCCTGACACAGCTGCCAAGCCGTTTGATGCTGTCCGCTGGATCCCCCTAGCTGCTCGGGCCCGACGGACTTACCCTGTGGCACAATTTTGATACAATTTTGGCCGTAAAATACTCACACACACATTACACACACATTACACACACACACTCTTACACATTACATACACACCTTTTTCTTGGTTTCTTACTGGTTGTCCCTCCCTGTGTTTCTAATTGGCTGACAGTGCTAGTGGAGGGTATGGGGAGCTGTGTGCAATCATAAGAGAGGGGAAGAATACTGGCCCCCACTGGGCTGCAGTTCTTTCCTCCATCAGCCTCTGTGTTGGCTGCTAGGTCGGGTGCCCACAGGGAGGGCCCCGAGTGCCACCTCTGGCACCCGTGGTTCGCCATCACTGGTCTATGTTGTATGCCACTTACATGTTCAAAGGCTGTGGCTCCCAAACTTTTCTTGCATGACCCCCCTTTTCTATTTAGGAATGTTATCAAACCCCATTCAATCACAGGTTCAGAATGAGGCCCCACATGGAAACCACTGTTCGAAGAACAACTTTTTAGGGTATCCAATCAACCAGTAAGTCTTTGGAGTATGTGAGGAAACCCTGCAATTCCACAATCCGAGGACCTGCAAGAAACCCACACAGTGCCTGGGATGATATTTAAACCTTGAACCTTAGTGCTTCATGGGCAGGGCGCTAGCCACAGACCCACCATGCTGCCATTTAAAGAATATAACCTATTACAGACGTTTGTTACTCTATGGGTAATCTAGAGTCTCTAGAGCACAATGGTGTTGTTCTCAGCACCACCATATTTCATGTTGGAGATTATTAATAAGCCATCATAATAAGGGAGCAGAATGGTGGATAAATGAGCATTGTAGTCTTCTGCTTCTTCTTAACTGTCCAATTACAGACTGGGGAAATGGCAAGTACAACAATCTGGTCTCCTGTCTTAGATCTTTCGTACAGAAATAATAATCCATTGACGGATAACGGCTCCAACATTTTCTGCCTTATTATTTGCTGGGATGCAGCTTTAAGAAATATAACTGAGGGTTGGGCACTCTTGTATTACTAGAGAACAGTCCGGTACATGCAAATATATTGCTTTAAGTTTTATCTTCGTTAACGTTTTTTTTCATCTTCCTTCATTTTATTTATAGTGGAGCTTTCTCTGAAGTGGTCCTTGCGGAGGAGAAGAAAACACAGAAGCTGGTAGCAATCAAATGTATCCCCAAAAAAGCTCTAGAAGGGAAAGAAACCAGCATTGAAAATGAGATAGCTGTATTGAGGAAGTAAGTGCATTTGAACTTTAGCTGTTATTTCTGTGCAAAATAAACCCGCTCCCGTCAGAACATCCGGGGTCACTATGGGTGAGCGCGCTATTAGATCTTAACATGACAAGATCCGTACTCTGAATCCTACATATAGCTCACAGGTCCCTGCAAGCTTCTGACGTCTATTAATCATACCCTGCGGTGCTTCTGGTGGAAGGCGAAGACAGCTGCTCTTTGCTCTTTCCTTTGAGGACAACTATATTCCTATCTGTGTTTAAGATATATGTGAATACAGGTCAGCTTGATGTAAATAATCTTATCATAGGAAACATTGAAAAGTGACGGCAGAGAAAGAGCAAGTGGTCCATCAAGACTGCCCTATATACATATACACATTAACACATACTGGACATACACACATACATTTCATTTTTATTTAGCTTTAGTACATCTCATCATGCTTGTCCTAAGGATATTAAATGTTATCTCTGTTGGGTGTTTTACCACCTCTGCTGGTGATTCCATTAACTTTACTGCTACAGGTGTCAAACTTGCTGGCCTGAGATGGCAAGCTTCTGGCTTGCTACCCTTCTTGCTCCTGGGAACAATAAATAATGTATGTATATAATAGGAATACATACAATAAAAGATCAGTCTATGGTCCAACACTCGGGTATCAACAGTTCAATATTATTTTATACGTCTTTATGTATATAGGGCATACATATATGTACATGGGGTAGTCAATTTGCAATACACATGTCAGTATACCTAGGGCTCTATGGTCAAAGTACAGTGTTTCCCCGGAAATAAGACAGCGTATTAAGTTTTTGCTCCCAAGGATGCCCTACGTCTTATTTTCGGGGGATGTCTCATTTTTCATTGAAGAAGAATACAGCACAGTGTAATCAGGGTGGGAGGATCACTTAAAATGACACGGGTGGTTAGAGGGGGAATCAAAATGGCACAGGACACTCAGAGGGGGATTACCTTTTTAATAACCCCTTCTGATCCTCCTGTGTCATTTTGATTACCCCCTGTGCCCCCCCCCCTATCCAGAGTTACAGTACCCTATCTTTGGGGTGCATTATTTTATGCATGAGGCAAAAGTGTACGGGTGCCTTATTTTCGGGGAAACAGGGTACTAGTAGTTCTTTATATATTGTTCTTAGGGTGGAGTAGACCCTAATAAGATGATTAAGTTATGGATCCAGTGCCAGCCCTCTTTCATTGTCACCCTTTTACATTCACCTCTGATGGAGGCTACTTCTGTGCTGACACCGCCAAGTCCAGGTATGGTCCACAGTTAACCGGTAGCCAGTCTGGTGATTTGCAGCTGATCCTAAAGGGCTGTAGAACATTAGCAGTGTTTAGCTACAAATAGTAAATAATAATTATAGATTAAAGCTGTGGCAGTTTAATATACACACCTAATATCATATGCTTAGGATTTATTAAGCAGTAAAGCCTTGTAAACACTTACAATCATGGCTGCTGAGAGCGAGGGTTTGTTTGAGCGACACCCATATATGTCCATTCCTATAAAAGACAACTGATGATGGGCAGGATGGTTGGTCCTGGATAATCAATTAATAGCCACATCTGACCCCTGAATACACCTCTGTTATTCGGCCAAAATAATCACGATAGATTGACTAGGCAAACTAGACCTAAGGTCTATAGCTTAGACCAGTGGTTCCCAAACTGGAGGGCGTGAAGGTATTCCAGGGGGGCGCAGCTAGAGGGCTAATAGTGGGACAAGCAGGAAGCCAACCACAGAGAGACTTCAGACATTAAGTAGAGTGCATGTAATGTATGGCTCGGTGTTTCTGTGTCTGCATGTGTTTATCTCTGTGTGAATGATTGATGCCTCTGTAGTGTGTGTGTGTCTCTCTGTGAATGGTTTTTATACCAATCATACAGAAACATTCATCAAATTAAGTTGAATGAGTTGTATTTCAAATAAAGTTTGAGGGCCATTTGACATTAGTACTAGTACACAATACTGCAATGCAAAGACAGTTATGCTGGCCATACACGGCTCGATAAAAAAAAAAACGGATTAGAGCAACATCGGACGCCATGCGCGCTCACGGCACCCCATGTTGCTTTAATCTGTTTCTTCATTTAAGCCATCCACGGTTCCTTCGAGCCGGATAAACTGATCCTGCTCGAAGGAACTCGACCAAACGGATTTCCAGCATGTTGGAAAACATTGGTCGAAAGTCATTACTTTGAATGGAGACAGCGTATCTCCATTCAAAGTAATGGACAATCACTGGCTGGGGAGAAGCAGAGACCTGGGAATAATAATCGATGTGCCCATGTGGTGCACATTGATTCCCATTCAATTGACCTGTGATCAATCACAGCGTGGTGACGTCACCACGCTGTGATTGATTTCTGGTCGATTGCATGGTAATCTACCCATGTATGCCCAGCTTTAGTGGGAAATGGTCCTCAAAATGAACCTGTGTAATTTAAATGGGGGGGGGGGGTCGGCTGGATAATGTTCCTATATAGAAAAGAGGGGCCCTGTGGAGAAGTTGGGGGCCACTGCCTTAACCAAAATGATTGATAACCTATCTGCTCCTGTTTACTAAATTAAAAGGTTTGTACATATGCAAAGTATTAAAAAATATAAAACTGCAATAGTAAAATTTTAGTCGGTGTTTCTCATTTACAGATAGGCAAGGAGTAGATCTCGCTATATCTCACTGTGACACCATGTGTAATTGTTTTCTTTTTCAGTAACCTTAAATAGGTGTCACCAGTATAGCAGGATAGTGATACAATGTCTGCAACATCACTGAAAGGTGTTTTCATATAAAGTGTGTATAAGTAATAATAAATATATAAAAGATGCAGAATAAATATTACTCTGCATCTTTCAGGCTGTGTGTATTCATCTCAATCCTGTATTCTGCTATTGGGATGGATGTACTCATCTGCCCTGGACTTTATGGTCCATGCATGCTTGATGACAGGAGCCAAAGGGAGAGGTCTTCAGCATCCCCCTCCTTTTCCTTCCTGATGTGTATGACAGTAGCTGGCTGGCAAGTGTGCTCACTAGTGACATTGTGGCTGAAATTGGTATTGCAGGGAGATTGAGATTTAATTAAAACAATTTTTGTCCCATGGATAACCGCAGGGAAACTATAACTATGAAAGGTTGCAAATAGGGGTGTCAAATTGGGAATGTAAACTACAAATCCAAAAAAAAGATTGGACTTCTAAGGGTGTTGGAGATCTGGGGGTTGAAAGTCAGAGTAGGCATAAAATTTTTTATTTGGTGTGCGTTGGAAGAGGGGTGGACTTATATGCTGAGAATATCCCAAACTCTATACTTTAACTAGAAAAGTTGTCTTATATGGCCAGTCTTCTTATATGCCGGAAAATACGCTACATGCTTGGCTATTACTTATCGAAGTTCAGTTTTTTTTTAATTGTTGTCCATCTTGATTTAATATACATTAACTGGATGCAATTTCATTTAAATACGTATATAATAAGGGGTTTTCTCCCTGTAAAATATGTTTTTGCCCATTTGCTCCATTGTCAATGGCATATTTTTGCTATGGACGGGACAGTTCCTATGCTGCCTGTCTTAAACAGGGTTGGGATAAAGTTGTGACCCCCCCCCATACCAGGAAGTGACAATATAGGGATTCTGGCAGGATTGCCAGCTATTTTTGTAATAAAAGATGCTAATGTATAAGATAATAACATTTTTTTAATGACAATAAAATGTTAAGGTTCTGATTAGATTACATAATTTTAGCACCATAAGACGCATACATGGACTGCAACTTTACAACCTAGTAAATGAAATGGACAATTCTAAAGGCTTTTTCAAGAGGTATATACCATTAACACAATCCCTGACAACTTTCACACACATCCATGTCTAGCACCCATAAAGTTGATTCTCAGGTTTACTATCGCATCTAAAATGTAATCATGTAACCGTGCGCCACATACCTTGCATATGTCACCTATGGAAGTGGTTTATATATTGCGTACAGTAAACCCTGCCCCCACAGGAATATGACACTTTTCTTAGATTTTCTTAGACATGCCTTTCCGAAATCATAGTTCATTTTTGAAGTTAGTCCCCAGTCTTCTGGAAAGGATTTCCACAAGATTTTGAAGTTCGTCCAAAAGGACATTAATAATATAAGGGACTTCTATATGACGAGAAGTTAAGTTGAGGTCCCCATACTTAATCAGACCATGGCCTCATGATGTTGGCTTTGTGTGCATGGGTAAAGTCATAGAAAAGGACCTGCCCTGAAAGGTTGCCACAAGGCTTGATGGCACACAAAATGATATAAATGTTTTGTATGTTGTATTAAAAATACATTTCACTAAGATCAAACTCAGTACCATCTGTTTTGGTCTTTTAGTGGAAATGGGATGGCCAGCTTGTCCACACATTTCTAGCCATGATGTAGTGTATAGTGTGTGTGTGTTTATGTATATGTATATGTGTATATGTATACCTGTGGCCCATATATACATGTTCAGGTCACATGGTGAATATAAGCAGAGAAACCCAGGATTTTCAGATACAGAATGCTAAGAATAGCAGTGACATCTGTGCAACATCTTTTTTTTTTCGTAAGGCAGCCTATAATCTCCTCTTCTCTCTGCTCCCTCCCTTGCCGGATCCCATCCATCCCGTTATCCGTTCCGGAATCTCTCTGCTTTTCTCTTGTCTAAACCTCAGTGTGATTAAGAAATCCCTCATTTGCCAAAGCAGCAGTAATGGCCCAAACGAGTCTCTCATTCCCTCTAATGCACTGATCTATGTTGTCTTTGGGGATTTAGAGGGATTGGCCTTTCCCTACCTCTTAGCTGGTCGTCTGCCATTGTCATATCATATGTACAGTACTAGTACCACAGTGAGTATTTTTTTTTATTTTGCACATTTGAAACCCATTATTCTTATCTTACAAGACCACAAAACATTCCATATTGCAAAGCAAAAAAAGAAATCCATTGTGGGGAGAATATCTTTCTGCATTTCTTCAGTCTCTAGCTGATGTCTGAACATGTAAAGTCAGCCTATGTGATATACTATCTGAAATTCTCTGGTATTCAGATGTTTATTAAATGACTAATGACCATCAAAAGTATTGAGTTTAGGTTTTTCCAGTATGCAGATTTTGTTTACTGTATTTTTTGCACCATATGGCCCACTCTTCACCCACTCCACAAGTCCAACTCGCATACAGTGGCAGAGACAGATGGGAGAGGTGCCTGCTGGTGGCTCTTCCATCTGCACTGTATACTGGCTACGGAGCAGGTAAGCATCCTGTGGAGCCCTCAGATGGGGGGCTAAAAATTTAGCTAGTATGGGGCCCTGAAATTTCTGAAGGTGGCTTCTCATTTTAGCTGCAAATCTCAAATACAAAATCTGCAGGTTGAGGATGGAAACAGGGAAGCAGACAGAGACTTCCCTGCTTCTTTAACTCCCGCTCCACTGGTCGGAGCACAGAGCTGTAAGAGAGTGCGAAAAAGCAGAAATATTTTTTAGCCATCCGATGCTCCGCAGTATGGGGTGTATCTTTAAAAAAGAAGCATCTGAAAAATACAGTGGTCCGAAAAATACGTTGTGCTATGCTGGCTCCATAAAATCCATTGATCTGAAGGAACTGTAGCCTGTAGAGCAATGAGTCTATGTCTTTTCTTCCAACATAAATGTCTGTTCGCCTACACAAGCAAACATTCTTGCTGGCCAGCTCCAAAGGAGGAGCAAACTCTTTTAGTATTAGCCATTGGTTTGGAGATAGTTGTCCAACAAGCTCCTTGATGTGATGGACAGATGAAAACCTAAATAGCTCTACTTTAAAATATAGCAAATGTATTTTAATTGTACTGAGTTAGTTCTTTAAAATGTACCGAGATATCAATCCTCTTTATGCTGGCAGGCTGAAAATTCTAAAATAAAACATTATTTGTAGTAATATTACTACTTGTGGAGCAATAATGTGTTTAGCTCTATTGCCCCTTTTAAACTATGGTGACAGTAAAGGCTACTGATAAAGTCTGAGATTATTGATGCTTCGCAATATGCAAAAGATTCCAGAGACACAGGGGGTCTCAAAGTTTAGAAACGGGGGCCCCTCAGGATACCAGGGGGCCGAGCTATAGTTTGGAAATAAAAATGAACAAACTACCATGTGCACTGCTCATATCTTATTTGTAGTGCAAAAATGAAAACCTAAATGTAAGATGGGAAGTGTGATTTTGCTTCCTTTGCATATATATGCCTTCTTTTTGAACCCTCAGTCTTTCAATACCCTTAGAGTTCCAATACAGGGAGTGCAGAATTATTAGGCAAGTGGTATTTTTGAGGAATAATTTTATT
>CM070037.1:91747563-91760856 GCA_036250615.1 Ptychadena robeensis
GAGGATGATGTGGTCAAAATACTAATTTGCCTAATAATTCTGCACTCCCTGTATTTTTTGTAATTTACCACTCAGAATACATTCCCTCCAAATCCCAGGGGGACACATGCAGCCCTTTGATTTTAGTAGAGGACTAAAGGGGGCAGCTGAACAACACCCATAGATTTTGTTTTATAAAAAATAATGCCTTCTAGCTATGCATGCTTTCCTTTTTTCATTACAAGTCAGTTTAAATTGAAAATGTTTGTGAGGCCCTTTAGTGATGATGAGGGCCCCACTTGTGGCCCTCCATAACAACTCCGTTGCCCACCACTGCTCCAAATCACACATCCCAAGTACAACCTTTCATAGCTATATTCATATTAATGCTTCCCTGTGGTTATTTAACGGATATAAACTGTATACCCAATAAAACTGAAACTATTTATTATGGTATTCTTAAAACAGTTAACCAGTAGTGTAAAAGTGATTAAGTTGCTAAATAAAACCACTTTACTTCATGTGTTCGAGCTTTAATCTGCAATGCTGTCTTTTGACACTCCATCACCCTTCCCATTCCTGTATATTACAGCTCTGGCTTTCTCCGTAAGCTCCAGCTTCTGACTCGGAGTAACTACTTTGGGGTGGGGGTCCAAACTTTTAACACACACTGCTGGAGTGTGCCAAAACCGCTATACCAAGTCTCAGAATAACTGAATTGGATTCTACACAGGATATAGTTAACAGTGGCAGCATTTGCTAATAGCTCAAAATGTCAACTAATTGACCCCTTTATGGTACCCCTGACACCCCATTGCTGTTCCCTATAGGACGGCAGTGTCCAGAAGCTAGCCATGCCTGAGGCACATTGATTAAGAAGGAACTTGGAATTGTGATTACACTACATATTGGATCCTGCATAAAATAGATATTTGACCCTGAATATAAGATTTGGTGGAGATTTCAAGAAATGTAATTTTTTTTCAAACATTATATAGATTTCATCTTCAACCTTCATGTCCAATAATATATAAAAAATCTGTTGTGATAATTAAGAAGGTAAAGTAAAGGCTGCCGTACACACACCGAGCGGCAGCCAATTTTGCCTCCGACCAATGGGCATGCGCGCTCACGGCCGTCGATCGGGGGGTGCCCACATGGGGCAACAGATCACTGTCGCCCCACAGCTCGGCTGGCCAGAGAATGGACATGTCTTATATTCTCTGGCCGATGCCGTTCGTTTTAATGAAGACGCCAGCCGATGCGCTCAGCTCTGGAGAGCAGCATTATGATGTCATCACGCGGCACTCTAGAGCTCATCTAAGCTGGTCTGTCGGCCCCCACTCGGTACGTGTATGGGGGGCCTTTAAAGTCCCCATACATGGGTCGATTTTGTCCCAATCAACTATCTATTACATCATTTACAGTGAACGAAAATCGCAGATCGATCGGTGATCGATCGATTAACGCCCCACCTTAAACAATCGATTTTTGGAGGATCCAACTTTCCCAGATTGATTTCTACAATGTTTTGGATCGGAAATGATGTCATTGTCATACTAAAAATGGCCACCACCAACGTACTTTGAGGGCAAATGATCGATCCAAAAAATGACATGTCGGATTCCTGTACGATCGATTCTCCTGGCGATTTAGACAACATTTTGATCGATCGTTCAAGTGAACAATTTTTTATCTTTCGGTCGCTAGAGAATCGAATAAGAAATCGACCCATGTATGGGGGACCTTTTAGGTCAAATCTTTATGTGGCACAGTAACCAAAATACAATGTATAGGAAGGATGTAAAAAATGGGAGTACTACAAGAACAATGACACCCACGGTATACCCACCCAAAAAATGTTGGCTATTTAAAAGTAAAGGTCCCCAAACACGTTTAGATTTCTCTACGATCGATGTCTGATTCAATCATAAATTTTGATCTCCCATATGGAGAAACCGATATTTGATGGATGTTGGTTAGATCCATCAAAAGCATAATTGAAGGAAGTCATTCGCAAACACAAAAACATGTCTGCCAAAGGATGTATAAGTATGCTTATTATTTAAATCTAACCAAAAATCGGTCGGGCACAAATAACATGCAATGTATACTTGATTGATCAAATTTTTTTAACATGTCCAATCACTTTTTGATAGATTTTTTTGATCAACTTCGATCTAACTAGTGTAAACAAATAGCACAATGCACCCGATCGTCTAACGTCCCGTATAGATTGGCGGCAGACAAACCATTGGCGGGACTATCTTTGGCATATATATAATAAAAACACACGAGTTTTTTAAAGCAACTAAAAAAGAAGATGATTAATAAGGGGTGGGATATTTCCCCCAGGCTTTACTTAGTACCGAGGACAGTGCAGGTACATTCAAGAAAACCAAGTGAAACCAACAATATGAGACAGGTCCTATTGTTCAACCGACGCGTTCGTGGTAATCCACTTCTTTAGGAGTATAAAGATAGGACAAAAGGCGCTGAATGAAGAGGAGCGAAGGGTATGCGCTCAGAGTATATAACAAAGTACTACCATATAGTGTCTCCATATTTATATAAAGAGGCGTGTATACCTCTGGTATCTATGGGTTTATACAGAATTCCGAACGATCTCAGACGGTGGAATCCATACGCAGACTTGTTTGGAGTGCGAGGGTCCCCCTTTCATGGGGAAGCAGGGGGCCAAGCATGGTGAGACACAATTGTCACAATATTTATAAACGGTTCCTAGTATAGAAACGTAAGGTGGGTCAAGCTTAAAACATCCAGTAATGTATCAGTCAAAATCGGGGGGAAGAAGAAGCAAAGGGGGACACATCTATGCGCATGATGGAACTACAGATGACAAACCGATGAGTGGGCATCAGAAGCTATGAGAGGTGGGTAGTTTAATGGGAATAGATGTTCTATGATCTATTGAAGATAGGTTTTTGTTTTATGACTTGTCAAATGTGACAATGTAAAACGGGTGGTGGGTAATATACGGGGGGGTGATGGTGAAGTGGTGGTAGGAGTGATATTACTAGCTGTGCAGGTGGTGTATTAGGAGTTGCGCCTATTGTGGGTGCCTTAGGTGGTATGGAATGTAGGTGTGTTGAAGTATATGTTATGAACGCGGGTGAATCTGTGTGTAGGTGCGTATGGTTGTGCTTGACTGGTTGAAGATGCATGTAGTGCATGGTATGTCATGCAAAAAAAATGTATGTTCAATTTATAATTATTTCGCGTGAAGGAAGGTGAAGAATTGCTGAAAGTGTATGTTTAAAGTAGACCTCTTTTGGGGGAATACTGGGTGACTGTTAGACGTGGGTTCATGCGGGTAAGGGGGGTGGGGGGGGGGGGGGGGGGGATGGGAGGGGGTGGGGGAGGGTCGGCGGGGAGAGGGGGGGGGGGAAAGGGGGGGAAAGGGGGGGGGGGGGGGGGGGGGGGGGGAAGGGGGAGGGGGGAGAGGCGGGGGGGGGGGGGGGGGGGTGGGGGGGGGGGGGGGGGGGGGGGGGGGGGGGACAATTTTGGGTCCACAGATGAAAGGACGTGCGTACAGAAACCCCAAAACAAACACCATAGTAGATCACACAGGAAAGAGTACCAACATAGAACAAAACATCCAAAAGTGTTCTAGATATTAATTAGTAAAAAAGGTGGCGATTGCGGAACCACTCCAAACCCTGTCCTCAGATAATCCACATATCTACCAAACTCAAGCCATCGGGGAGGTTATGTCCCGAGCCCAGAGTTTGGAGTTGCGCCCTCGAGGGACACCAGTGAAACAAAGAACGAAAGACCAAATAAGCAAAAACGCGTGGATAGTGATACAACTAAATAAATAGATAAGCCTGCGGTAGAGTTATCTGCGGAGGTCCAATCCAACACTATAGGAAAGCCATTTGACATTACCTTAACATAAATAAATAAAGAAGAAAAGGAATGAGCAGCAACAATTTTCAACTCGAGGACTAGGTGTCACAAGAGTGGATAGATAAAAGGAGATTTACAGAGAAAGTTACTCTGCAAGCTTCACATAGAGTCCCATCCATCGATTCCTATTGGTGATTACCACTGGAGCTAAGATGGAGAAACAAAACCCCGTGTGTAGTAGATAAAGTACTGCAACGTATGTCACCGTTTATACCACGGCACTCACAGTCATAAGTTGGGCGCGGGGGCGGTGGTGGGTCCTTATGTTCTCAATTGTTAGGATGAGAGTATCCGCATAACCTGTCTGTGTTGGGGAAAGGAAATAAGTGAATTATAGCAGCGGCAATGGGTAGGGAGAAGTTCACTACTGGGGTACAAAAAAAAAAAAAGCCGTGCTCATAAAAGGAAGGGTAAGAGGGTGGGTGGCGAAGGGGTTACTGACCGTGGCAGTCTGGATTGCCACTGTCCGTGGTGTGGCTCCCAAGGGGATCAAGTCCCCCAGCATGCCCCCTTCCGCCTGATAATGGCGCGAGCACCCCCAATCCCGCCCGGAAACGCCGGCATCCACGGTGATCAGCGCAGCCATTGGACAGGGGATATACTAATCCCACCTACCAGGGAGGGGGAGAGACGGGGAGGAAAAAAAACAATCCTCCACGTGGAGCCGTCCATTCGCCGTGCAGATGGGGGCGTCAACCGCCCCCCCCCCCCCAGGGGGGGACTATTGTGCGTGGGGGGGAGGGGCCAGTCAGCGAGGAAGAACAGGAGCCTTCCCACCCACTGACAGTTGATGGTCCGTTACTAAACAGGCGCAATTGCGTCTGTGACAGGGGGGCGCGCCATCACCAGGGCGTACGGGCCCACGATCACCCCTATACGCCTCGGCCATTCGATCTAACTAGGTCGATTGAACCATGTGGATAGGCATTGATTTTTGGTTGATTGGTTGGTTTAGGTCGATCGAACGGGAAAATCGAAGCATGTATAGGGGGCTTTAAACATTTAACAATGTGATGTGTTTAACCTTTAGACAATACAACCATATCACCATCTCCTCCACATTCTGTAACATTCACTATCTGTCAAAGCATTAAGCTTGTTCTCAGGTATGCATTGTGTGCTCATGGTGGAATATATTGCTATGGATGCAAGAACAGAACATGTTATATACTTAGAAGAATGGGTCGGAATTCTGCAGATGTGTAAAATTCTGTACGCCCCCACAGCTGGTAACATGTTGCAGTTGCCTGTACTGTCCTCCCACTAGAAGGGAGCCCGCTGTTAAAGCTTATGTAGCTTTAACCCTGACTTTTTAGTATTTGCAGCGCACCCACAGCTATGACTTTTTTCTTTCCTTGAAGCCTTTCAGGTGCTCCAACTTTATATATTTTCCCCCAACTTTCTTGTGCGTGGGCTGCAGATAGAAAAGCTTGTGTGTAGCGGCATGACTCAGACATGCAGGGACTTTTGTTAGGAAAACTGTGGCATTGCACAAGAGTGCCTTTCATTGTCGAGATATTTGCAGAGAACAATCACTTATCTGTTGGTAATGGTTCAGCTCCCAGAATCCTTTGCTTCTTTCACAAAACTCTATATGCATCAAAGTTCTTGACCATTGCTTTGCAGAGCCATGATTGTTCCCTGGCCTCTGCACAGGGACCTGCACTCCATTGAATGGTTCATGGGTATATATGTGATTGTGCAGCATGCAGGAGACTGGACCAAGGTCTCTCCGTCCCTCAACATTGGAACTCTGATAAGCACCTCATAGGAAGGTAAAAGGTTGTCCAGTTTTAAAGCTTACACAAAGACCATTATGTAGGGCAGTGGAAGGCAACTGATTTGATATGGAGGGCCACAAGTGCTGCCCTCACACTAGGGCCACACTTATCATTCTCAATCTTTACTGACTTGTAAATGTATTTTTTAATGAAAACATTATAGCAGGCAGAGCTTTAAATGATACTTCAAGCATTAGGGAACACTGTAGTATGGTAATGCACATTGTGTGTTATGTAGATCATCAAAGGTTTTGTGCTTCTAAGCCATTGATTATATTGATGAGGCACATAACCTTCGATTCGGCAGACAGGTGAGTTCCTATGCCCTATGCATTAATGGTTAGGTTTCCGGGGGCCTTAAGTGGAAAGAACACCCAAAGGGCCCCATGCTGGGCACCTGGTATGCAGGGTCTATGCATTTGGCCATGTGATCTCTGAATACTAGATTAGCCAGTCCTATTTACCCCTTCCTCAGGGATCACTTCACTCATTGTCCAAGATTTTTCAGTCATGCAGTCGTGAAACCTGGGTATATATTTTTTTTTTACTCTGAGTACATTTAACATTTTGTTATAGGTCACCTTATTAGTTAAGTTTGAATGCAAAGTCTGGGTAAAACTTATATTGTTTCCTATTTGATTTGGCAAGGTTTTTTTACTATACAAAAGTTAAAATAAATTTGATCTGGTTAATGTGTTACTTCCAAGCTCTTCAATTGAAACTAATGCTTACTGTTTTCTTTCCTTTAAAGGATCCAGCATACAAATATTGTGTCACTAGAGGATATCTATGAGAGCCGCAGTCACCTATACCTCATAATGCAACTGTAAGTATTGTGTGACCCTTATACTAATTAAGCAATGATAACATACAATAACCCATGAAATCTAAAATGAAAAGTGATATCTAGTTGCTGGGTTATTGCACTTTCTCAGCCATTGATCATCTGCAATACATGATGTAAATCCATTTGAGGTGCGATAGTGCCACCTGCTGGCAGCCAATGAGTATTGCATTCAAATATTTAAATCCTATTATATGTATATATTATTTTTTGTTTATATAGCACCAACATATTAAGCAGCGCTGTACAATAAATTAGAGTGGAGATACAACACAATATAGTATACACAGGAACAGGTTATGACACAGGAGGAGTGGAGGACCCTGCACGGATAGGCTTACAATCTAATAGGTTGGGGAACAGAGTATAGAATAGGTGGGGGGATGGGACTGGCATGGTTGTGATGTTAGGGGTGAGAAGATGGCTAGGCGAGACTGAAGAGGTTGGTTTTCAGGGCCTTTTTAGCTGAAGGTAGGAGCAAGTCTAATGGGGAGAGGGAGAGAGTTCCAGAGAGTAGGAGTGGCCCTAGAAAAGTCCTGAAGCCAGGAATGTGATGATTTTATGAGTGGAGATGTCATTAGTAGGTCACTAGAAAGTGTCACACTGAAAATTTATACAGGTAACATATTAAAGCTGAAGCAGATATATTATTGCAGCTCTGCATTAACATATTGTTATTTTAAATGCTAGCAGTGTCAAAATTTAGATTATCAGTCTTTTGCAAAAACTTGCATACCAGAACTTATATTGGTTCAGATGAAAGGAACACAAACGATCAGAAGTGGGAACAAACTTGCCAAAAGGAGAGGAGGGCAGGGTGGCAAGTTTATGACTGAAAGAATAAATGAATTATATACTTTTAATCTGTGTGAGATGTTTGAAGTTCAGCTTGCTTCCTTAAATGTCACCCCATTCCTGGGTTTGGAGTGTAAAGCAGGGAACACACGGCTCAGAAATTGGAGCCATTTGAGGTTCCATGCACTACTGTGTCTCCAGCTCAGCCGATGCTTTGCATGGAGACTTTGCAT
Organism: Ptychadena robeensis; assembly: GCA_036250615.1. Taxonomy (NCBI): domain Eukaryota; kingdom Metazoa; phylum Chordata; class Amphibia; order Anura; family Ptychadenidae; genus Ptychadena; species Ptychadena robeensis. Next base: position 91,755,126 of record CM070037.1, read on the forward strand.
GAAGACCACGACATCGACTGTGGTTTACGGTCATGTCCGATATCCCTATTTTGGAGTGGGATTGATTGGTCCCTCTCAAAAACAGGGATGGCTGCATATGATATGGGTCAGATAGATTGCTGTGAGCATGTACGCCGCACAAAGCGGCCATCGATCTGGCCTATATCTACCCCAGCTTTACAATGAGATACAGGGACAGGATTGTGCAATTAAAGAAAGTTTTATCATCATTAAATACCCTATTATTATGTACCATTATGATTGATAATGTGTGTATAAAGAAAGCACCAAGATGTAAATATTTTGTCACCTATGAGCCAGTATCTCAATACAGTAAGTAGATGGTAACCCTGGATGACTTCATCCTCTTGGGAAAAAAGCTGATGAGGTCATTGTCTTTAGGAGTACTGTTATGTGATAGTTAGATGTTTATGCCATCAATAATGTGGTTTTGTACTGTTGCAGGGTTTCTGGTGGGGAGCTATTTGACAGGATTGTAGAAAAAGGCTTCTACACAGAAAAAGATGCCAGCCAGCTTATCAAACAGATCCTGGACGCTGTAAAGTATCTGCATGATATGGGGATTGTACATCGAGATTTGAAGGTAAGATTGACCTTTTCTATGTCCTATATGTCTCTGTCTATGTTCAGAATTTAGACACACACAAGCTATCTGTCTAGTCCGTATAAGAATTATAATTCTGTGTGGCCAGTCTGGTGATGCAGACCACACATTCAGACAAATGACATCTCTTTTTTGGGTCTAGAGCTTTCAATGTCTTCTTTCTCCTCCCAACCTTCTAACTGAACAATAAAGCAGTAAAATAGGTGGGTGGTCAGGGAAGTAGCAAACTCTACCAGTAGGTAGTAAAATAATTATCCAAATATTTCAATGTAGCAGCGGTATGTAAATCACATGTCAACCTGAACAGAATAAAAAAAATTTATAATGTTTTACTACCAAGTAATACCCTTGTTAAGTAATTCTTCAGAGGTGTTCTTCTTTTTGGCCCACTGAAGCTGATCTGCAAGCCCACTATGCCCATCGTACCTTTTTTCCCACCACCATCTGTCCACTTTGTAATTAAGACTTGCCACCATGTCTTCAGGGTGGGATATGGCCTCTGGCAGAATCGACTACTTACATATACAACCCAATATGAATGTGTTCCTATACGATAATGGATGTTACCCTATCTTAGCCTGGTCAATTAAAAGTCTGGACCCTGGAGACAGGTAAAGGCCATGACCTAGGTGAATGTAGGGATGTCTCGTTTTGCTTTAGGTAAATATATTTAAAGATAATAACTTCAACGTAATTTCTGCTTGTAGAGGAAACAATGAAAGTTAAGGCTTGTGCTTTTATCACATTGCAAGGGTAAATGTTAAGAGGCTGTAGTAAAGATTTACCATATATACTCGTGTATTAGCCAAGTTTTTCAGCCCCAAAAATGCTCCCCTCAACCTATACTTGAGTCAGGGGGTCAGAGTTAGGGTCCACTCACCTTTCCCAGGTGGCTGAATTTCAGACAGGCTGCGACAGGCTTTCAGACAGGCTTTCAGAGAGCTGCTTCTGTGAGCTCCATGTTCTCCAACAACAGCTGATCTTATGTAAAGAAACTCCACACTGCCATCTGGTGGCCGGTTACTGTTACTAGTTCAAATTGAACACTCCACAACCTTTGATTCAAAAACGAAAATAAGTTTCCATTCCATGTATTGGTCCCAATAATAATAATAATAAAAAAGTAAAATCTATTTAAATGGAAACTTATTTTCATGTTTGAATCATAAGAATTGTCTTGAAAACCCATCCTGTAATAACAATAAACCTGTGTTCCCTTAACTTTATTGAGGTTGTGGAACTAAGATTAATTCTGTCTGTGGGTTGGTCCTCGTGACCATCTTTTACAATACTAAGCCATGCATTGAGAAGAGGTGATAATGCAAAGCCATAAGCCATGCATTGAGGGGGTGATATCACTGCCTTGAACTCCTACTCAAAGCAGCCATAAGCCCTGCATTGTGGGGGTGATGATTCTCACTGAAGTAATGGAGGTTTGAGCAGCAAGGCTCTAAAGCTGGATACACACATGTAGATATGGGCCAGATCTTATGGCCATCTAACTGGCCCATATCATATGCGGCCATCCCTCTAGGATGTACTTGGATGGATTATATGTTGTTTTCGAGCGGGACCAATCAATTTTGCTCAAACACAAGGATATCGGACATGAGCGTAAAACAAGACCTGCAGTGCTGTGTCTCCAGCTTCTCGAATGTCTCTAATATCGAGCCCTGTGTTCCCCGCTTTAGTCTCCATTCCTTAAACATTCATAAGCATTCAACCCTGTTGGGTTGAACATTTTTATTTTCTATACAGTGAGACTTTTTTTTAAAAATTGTTCCAGTGATAATGTTTTAGATCATTTCAAGAATGGTGTTGCTTTTTATTAAACTGAAAAATTGAAAACTTGTTTTTTGTGCTGGCCAGAGATAGACCAAACTTTTTTTCATTTGGAGTTATTAAATTACCTGATACCAGAGAGAGAGGAAACCTAGTTGTCACTCATCCATCCAAGTACATCCTAGAGGGAGAAAAATAATTGACAGCTTGGCTGTGACAGACTATTAATTCTCGTGAGCTTAGTCTGATGGAGATCCCAGCTCCCAGCACTGTTCCAATTAACAAGTGCTAAAACAAAATTTTGTCCCCGTGCCATGTATTGCTGCAGAGAAGCCGCCAAGGACTCCTCCAGATCTGTCATGGTAGGGAAGCCTTGTGTTGTAAACTAGATGTGTAAAGACACCAGAAGGCAAAACTAGATGAGCTGTTAGATGTTTCTACCTTTGATCAGTTGCCTTGTACATGTCCTCATTTAAACTTTGCTAAACAAGTTTTCTCATCTTATTAGTGTGCTTTGCCCTTGTTGTCTCTGTATAAAATAATGTATGCATGGAACAGGACTAAATGAGTGGGGAAGCCCGCTAATATGATTAAGTTCAGGGTTCTATTAATGCTGTAGCACATGCAAACACTTTCAAATGTGTAGTCATTTTTAAAAGGAGGCTGTCTTCTGTTTCAACAAGACTGGCCCGTACATAGAAACTACACAATAAAAACATGGTTTCATGTAGTGTAGTGTATAAGGAGTAGTGTGCATGCCTTGATGTCAACTCTACAGCAGGGAACACATGGCTCGATATTGGAGCCATTCGAGGTTCCCGGCAGCAGCGTGATGACGTCATCACATTGACCCTGGTTCACTTAGGTATGTCCGATATCCCTGTTTTGGGATTGATTGGTCCCACTCGAGAACAGGGATGGCCGCATATGATATGGACCAGATAGATATACGTGAGCGGGCATGGCACTCGAAGCAGCCATCGATCTAGGCCATATCTACACATGTGTGTTCCCAGCTTACCAGACAAGCTTAAAATAGATTAACCGCCCTAGCGGTCAGGACGGCAGCATCTCGACCAGCGCTGCTACTGCTAGTATAGCACTGGACGAGATACTGCCGTCCAGTACACATCGGGGCTCCGGGAGCAAACACTCACAGTTCTGCGCTGTCCCGGTGTCCACGATGTGACATGCTGGCTGGCAGCATATCCTCCGTCTCCCCCCCCCCCCTCCAAGTGACGTGATGACGTCACATCGGGGAGGCGGCGGGAAATTCAAAAGTACAGTACATGAAATCAGTTTTCTATGTGGAAAACTGCTTTCAATGTGCTGCTATGTACTAAATCTGGCCAGAATAAAAAGTCTCTGGTGCCCCAGGTGTGCCCATTTGCAATAACCCTCTCTAACCTGGTGTGATTTTACCACATCCATCACACCAGGTTAGAGAGGGTTAACTGCAAATGGGCACATCTGGGGCACCAGAGACTTTATTTGGCCGAGATTTAGTACATAGCAGCATAGCTTTGTGCCCTGATGTTTGTGTTTTCTTTTCTTCTTTTGTGTTTTTTTTTATAATTGTTTGTTTCAAACATTATTATAGTCAGGATTTCTATTAGACCCGTGTATGGACATATTTTGGGAAGTTACAGGCCTACAAAATAAAGAAAAATGTACCATTGAAGTCTATGGTGCACTTTTGGTACAGATATCTGGACCTCAGCAGTGCGCTAGGGAGGTTAAATGTCATTGCCTGACTTCACAAATGTTGCTCCCCCATATACACTGCAAAATCAAAAGAATTTATTCATTTTTTGTGCGGGCTTCCCAGAAGAAAGAAGGACTTGCTCTGTACAGTGGACCCCTGACTTATGAACTTAATTGGTTCCCAAGGGTTGGTTGTAAGTCAAGTTTGTTGTCAAAATATATTTTTTCCCATTAGAAATAATAAAAAAACACTGATGTCCTCTGAGCCTCCCATAGCACACTTTACCTAACCTATTCATAATAACAAGCATTGTATACCATCTGTCACTACCAGATACACAAATAATGTTCCTGGTGTTCTCACCAAAAAGTTCAAATGAGCCTAGCTTACCAAAAACAAAAATGTGTAATCACAATTCAAGGTGGCGTGTTTGCCTTCCAAAAGAGAGAATAAAATGGAAGTTATTGTTTGAAAGAAGAGTCCCCTTACATAAGAACATCAGGAATCAGGCCTTGTAGATTAGGGAGATGGTCCATTTTGACATGCTGTACTTATTAGTGACACCAGGTCACATGAAAACCAATACGCAATCAGAAAAATGTTTTGGCCTCAACCATAATTCTGGTTGCAAGTCAAATCTTTAGTTGTAAGTTAAAACATTTTGGTTGTAACTTACATTGGTCTTAAGTGCACTGTATTATGACAATGGTCTGGGGTTGAATGTCCAACAGGCCTGTATACAGGGGTGCAGATAACTTTTTTAGAGAGCTACTCAGATAAGTACCAGGAAATTGTGTTTGGTACTCACCCCATATGTAGTTTAAATAAGTGCCGTCTTCCTCACTGTCTCCCTCACTGTACAGTGAAAGTACCAGACCACCATGCTTTGGCTAGAACTAACTTAGCCACTGTAAAAATTGAAGGTGAGCAGTTTCAGTTGAACAAACGTGCAGTTAGGGGGGTTCAGGGTAAGGATAGCTTAGAATGGATCTTTGCGTATACTGCGTCCTAGAACAGTGTATTTTTATAATTCTGTTCCCTCTAAATGTCAGGTAATGTGATTTGCGGTTGGACTTGATTAGTTCATAATACTATGTCAGTTGAATTGCTAAAAAGCTCTGCCCTATTCTCTATTGTCATTTTGTTTCTACAGCCAGAAAATCTGTTGTACTACAGTTTGGATGAAGATTCCAAAATCATGATCAGTGATTTTGGTTTGTCTAAAATTGAGGGATCTGGTAGTGTCATGTCAACGGCCTGTGGTACACCTGGATATGTAGGTCAGTGTTCCATTGATATTTATTTTGATTTCTGTTTCCAAAATGGTCCCAAATGTGTTTTATATTGCATCAAATGAGATTAGGCTTACATATGCATAACTTAAATAATCAGAATCACATATTACCAATCTGGTAACCGTTTTAATTGTATAAATGGATCTTATATTTCAGCTCCAGAAGTTTTGGCTCAGAAGCCATACAGCAAAGCGGTAGATTGCTGGTCAATTGGCGTCATTGCCTACATCTTGTAAGTCCAATGTTTGTTTCAGTTCTGTTTCTAGAATTTGGGGGCCCCATGCAAAATTGTTGCAAAATTGTTGCCCGGGGCAACACACGGTG
>CM070037.1:91764707-91831744 GCA_036250615.1 Ptychadena robeensis
CCCCCCCCCCTCCCACCTATTGTTTATGCTATTCCCCAACCTATTAGATTGTAAGCCCGACCGGGCAGGGTTCCCTACTCCTCCTGTGTCATAACCTGTACCTGTGTATTATCTTGTGTTGTGTCTAATAATAATAAACACTAAAGCTAATAATTCCAGATATTTTTCTGTTGTTGAATGAACCCAGAACACTTAAAAGACTTAAATATAATCCGCTCACCCACTTACTGACTTGTGATACCATTGATACATTAACAAAATTATTTCACTGTTTGTTGCTCTTTGTCTTCCATGCAGCAAGCGTTCAACGCCACCGCTGTGGTCCGTCACATGCGCAAACTGCAACTGGGGACCAGCCAGGAGGGGCCAGGGCAGACCACACCCACCAGCCCATGTCATGGTAACTTACTGGTGCCTGGAGACAACCATGGTGAGCATCAGCAGGTGTAGTTTGATATGCCAGTAGCTTAGGCAGCTTATTGTAGATGATCAATACAACCACATAATACACAAATTCAATTTTCTATGAGGAATATACAATTTTGAATATGTATTTGCTTCAGTTTTGTCTTTTTAAATTCAGTGTTCTATTCCACAAGGTTTTGGTGGCATACTGTAGTGACCTGCTGAGGTTTTTTTATCCCTTAGGATGACCTGCATATTCTACAACCTTCTGCTGCTAGTACAAGCATGTCCCCTTCCTGTATGGCTACACAGTATAGAGCATTAACTGAATGTATTTAAAGGAGTTTATGTACAGAACCCCTAGTCTGCTTTTTGTAATGTTTCCTGGCTCAGGTATTTGGACTGTGTGCCATTGCAATGTCTTTGCTACAGCTGTCGTTGGAGCTGATGTCATATACTTGGACTTTAAAAAAGACTTGGTTCAACAACAGAGCTTGTTGGCTCGAATCAAGAGCTTTGGACACAGAGGTAACATAGAGTAGGTAGATAGTGGGCTTCAAGCACTCGGCATCGCTAATACGCTAATGAAGAATGCAAAAGATAGAATTACAGATAGTGTATATTCATGAGATGAGCTACGGCATAGCATTCCTGTTCCACCTTCGCTGCAGATATATCCTCACAGAATGGCTGATGTATGAAAAGTGTGCTAGCAGGAACATAACTTGCTGCCCTAAAAAACAATAAGAGACTGTATTTCATGTCCATACCTGGGCTGCAAAAAATGTAAATGATAAATGAAATGGAAGTTCATTGGTTCCTATGGGTAATTGGTAGGTTTTTCATACTGTAGTTGGTAGGTTTTTATTCATATAATAAACTTAAAAAAAGATCAAGTTTTGTGGGTCAGGGAAATCAGTGATTGATTGTAATGTATGCCAACTGTAGTAACAGATATTTGATCGAATCTTTTTGGATCGAAAGCGATCAGGTGAGACTGAAATTTTCCAATTTTAATCAATTAAGGTCGATCTAGCCATATGGGCTGCCTTAGATTTTCAATCAATCAACCAAAAAAATGTATTTAATTAAGTTGATTGAATTTTTTTTTTTTTAAAAATCATGCATATTGCAAGCTAAAATCGGAGATCAACAAAAGCCTGAAAGCTGCAGCCAAGAACAATTTTAAAACCATGCAGTCCACACACGATAGATTATACAAGTGCAAGCTAATGGAGCTATGGGTATCTGGCTGTTCAATTATTATACACTTGGTCAGACAGAAAGAGTGCATTTGTAAAGCTGAATTGCCATCAGTAAAGCCCCCCCATACACATTTAGATTGTGACCTTTTTGGCCGATCATTGCGCGTGGTCAATCATCTGAAAAATCGAGTCACAATATGTCGGGCACTCTTTGTGTGCCAGCACTTGGGCTGGCACACAAAGATTTTTGCACAGCCGTACGCGTACTTGGCACTGAGCTGTGCAGAAATCTGGGAAAAAAATCTACCCATGTATGCCTATTCAAAGTATAGGATATCGAACAAGGTTTACCAACATGTTGGTAACCTGTTCGGCCACAGAGATCTATTGATCCCGCTCGGCCGAACAGGTTATCAACATGTTGGTAAACCTTGTTTGATATCCTAAACTTTGAATAGGGACCCGCGGTTCCCCATTCAAAGTATAGGACGGGCTGACAGCTGGCTCGTGATATCGGGGAAGCCGGCCAGTAGCGTGATGATCACGCTACTGCTGAGATCTCTCTCTAGGCTCATCGAGCCATGTATTCCAGCCTTTAGACATCTTGGGACCCTGACTGTGAGCAGAGCCTCTGTAACAGCATGAAGGGAGAGGGATGAGCACGCACGGCGGTCGATTGGACAAAAAAATCTGGTGGAAATCTAAGCGTGTATGGGGGGCACTACATAGTTGTTGGTAGATCTAACGGAAACTGTATGTAGAGATCTAAAGGTAAATGGGGGACTTAACTCTTGATTTATCCTTTTGAATAGTGTTTAGTTCAGAAAAAATGGCAACATTTTTAAATGGTAAAGCCAGCTGGACATCATTACATGGGCCTGTACCCCTGACATAGATTGTAATGATTTTACTGAAACCTTCAGATGTCTAAGGAAAATAGTCCTCTATGAAGTAAAGATAAGATCTTTTAAAAGCAGAATACCACTTTTCCCAGGGGTGTGATTATTATTTGTCAAATGAATCATTTTAACAAGGTCATAGGCTATTGAACGGAAACCCATTACAGATCAGGCAGTCCATCGTTAGACTCCTTGATGGAGTAAAAAATGTGGTGTACATACTTTTGTTGACTTTAAATTAGGGGTCAACAAACTATAGGTAGAAATGTAAATGAACCAGCCATATTTCTTCTTAAAACTGAAAGCCCTGCTAAAGGGGTGTGTTCACAAGGCAAGTGTTCGCTATCACAGTTGCTATCCATTGCGGAGTCTGCCACATTACTAAGGACCTGACCCTCTGAGTGAAATCAGAATCACCCCGAGAGGTATCCAACACCCGTTTATGTATATGTTATATGTTTATTACTCAAGAATATGTATGAGCATGTAGTCACAAGGGGCACATAGCTGTCCATAGGAATAAATGGTAATCAAAGAGTGTGACAATCTCATTTATATTCAATGACATATAACAATTTAATGTTGTGTGGGACTAGGAAAAGCTTCATAGTGGAGATTTCAGACCTGGGGTTGCACATTATATATTGTTAAATGTATGCAGTCACCAATACCAAATTAATTGGTATTTCTGGTAAATACACTGTGGAGCTTGTATAGCTTGACTGTACCTTGTGCACAAAGCAAGGTCTACCAAAGCAGCCATCACAGGTCCCTAAGTCCTACTGAACAGACTTAACATGAGTTGGAACACATGTGCGTATCAAGCCAAAAGACCTTAATTGTTGTCTGATTCCCACACACATTTTCCAGTTTCAAAAGTTTTTTGGAAAGACTTTTATGAAAACTGTGAAACAGTCATTATAGCAACTCTATATATAAATTACATGTGATGTCCAATAGGCTCCTATAGTTACAATGATCAAATGTCCAAAAACATTTGGCTATGTCTTAAGGTCCAAATGTGCGGCCAAATGGCCGCGGGTGATCACAATTTGCCCCACCCCCGCCAACTCTCCCGGCAGATGGGAGATCTGCACACAGCCTATTACCCATCTGAACCATATTGGCTATATTTGCAGAGCCCCACAGATAGAGCCAATGCAGAGTGTGTGTGGGGAAAGCCACACACTGGCAGATTCCTCACCGCAGAGAGGACAGGGAGACCAGAGTGCAGATTCCTCCGCCAGCAACCCCTCCCGTCCCCATGTATGAGGAAGAGATGCCGTTAGGTGTGCTCTCTAGAGACACTATTTTTGTGGCTGAAATTTGTACTGCTGGGGATTTTTTCCCTAATTCATTTAAACACATGAAATATTTTTTTTCTGATTTCCTGATCTGAAAACTGGGCGTGTCTTATGGTCAGGTGTGTCTTATGGTCCGAAAAATACAGCATTTATGCTTGGGAAGTCAACAATGAGGAGGCAATAACCATCCTGCTTTAGTCTTCATGTGTCTTTGAAAATAAAAAAGGCTCAGAAAATACCTAACATTCATATATTCTGAAGTTAACCACATCAAGTATTCATAACATGTGTTTTTTGTTTTTTACAATACTGGCTCTCTGTGCTCCTTGCAAATGATAGGTTCTGCTAGTTGCTGTAATGATTTCATGTGTAGAATTCCTGCTTGGCACTTCCAGCACTTTCATAGATCATGTATAATTGCTTCCTTGTTTGTATGTGGTAAGAAAACTGTTTATATGATGGGTTGCAAGCAATGGAAACTCGCCTAATTATACTGCCATTATATCAGCAGATTTTAAATGTTCAAAGTGTTTGTAAATATAGAGAGTGATGCATGAACGATGGGTGCGCTTTTCAAGCCTACCAATTTTCCTATATGTCTTGGCTGTTGAATGGCCTTTGTATTTGCAGAACAATTCTAACTTCATATAGGAAATAGCAATGTTCGTTAGGTCCATATATTAGCATGGGCACTGACCCTTTGTTGTTTCACAACAATTAAACTTCTCTTTCTTGAAGTTCTTAATGATCCAATAAATGCCTATTTACACAAGTGTAAATTGATATATTAATTCAAGGTACACAGGTTTTCACAGAAAAACCTGTTGTAACTTTCACACTGGCCCCTGCATGCTTTATGTATAAATGCATATACCATATTTTTCTAACTAGTTTTTAGAGCAGGTAAACAGGGAAAAAAATATTAAACATATGTGTTTTAATTAATTGCATTAACACAATTGATTTAATCAATGCACAATCAAACTTAAGGCCCCCATACACCTTACAATCTTTCCATACAATTTCTGTACAATCACATTTTCTTCTACCAAAACCATGTAATACGAGGACCTTTCTAACCCTTCCAATCACTATGTATTCTATCAGGGAGGACCCAGCACTACATAGTTGTTGGTAGATCGAATGGAGATTGTATGGATCGATCTTAAGGTGTATGGGGATCTTTAGCCAGTAGATGTTTCTAGCAGCAGTACTATCACAGCACATCACACCATCCTCCTCACTGATCTTCTTCACTGATCGGGAGAAGGGGGGGGGGCGCAGAGGGAACAGCTTTCAGAGTCTCTCCTCTCCCTCTCTGTTTATATCAGCAGGGCCCAGCTTGCCTAGAGAGCTGTCGGGAAGCCAGGGCGCGACCACTCAGCATGACAAAATGATCTCAAGCCTTGTGCTTATCAACACCCTCACCTTAGTTTATATTACTAAAATGATCTTAGCAGGTGCTCTCGTGGCAGGACTGAGATGATGTAGAATTAAACCACTATAGTGAAATTTTTTTGATTAGGCTCATTTTCATGACAAAACAGGACTTTGCAATTCACATGATCGCTCTTCATACAATTTTGGAGGATATGCGAATTGCCATCATAAAAACTGAAGCTGCAAACATTTTGAAAACCAATATAGGTGCCATTTTCAGAACGTTTGCCCATGATTGTACATTCTTCATGTTATAATGGGCTTAAACCCTTAACATCAGTTACCGTATATACTTGTGTATAAACCGACTTATAAGCCGGCTGAAAAAGCTCCCATCGGCTTATACTTGAGTCAAGGTCTACTCACCTGTCCTGGGTCCCAGGTTGCTGAATTGTAGGTGTCAGCAGCCTCTGTGAAGCTCTGTTGTGTTTAGGACACCAGCTGATGTACTGACATCTGGTGGCCGGTTACTGTTAGTGGTGGCCGTAGAAATTTAGTAAGTTTCTATTCCATGTGTTGGTCCCCATATTAATAATAAAGACTTTTTAAATGGAAACTTATTTTCATGTTTAAACATAAGAATTGCCTTGAAAACCCATCCTGTAATGACAATAAACCGGTGTTCTCTTAACTTTATTGAGGTTGGGGTACTAAGATTAACCTGTTTGAGTAATTCCTAGGGGCGATGGTGCTCATTTAGAAAGCTCCACTATCTGACTTTGCTTTTCCCATCGTTGGCAATGAGTCAATCCGGTTTTCCAGTTTTTGTAGATGAAATAAGGTACCTCGGCTTATACTCCGGTTGGCTTATACTGTAGTATATATGGTAACTAGTTACAAGCTGAACTAATTTCAGAAAGTTGTTAAACTTTTTCAAAAACAGTTGATTTATTAAACAAATAAACAATGATTTTACAATCAAAATGTGACCAGTATTGCCGGCAAGAACATACACAAAACTGGTGTTGCCCTTTAAGAATTGTTGGCGTGGCTGGCGGTTTTTCTCTTTGGTAGAACTCATAGCACACGTGTTCTCTGTGCCATACTGATTATATTGTGAGAAGTGCCTGATAACTGCCCTGAAAGGATCCCATTGTGCTGGCCTGGCTTGTTTGAGCCGTCTCCGTGCAGCCATGCACACCTAAAAAAACAAACAGCATTGTGGGAGGAAAAATCCTCAATGCGCCAGTGAAGCGTTACAAGCGTGTCCCGGCGGTATTTTCCCATCAATATGGATGTGAACGCAGGCTTATGCCAGAGGTTGTCACCAACGGGAATATCAGCTTTGTGTGATTCCAATACTCCGAGGCCAGGAATTTACCCCTAAACTCATGTTGGATGTACAGTAAATATATACATAGCATAGCAATGATTGTGCTGGCTCAGCTCCTGTCCTGATCTAACCCCCACCATCGCTTATTGTGTGGAGCGGACTTCCCAGTGCTGGGGGAGAAAAATCTAGCCTTCATAATTGTAAAGTTTTTCATATCATAATATTGAGTACACACAAACATAAATTATTTAGAGTGTATATACGAGCCAATAACAAAGTATACGGATCATTTCTGCAGCACATGAACGTTCCTGGATGATGCTTCCCTTTACAATGCTGTTGATCTGCTGGAAAACCCATGTGCTTCTATTTACTGCTGCTGGAATTTATCCTTACATAGTTCATGTACATTTGACCTGCATTTCCAGTATCCCAAATCCGAACAATGTGGATCGCAGAATTGTAAATTCACCGTGTCTGGCTTTCTATCATGTAGATAGGTTCTTACTTCAGTTAGGCTTTAAAACTGGTGCATGATGGAACTTCATTGTATCGAATAACTTCTCTGGAGCATTCGACTCCTGAAATATGATGAACAAGCAATGTGCAAATGATGAAAGAGTTTATTTTTCCTTCTTACTTGGCCAAATGTGCGGTTACTACATCTGGCCTTAATTTGTTTGTTTGTGAGATATTTTGGAGATGTTCATGTTGCTAATGTAATATATTCCACCTTCCATGGTCTGTGAATTAACTAGCATTTCAGGATGTTTGTTTTTTTATAAGGAAAACTCTGCTCATGGCCATTTGCCTTAGAGCAATGTTCCTCATGTTATAACTGTGCCCCATGTGTCATAATTAGGGCCTTGTGGAGGACAGGTCACAATTCTCTATCCTGCCCATTTGTCATTGTGATCACACAAACCATGGTGTACCCTGGATTTCAAATTGCAGACTAAAGAGATGGAGTCCTGTATAGAGAACTCGTTTGCTTGAGGTCCAATAGTAAATAACCAGAGGTAGGTCTAGGATAAAACATGAAACAGACCTGACACCTCACCTAGTAATTCTATAACCTTCTGATTGAGGTGGAAGGCACTGCAGTAGGAGATGGAGTCCTATATAGAGAACTCATTTACTTGAGATCTGATATTAATCAATCAGAGTTAGGTCTAGGATAAAACCTAAAATAAATTTGACACCTCACCTGATTGGTTGAGCGCACAGCAGTAAAGGTTCTCATACATGGGTCGATACCCATGCAATCGACTCACCATGCTGTACTTGGCCATAGAATGGGAATCGATGTGCAAAGTTCAATGGTACCCTGGACCTTCTGGAAAATATGTCGCAACACTGGCTGGGAGCTCCTGACAGGCAGCGATGAGACACAGGATCGCTGCAAAGGAAGGAGGGAGGCTGTGTGTAGACATACCTCTTTCCCCTGCCAGGATCTGATCACGGGCTGTGTGCTAAGGGGGGACAGGGGCCCTCCTTCCTCCTTCTTTCTGCGCTGCTTGTCAGATCGACTGGGATTTACTGACATGTCCATTCCCAGTTCGACCAAAAGGGCATACGCGTCTTGATTTTGTAATAGATTTGAGCACAACCGAACACTGCAAATGTGCACGTTGCTCGATTGGGCTTGAATCTATTACAAACATGTAAGAGATTATGACATACTTTTAACATGTGTACTTGATGTTGAAAGTACATTTATCCTTTAAAAAGCCACAATTGCAAAGAAAAAAAATTTGGGTTATTGTAGCATTCTCCATTTAATATCTAATGTAAGCAATAGATTTATTTCCAGGCCACGCCCTTCCAATTTAAGTTGTATATCTGTATTACCACCATTTAATAACTAATTTATTGTTGAATATTGTTTGGAATAATGCCACCTCTGGCTATGAACACCTCTAGGCAGCACAAAGCTTTGTGTCCGTTGATTGCCCATTGCCCTCTTCCTGCTGCTGTTGATCTAAAGAAGAAAAGTCAAGGAAATCAAAAGCTTATTCTTACAATGGCGAACTGCAATTTATATATAGTTTATCATTTCATTTGATATGTTTCAGCTCTGATGTTGAATTTATTTTTGTTTCTTTCTTTTGTTCCAGCATCCATTTCAGACAACTGTCAAGACTGCTGTTCCCAAAAATCTCCTGAGAACAACTCTCTGACATACACCACCCATCACTGCCCCCAATCCAATCGGGTCTAGGAGTGATTGAGGTGCACCAGGGATACAGTGCCACAGGACGTAAAGGAAGGCAGCCTAGTTGAGTGTTGACCAAGACTCGCCAACTACCGAGGGCAGACCTTCAAGCAAGGACAGGCCTTACTTATCAAACCGCGGGGGGTGGGAATGGGCAGAGCGGGCACTGGAAAGAGGCAGAATCAGGCCCATCTGTTCGTGTGCGTGAACGTTTGTGAGCGTGTGTGTTTTGATGATGAGAGCAATTGCAGGCCTGATAAGAAGATGGAAATGTTTACAGATAATAAAGGGCGTCCTTCTTGTTATTCTTTCGTAAAATGTTGCCTGCACATGTACGTGGGTGTGGGAGTGTTTAATTTTCTTTCTGTATCAAGGTATAGACTCGCTGCTGTATAAATTGGCTTCCAGTGAAGACTCTTCTTGATTGTGCTAGGAAAAGGACTAAGTCATGAAGGTCCAAAATAACTAGCTAGTTCAAGGACACCACAATGTTTTTGTAGCAAAGAAACACTAGGAAGGGTATCATCTGTTTTGTACTTGGTGGGCTACCAAAGTGGTGAGAAGAAGGGGCTTCTGCTTAATCTGTCTTGGGAGGCTTTGACGTCGGGGAAACTATTACTTGTTCTTCCAGGCCAAGAGCGTGTTTTCAGGCTTTTCTTTCTTAATTTGGTGCAGTTGTCGCTGTGCATTCTCTGCAACACAAAGTGAAATTATGACAACGGCCAACAACATCACAAGAAAATATGCTCTGTTCTTGTTGCAAGGCCTTCTGGGTATTTCTACTATTTGATGACTTTAGTTTTTTTGTGTCAAGTGGTGATAAAAATGCAAAATGTTTTATGTATCTCTTGGGAAGTTTGAAGAATTTTATGGCAACAAATCTGCTGGGCCAACCAGTATTATTAAGTCAGCCTAATACAGGTCAATGTGCCGGACAGAGATTGCAATCTGTGAATGTATTTAACTGCAGATCATTGTGCGAAATTTACATTCAACCAATTGCAGGTCTTCTTTGCTTGATACGATTTCCAACATAACCATTACAAAATACTATGGTAAAATTAGGTTCTTCAAATACACCTTAGAGATGGCAATCCTAGGGCAGCTTCCACCTTAAAACTGAACTACGCTTTTGTTTGTTTTTTGTGGTGGTGGGTCCATTTTAACTAGATTATACATTGCTAGGATTCTAGCAAGCCTTATTCAACCTACTACCCCTCTAGTAAAAAATACTTAAACATTTTTTGTTCCACAGGGAGGGTCAGGCTACCATAATCAATTGACCAGACTCAATATTGCAATGACACAAGCTTTAGGGAAAAGTGGTGACCCAAGCATACCAAGAAGAGACCCTCAAGTATTCTGTAACCTGTTATTTTCTGGTAAATGAATACATTTTAATTGCTCATCGGTGGTAACAAAAAGGTAAACATGATTAATACCTAACTCTTCCAAGGATATGGGTTTTCACTCTCAGCAGATTTATTTTCCCCCTTCAAACTTAGATAAATATTTTTTTCTTAAGACAATTTCACTTATGGCAGGTAAAACATGGTGCTAAAATGAAACTAATAATTACATTGTTCAGAATTAACATCCTGGTGCCTAACAAAAATGGTTAACCAAATGTTGTGGAGCCATTTCTACCCAAGTGTCAATTTAGCTGTTATTAAGAAGCCCTGAGATGTAAGTTATGAAACCCTATATTACTCTCCGGCCGTTTGTCACCTTGTTGAAAAGATTCTCTCCATTTCTTCTCTGCAATGAGTGCAAATAATGCCTAGAGGTGTCCAAACATTGCCTTGGGGGTGATGCAGTGGTGATCATGTGATGAAACT
Source organism: Ptychadena robeensis (assembly GCA_036250615.1). Taxonomy (NCBI): domain Eukaryota; kingdom Metazoa; phylum Chordata; class Amphibia; order Anura; family Ptychadenidae; genus Ptychadena; species Ptychadena robeensis. Next base: position 91,775,287 of record CM070037.1, read on the forward strand.
GTGGGCGCATCCTCATGGCGACAACAGACAGCCTCTAGGAATTATCTCTGCTTATTGCAAAGAATAAGCATTTTTTTTTAAGTTCAGGAAATGTAGAAAGATAACAACGTTCCCTTCACACGTCATTAATGATGCTGGTGATGCATGGAATTGGCACACCAATGGGGCCATTGGCCCCAAGGGTCGGCCATTACAGTCTCTTGGTCTGGACCCTTTATTAAATTTAAGGAGCCAATGTGGCCCACGAGTCAAAAAGTTTGCCCACCCCTGATCTAGGAATAAGAATAATCCTATAGTTTGGACACCATATAGCATCTCTGCCTATTAGTATTCTACACTGCAGTACGCATAAGTAATAATCAGATTGTAAAGGGAGTTCGTTCTTAGAAAACATTTATATAACAGTGTTTAAAGTGAGATCTTACAGATATCTTAATGTGCTCTTATTTTCTGTGAGGAATCTGGGTATGGTTGATCACCTTCACTTTAAACAGGTCAACCAGTTGCATAACTTTTTTATGGTCTGGTTTATATAAGATCTAACAAGCATCATTGATTGGCTAACAAATTGGGAAAGTTTTAAGATTTTTTTTCTTCCTTTTTATGAGAGTGTAGCATGCATGGTTCAGTAAGATCTTTTGACATCTTTTTGGTCTTTAAGAGGGGCCTACTATCTAGTCCAATCTCCATCACAAAGAGAATGTCTATAGCGATTCAGAACTACTTTCTTCGCAACATGTTTGAGATTCCTAACCATATAAACATTCCTTTTAGCCAAATGTAGTTGCCAATGCTTTTACTTCCTATATAAGTGACATCTTGTGAGCCCCACAGCAGTCACAAACTGGCATTGGGCATACCTGTTAGTGGTGTAAATCCACTGAAAACTTAAATAAATTAGGAACTTATTTAGTCTACATTAAGAAACTGTGTCATCAAGAGTTTGTGTAAATAGCTGAAATCTGCATAAGTTATTACTCTTTTTCATTTTATTTACTAGCAGGTCTGTTTGCCTCTTAGAACTCATTCGGTGAAGGGTTACATTGACTCTGTTAGGGATGTAAAGGTTATGATGAGTGAGCTATGTCACTCTCTTTAATGGGTATTCTGTAATGTAACAACCAGGCAGGTATAATATTAGCAGCTGAATCTTACAGGAGCAACGAAATCCCTTTAATTATACAATCCCTAGATCACTTTTATAACCTGTAGTGATGTTCAAGGTTGAAGGATGGACTTACATTAGTACATTAGCGATTATGAATGCCTCGTTATTGTGGGGACTTAAGGTCAGATACATAAAATTTAAGTAAAGGTGCCCATACACATATAGATGGGCCCATGAATGATGACCTGATGTCACCACGCAGTACCCGAGGGCCTGTCGATTGGACAGGAATCAAGGCGCACCACTTTAGGTGATCAATTCCTGTCCAATCCAGAGGAATGAGATCAGGATTTATGAGCATGTCTGTTACCTGATCAACCGGCTTGTATTTGATTCCAACAGGGGTGGGTACGTGATCAAGTGCCCTTCTTTACATTTATGGGCACCTTAAGTAGATGTCTTCAGGTGGAGCCATGGTGATTATCCATCTGATCAACTGTCTACCATATTTTATAGCATATACTGTAATGCAGACAATGGCCCCCGTTGTAGAATGTATTTTGGGATGTTGGCAGCTTAGGAGAAATGCTGTACTATTGTGAGATTTATTTCAGATTGTACAAAGCTTGTTGACCTGGTTTGGGGGTTGGTATAGGAAATCTAAATAGAACTAAAAATTTGCACTTCAGATCACCTTAATGAGGACAAATGCAATTATTGTTGAAATCATTGATAAGTTGTACGTGACTTATGGTTTTATTTTAGCAAAAATTAAAATAATTACACCAGGCCACAGAAGACAGATCTGACCTCAAATAACTCATAATAAAAAATAATGACTTGCTCTTTAGTATCCATCATTTATGTACACAACTGTGGCCCATGTTATTGGAGTGTATAGCCACAAAGCCCCTCCAAGTTTAATGGAGCACAGAGAGTTCTCTGACAGGAGGAGAGACTTTCCAGGCTTTGATTCTCCTTGCCTACCTCCCAAAGATGAGAGTGCCGAGTCTATTTTTTTGGTTTTTGTAAAACATACATACCTCTGCTTTTACCATTCCCTTTAAGTACTCTAACTGGCACATTCCACCCAAAAGTTTTGTTGAGCAGTTTATCAGCATTGATGGGTTGTGTCTGCTCTCAGGCATCCACAATGGCCATATGCACAAGTATACTTAACACAGTGCTTGCCCTGCATACAAGCCAAGCTCCATTCAACTACCTCTTTGCACAGTTCACTTGTGTACAATTTATGAAAGCAGAGCTAAGAGCTGGAATGGGGTGACAATGACATTCACCCTTTATCATACTGCCAATGTTGTATTTGTTGACGCTGGACCTGATCCCAGTGAATTTATTGATTTTGTATTAAGGGTCTGTTAAGGAAACCTGCTGTGCTCAATCCTATATTGACAGATTAGTCTACACTGCCAATGTAGACCAAAATCCAAATTTCCATATTCTGGCATATTCCCCATGGACGTGGCACAGAAAAATGATATATCTGCTGTGAATATTGCGGGAAAATGAAGTTGCATCAAGACGTACGTGCCCTGATTTAGCCTTTGTTGTAAATATAAACTAGAAAATATGTAATCTTTGTGTTTGTGAGGTTTGGTGTCCTGACCACTGCCTAAAAGCTCAAGTCCAGCCAAAATCGGATTTTGTTGTATTTCAAAAATTTTAGTTGAAAGCCCTTCCTATTTTATACACTGAAGTATTCACCGATGCAATGTCCAGAACAGGTCTCCTCCAAAACTTTAAGGTGGGTTTACACGTGTAGATTTTTTTGTTCAAAGAACTAATGATTTTGTGGTTGATTGAGCAAAAATCTAGAATGGGCAATTTGTTCGATGGATACATTTTGTTCGACCACAAACAAAAAAACTTTCAAAAGGTCAACGAACATGTTGGTAAATTTTTATCTGTTGTCATTTTGAATGTATTTTTGATATCGACGATGGACGAACAAAAAAATATACTGTTACATTTGATAAATGGACGAACGATGTTCGACAACAACATCAAATAAAAATCTAATGTTACATTCCATAAATCAACGAACGATGGTCGATAACAACATCGAACAAAAAATTTAATTGGCAGTTGATTAAAGAAAAAATCTACACGAGTAAACCCACCCCACGTCTTGGCCATCATGAGATATCTCCTGCGTATACAGTGGAGGAAATAATTATTTGACCCCTCACTGATTTTGTTGTCCCTGACAAGAATGAAAAGTCTCAGACAGGTATCATTTCAATGGTAGGTTATTGTAACAGTGGCATATAGCACAATCAAAGGAAATCGAAAAAATAACTTTAATAGCAACTGTATTTGCTTTCTGAGTAAATAAGTTTTTCACCCCTACCAACCATTAAGAAGTTGGCTCCCAACAGAGTGTTAGACACTTTCTACTACTAATTAGTCACCTCATTAAGGACACCTTTCTTACTAGTTCACCTGTAATGAAAGATGACCTGTCCACAGAATCAATCAATCAAGCAGACTCCAAACTCTCCAACATGGGAAAACCAAAAGTCTGTCCAGGATTTCGAGACAAATTGTAAGACCTGCAACAAGGCTTAATGGGCTACAAAACCATTAGCAAGTAGCTGGGAGAGAGGTGACAACTGTTGTTCGATTGTTCGAAATGGAAGGAGCACAAAATGACCATCATGACCTCATCTCTGGTTGGCTCCACGTCATATCTCACTCGTGGGTGTGTCAATGGTTCTGATAAAGGTGAAAAGCACCTAGAACTACATTACGGGAGGTAGTTAGTTTAATGACCTTATAATTAGCAGGGACCACAGTCACCAAGAAAACCATTGGAAAACATTACATACCGCAAATGGAGTAAAATCCTGTCAGGGCTCGCAAGGTCCCCCTGCTCAGGTAAGGCACATGTGAGGCCCGTTCTGAAGTTTGGCAATGAACCCTTGATGATTCAGAGAGTGACTGGGAGAAAGGTGCTTGTGGTTGATGAGACCAAAATATAGTCTCTTTGCATTAACTCTAACTCGCTGTGTTTTGGAGGAGAAAAATGTCTGCCTATGACCCCCAAACCCGTCCCCAGCCTGTCAAGGCATGTGGGGGTGGAAACATTTTGCTTTGGGGGTTGTTTTTTCTGCTAAGGGTCACGACAACTTAAATCGCATTACGGGAAAATGGACGATGCTCATTAATCGTGAGCGACATACCTCCTTCTCTGCCAGGAAACTGAAATGGGTCATGGTATTGGTGTGTTAATTCAGCATCGACATGACCCAAACATCAGCAAAGGCAACAAGGAGTGTGCTCAAGAGAGACATTAAGGTCATGTGAGTGGCCTAGTCAGTCTCCGGACCTTTAATCCAATAGAAACCTATGGAGGGAGCTCAGTCATAGTTGCAAAGACGCCTCGAACCTTATGGATTTTTAGATGATCTGCAAGAGGAGTGACCATAAATTCCTCCTAAAATGTGTGCTAAACTTTGGTTCATCAATTACAGAACATTTGCTTATTTTTGTTTTAGAGGTTATTCAAAACGTATTTCACTCAATGACATGTCAAATCAGTTCTAATCTTTTATTTAAATTATTTTTTTTCGTTTTCCTTTTTGATGTGCTAATCTGCCACTGTTACAATAAACATACCATTGAAATGATATGTTTCTGAACTTTTTCAATTTCTTTGTATTCATTGGACAAACTTACAAATCAGTGAGGGGTCAAAATAATCTTATTGTCCTCCACGTGTATATGCCGGGATTGTGTAACAGTTGAAATGCAAAGTACTCTCTATTAAAATTGTGGGGGGAATTATTGATCTCAATACAGTTGTGCAGTTCTGCATTAACAATGTATTGCGGTCTGAAGGCCTGTGTCCAAGAAATAACATAATTTGATACAAAGTTTGGTATAAATCACATGGAAAGGATGGATTTATGGAAAGTCTCTAATATAAATAAACCTTCTGGGGACAAAACGAGGTGTGTATTCTCTTCATTTCCTGTTGCAATCTTTCAAACATGAGTGAAGATGGATCCTTCCAACAGAACTTAAATAAAAATTTAAAAAATGTTTGTGCAGAAACCTGTTACCTTACCCATTTTAAATAACTTTTTTGGCGTGGAGTTTGGCTTTAAAACAAAATAAACTACTCAATTTGAATTTTCTGCATGACAATGATTCTGGTATGGGCCTTCAGTATGTGTATCCTGCCAAGTAAAACCAAAAGATCAATCATAAGTCAACTAAAGCTAGCATACATGTTTTCGATTCCATGGCCGATTCGATCACCCATCCGATCGATTTCCGCCGTGCAGAGGATTCGGATGTCTATCGATCGCCAATTAAGCTGTCCCTACAACCTTGGGCCAACCGCTTCCTGGGTCGATTCTGTGCCCGATCAGATTCAGTCCCCCTGATGTGTGCTGAATCGGATCGAAAACCAACATGTTTGTTCTCTGGCAGATCCAATTCTGGCCCCCGATCGATCGGGTACGTGATTAATCGGGCAAGTGGGCTTTCACGCTTTCCGGGACGTAGTCGATTATCGTGCAACGCACCGTAATGGATGTCCCTTTGGGAATCGACCCGTGTATGGGGACCTTAAGAGTTGCAATATCATGTATATTTGGTAGGCAGCATTACAGGGCTGTTTCTGCCAAGCTGGATAGCCCAAAAAAAAAAAAAAAACTGTGATCCGGGACAGGCATTTCAGTGCTATCCTGCCATGCCATTTCATGATTAAAGCATGTTTAATGAGGATTTTTCTAGAGAAAAAATATTAAAGTATATTTTATTGTTTTTATACTAAACCTATTGCTGGGAAGGGGTTCTGTTAAGCTTTTGCGGTGGTGTGAGTCAATGGTGACAGCAAAAAGGTTATAATGGGAATTTTCCTTGGTGATACTTATGTTTAGAACCTGCGTTTATTGTATATGTACATACATGTATAAATTATGTCTTTTTCTGGAGCCTGTGTCCTGTGATTTTTTTGGAAAGATTGAATGTACAACGTACAACAAACTGGTCATTCTACAACTATAAGGCTTTGTTTCCATTGCGTTAGGACCCCTCCACTGAGGGTACACGCTTAGCGGGGGTCCTAACGTAACAGATAGACTTACCTGCTCGGCAAAGGGTTTGTCTTCATTGTGCCTAGCCAATCCGCCGGTGTAAGACTGACCGTATTCGAGTACTTTCAGCCTTTACACCGGCCGATGTGTAAACGGACCATTCGCCGGCAGGCAATGTCTATGGGATGCGTAGGGGTCCCGACATATAATGGAAACAAGACCTAAGAATGACCATTGCAGCATCAGAGATCATCTTCAGGGCTCTATTTCCAACGTAGCCTATCATCTGTTTACCATTCTATAATGGTATGTGTTACATTTTTATAAAATATGTACAGTGTGTACTGGGTAATACACAATGCAGTGTCTGTTCTGTGGTCTAGTTTGAAAGAGCTCTAAAGCTAGCCAAACATTTTTCCTTTCTGTCGACCGAAACGATCAATCGATCAGGATCGATTCCTGCCCACCAGAAAAAAAAACGATATAGAAGAAGTGATTCAACAGAAGGCAATCGGAAATGCTGGTATTTTTAGGTAAATCAGTCGCAATCAATGTATCGTTAGTGGTGACCCTCGATCGATTCCTGTTCGATCGGACTAGTGAAGTATATAAAACCCACCACCCAGACATCATTTCTGAGCTAATGGATTAGAGAAATCGAGCCTTTTTTGAGAGCCTGCGTTTCTGGCCAGAGATCAAAGCTTTGTGATTGATCCGTGATTATTTGATCATATATTCCAATCGAATTGAGAGACATAAAAGAATCAACCCATCTATGCCTACATTAACCCTCTGGGTGGTTTGAGGTTTTCGCGCCATCATGTCACCGGCAATCGCGGCGGAGTACACTGTGTTCGGGCAAACCGCTAGGGAGGTTAAAGCCCCCCCATGCACCTTACAATGTTACATACAATTTCTGTACAATCAACTTTTCTTCTACCAAAACCATGTAATATGAGAAGCTTTTTAACCCTTCCAATCACTATGTATTCTATCAGGGAGGACCCACCCTTCTGTGAAGAAAGAGATGCTACCACAAAGACATGGCAGTGTGCTAACGCAATCCTTTAAGCCCCCCATAGACCCTAAGGGCCCCCATACACCTTTAGATCTCCTTTTGTTTTACCAAAACCATGTAATATGAGGGACTTTCTATACAATCAAGTGTGTTCAATCAAAGAGGACCCGGCACTACATAGTTGTTGGTGGATCTAAAGGATATGACAGACATCTAAAGGTGTATGGCCAGCTTAAGATCGATCCATACAATCTCCATCAGATCTACCAACAACTGTGTCGTATAGTGGCCTCCCTGATAGAATACATAGTGAAGGTTTAGAAAGGTCCTCATATGACATGGTTTTGGTAGAAGAAAATTTGATTGTACAGAAATTGTATGGAAAAATTGTAAGGTTATGGGGTTCTTAAAACAGAGAAAATAACATCATACCACATTACGTGACAGCATAAAATGTTGAGGATAGTCATCAGGCAAGAAGGTGACCATTTTAGGAATCATCTAGGAAGGAGTTCAGATTAGGCATCAGGAAGGGGTGCAGATTAGGCATCAGGAAGGAAGGGGTTAAGGAAAGGCATCAAAAAAGAAGAGGATAAGGCCTGTTGCCCAACTACCACTTTCTCCTGGTATGTGTTTAGCAACCAATGCATGGAGAACCTCGTGATATACTGAAGGGGTCCGACAGAAGGACCCGACACTGAACTCAGGGATCAGACACAAGGGCCTGCTACTGTACTCAGGGACCCAACACTGGACTGAGGGGGTCACATAAAAGGACCTGGCACTATATATGGTGGAGGAGGCCTGACACTGTACTCAGAAGACCCACAAAATAATTTGTCACTGCAACTCAGTGGGGCCCTAAGTTCAGTGTCAGGTGCGGTTGTGTCCCCTCCTAGTACATTGTGAATTCCTTAAGAATACCCATAAGGTTAAGTCCTAGTGAGAGCCCCTTGAGTACAGTGTTAGGTAATTTTGTGGGGTCCCTGAGTACAAAAGGATAACACATACAGAAGTGAGCATTGTCTGATTATCCCAAATTGTAATGCCAATTTGATGCATGTGATCTTTTCTGTAATAATGTATTTTTTTATTATGAAATATAAAAAACTAAATTAAAAATTGTATTCTTTCACTTTCAAGTTAAGTATGGAAAGACCATAAGAGAAAAAAATGAATCACAAATAAAACTTACAAAAACAAAAGTAACAAAGAAAAAATAACAAAAAACAACCCTCTCTGCTTCATCAAATTCAAAAAGCAAAAAAAAAGGAATTCAATTTTTCTTACCTCTGGTAGAGAAATGCTCCAAAAGCCTAAAACTTACCTGCTGTGCTCTCATGTGTCTCATCTGTCTTGTGGATGTTAGTGAGTTGCAGTAACAGGTATGACCATTAGATGGAGTATCGTATTTTGTGCCCGATAAGACGCCCCAGTTGATAAGATGCACCATCGGCCAGAGAGTTTTATTTTGGTCAAAAAAGAAATAAAACAAAAAACTAACTGCCAGACAGAGCACCGTGGCAGCTGACAGCTTCCCTGTCCCTTTTCTGCCATACGAAGCAGTGCTCTGTCTATGACCTTCCTACTGAGTGCTTCCCCGCCTCTGTCTGAGCTTAGCTGAGGGTGGTTGTGCATCTGCTTCATAAGACTTTCTCCCCACAATTTTGAGGGGGAAAGAGAACAAGACGAAAAATACATTACATTTTTTGTGAAAACACATCTCTGTAGGCTTGTAAAGGAGACATGATAACGAGCCTGTTACAGCCATAGAGTTTTTTTGGCAGAGAGAGGTGGAGTCACAAGGAAAAGTCATCTCATTACAGGTAAACTTTTTTTATTTTTTGGACAGGTCATCTACATAATGGTGTGCTTGTCATTTTGGGACATAAAGTATATTAGGTGAGTTAAGGTGCACTTTAATTAATCTAACATGCAAATGGTGCTTACCTACATCTACTGATCCAAAATCTGACTTAAGGCTTAAATGTGGCTGTAGGGCTACTCCAAACTTGACAGCATGCCACATATTTAAAAGCAAAACAGACAGTGCGTAGGTCATAGTGTAGTGCAGTGTAGTGTGATGGGATAAACTACTGAGACCAGGTTCTTTTAATGCCTGATGTACCCCTGTCTTTATGGCTTCACACACCACTCGGTCACCATCCATTTGCAATAATCGATTCTCCACTTGGCTGGTTAGAGGATATTTACAAGGCTTTACTGTAGGGATAGTATTTACAGGCTCACACCAACCCCAAGGTCAGGAATGGGGCACACAACCTAGGGACTACTGTTCCAAAGGAATGCCTAACTAGCCTGCTGATCGTGGAAGGAAGTAGCTGCAGCTCTCGCCCAAGATGTAGTCAGTCCAGGAGGGTAGGCTTGTTTCAGACTATAGGCCTCAACTCTGCTCCGTAGATGCACAGCAATCCTCACAGGATGCAGGAGACCACAGAATAGCCCATAACAGAGTGATTCATGACCTAGGACCAGGGAGTGGCAAGAACCAGTAACCGGGCAGATTAGTGAGATACACAAGAAGTGGGGAGGTAACATCTGGTAACATCTCACATAATACATTTTCCAGACATAAACACATTTACAGACATACAGACATGTCATGGACTGACCCATTTATTATACATTTCTTAGTGTGTTTTCCCCTACAGTACAATAGTAGTTTGTCCTGCTCAACTGGACTTAATAAATTGTGTTGATGATCATTCACAGTCACTTCAAACCACCTATTCAGCTCAAATGAGTTTAAGGATCATACCCCAATAATTATATCCTCAATATACAAACTTCCTAATCCTGTCACTATGGGATATGTCAGAGTGGGAGATGCAAAATATTGGGACCAGCAAATTCAAGTTACATGTTTACCAACTGCAGAGGCAATAGAACCATAGCAATCTAAAGCAACGCAATTGTGCGAAAGAGCCTGCGCTGACACATTAGAGACCTGCGCAAGGCCCCATTTCAGTTTATCATAAAGCTATTCAATACAGGCCACAGTCACAGGAGAAAATAAACCAAAAGTTTTACATTTCTATATCTCTTATAGCACCATTATCCGTTAAGTTCCCCTTCCCACCTAATTTGAGTTTGTTGTGCTGCATCTGCATCATCAGCACTTTTACCAGATTCCTACCTTCAACATGTGAACTAATTTTAATTGGCAATTGCACCTTGTTTAGGAGTTTTTCGAATAACTTCCAAATAATCCTATGAGTTGAAATTTTGTGAACATCTATATTGAAGCAGACCTACCACATCGCAGGTTGTGCATTTTACACTATAGGTAGAAGCGAGATTGTACCTCCTACTGCTGCAGTGATGAGAGGTGCTCCTCCCAATATGAGTGTCTCCCCCCCCCCCCCCCCCCCCCCCCCCCGCTGGATGTGCACCTCTCATTACTGCAACTGCAATGCTCAAGGGGGGTTGTTCACTCAGGGCACTGATTGGCCTAGGACCGCCCCTGTGTGTGGGGGGGGGGGGTGGCTCTAGAGCGTCTGAAGAATGGGGTGGAAGTGGCTAAACATTCGGGAAAGTATGTTTTTTTTTTTTTTTTTTATTGTGTAGCAGTTTTCCCAGCTGTAAACTGCCGACAGGTGAGTAATATGTCTATTTAATGCATGTGTCTTTTTAATTTTGAGTTTAGAAACGCTTTAAGCATTCCATAAAAAAGGTGGTGGTTCCTTAAAAACTCATGTCCAAACAAATAATAAATAAATCTATATAATGAACATTATCTGGCTCTACTGACCCTTTTGGCATGATGTCATAATGATGAAATAATGTACTTGCACATAAAAAAATAAAAAATAAAAACATTCCATCAAGCTTAGATGGATCAGGGGTGTCATTACTACCTAGACATCCTATAAACCCGCACTTGACCTGAGACATCAGTATATAAGAAGTTTCCGTCTGCACCATCTACAGCCAACCATGTTCCATGTGATTCGTCACTGCAGCTCTGGAACTGGTTAAGAAATACAATACCGTTTTGCCTGAATGCCAGGGAGGGTCTGGACCCTTCTCCAAATACACAATGGATTCAGGTATTTAAAATAACATAACAATCCATCACATAGTTCTTCCTCCACACATTGTACCCATTAGGGGGGCTCAACAGTAAGATTAACCCCTAAAATACTGAGCCAGCAAGCAACTATCTACATCTTGTCCTCTGAAACTGAATAAACAAGCAGAACACATCTGGAACATATATCCCTTGCTGAATCTATTATAAATGCCATATTGGGCCTTTCCAAGCCTTGAAGTGTCCGAATTAGTTCTATTATTAACTTTCAAAAGTTAAATTTTATTACTTTCAAAAGTTTATGTCTTAACTGATAATATTTTTTAAAAAAATCTGAACTTTTTCTTTTTTTTAAAAAATGATCTAATGAACTAGTTTTATTTATTAGAGGGCACTATAGGTATCCATAGCAACCAATCAGAAAACACATTACAACTGCAGGGGATTGTTCTAGTTCCCTGAACCCTTTTAGGAGTGCGGGAACCCATTCCAGAGGTGACAGTTAGTGATGGCTGAACTATCCACCCGTAGGACGGTTCGCAGCAAACATGGCATGTTGGCATGTTGTCTTCCGGCTGGCTGGGTCAGGTGGGACAGCCAAATGTGTATTTTTCCATCCCGGGCCAGACCCCCCCTATCCAATAGGAAAATAATAAAAAGGGTAATTTAATTTTTATTAAAAACAAAAATTACATTAAAAAAGCATGGGGTCCCCCAGTGCATACCAAACCCCCTGTTAGCAAAGGGTCTGGTATGCTCTGTATAGGAGATCCCCGAACAGTGTGGAGTCCCCCCCCCCCCCCCCCCCCCCCCTGAGCATACCAGACCCCCTGCTGGCATAGGGTCTGCTGTGTTTTTAAAAAGGAGCATACCAGAACCCTTTTGGCAAGCCTGCAAGGACAGGAGGGGGCATCGTCCGATAATCTCTGGCCGATGCCATTAGTTTCAATGGAGACCAGCGTCTCCATTGAAGCTAACGGGCGGCACACAAAGTGGGCCTGCCAATGCTGTCAGCGCTGGAGAGCAGCATGATGACGTCATCACGCTGCACTCCAGACCTGATCTGAGTGCACTCGGTACGTGTGTGGGGCCCTTAACTGTTTTTACAGTGTGCCCAATCCTGCCTTTGATATGCTAACAAGGGACACTATGGTTACTGGCCATACTGAATCTTACTGAATAATATCAGTATATGCTATATCATATTTGGGTTGTCTTGGACTTTTTCCTGTAACACTATAATGTAAAGCTATTTTAATTTCTTTTTGAGAGCTTGAGGAACCCTGAAGGGTTTGATGTGGAAATTCTAACAAGCTCCTGAGGTTGTCACCTTTGCCCCATACCTTACCAATGACTATTGTGGTACCACTGTGATGAGGTTCATACTAACCTAATGCTGGAGAGAACTGAGAATGTAAGGGTACAAAGCTACCGTCCTTTTTTTTTTTTTTAATACCATGAAATGTGTATTTTTCTGAAATTTAGAATATGAAATTCACTTTTAGCAGGATCTTCTATATATCGATTTAAATAAACTCCCAGTTTCTTTTTCACATTGTGAATCTAATTGGGGTTTCTGTACATTAAATATTTTATTATTCCCTTTATTAACATTTCTTTTTAATTTTTTCTATGAAATTACACTCCCTGTAACTTTTTGGACTGATGTTTGATATATACATACTTATTAAAGAAAGTTGATCTTGAATCTTCTCCCAGAGTTCTCTTATACTGACAAGTTTTTCATTTCAGGACCCCTATAGCTAAGAAAACTTCTGCTCTCTACATATGAAATTCCTTAAGCTTATTACACAATATGAGCATAAAGCACTAGAATGCTTCTGCTACCACACATACTAAAACTGAGGCTTTGGCAGATTATATCATACATAGCACTGCTGCATTCAATATTTTTCTCTGAGAATTCTCCAAGTAGCTAAATTCAAACCATAGGTAGTATAATAAACTAAAAGCTTTCTTTGTTAAAATTTAAAAATAAAGACAACAACTGTGGGCAATGAAAAGATCCTGATAGGGGCCAACAGTAAGTGACTCTTCTCTGTGGCACAAGCAGCAGGAGAGTTGTCAGCATAATCAGTACAGGTAGCAGGATATTCAGGACAGGCAGGGAGCCATCAGCTTTGTCATGTCAGGTAGCAAGATAGTCATCATAATTTCTAAGACAGATAGCAGGAATGTTGCCAGCTTATTCAGAACAGACAGAGGACCATCCCCATTGTATGGATATGTAGCAGGAAAGCCGTCAGCATTCTCAGGGCAAGAGCATTGCTAGGATGTAGTGTAGTGCCACTGACAATGCAGGGTAATGTCCCTATAATTTTGCAGACCTCAGTCTGGTCCAGCGTGCGGGCAGCTGGGGAGCAAAATAGCACGTGTTGTTCCTGGAAGCCCCAGTTACGTGTTCTCCTCACTGGACTCTACCCTTGCCAATGTTCTGGTGAGGTTGCTGGGAGCCTCCACCATGTGGAGGACAGCTGCCAGCCGTTGGAGTCAGCGCCTACCTGCCAGTCTGCGGAGGTCTCCCTGTGATCGTGCAAGTACCATATCTAGCCTTACTTTCCCTTGCCCCCAGTGGGTGCAGCGGACTTAACTGTACCCTGGGGTACCCTTTTTTGTGCACTTCACTGTTCACTGGTTTAAAGTTTTCTTTTGTTCGTTACCAGTTGGCTCCTGTTGTTGGTTGATTCCTGAACCTTACAAGGACATGTAGCAGCATAGATATTAGCATGCTCAGGACAATACAGAGAACTAGCAAAGTAAAGATAGGTAGCATGTAGGGCCATTTCTCCCTCTATGCAAAGAATGCAAGTGCATAGGGCCCGCGTGCACAGCATTTTTTGCTAGCTAAAGCTTTTCTACTAGCACCCATCTCCACTCAACATCTTTTCTGGCAGCAAAAAAGCTGGTAGCATGAATGTTTTAATCACAGTTAGTACACTATGAAGGACAAATTCTGGGAGTAGTAGTAGCAGCAGTGTGGGGGAATTGACTTTTAGACTTTATAGACTTCATAGGGATGGTTGGAAGTTGACCATTTTGTCTCCAAAACCCCTGAATACAAATGAACACACTAGCATTTCAACATCACTTCCACTGCAAGGTTTTACCCCCATGCTGCTCCATAGGTTCTGATGGAGCTGCATGGGGGTAAAACCTTGCGGTGGAAGTGATGTTGCCCAACCTGCGGCCCTCAAAACCTGTTAATGCATATGGCATAGGAACTCTCCTGTTTACCAATCCTCCACTGATGCGTCCTCGCCTGGGAACTTCTTAGCAGTAAGACTTCAGCTGAGCACTCTAATTGCGTGAAAGCTAAAAGGGGTCCCAGACAGTGCCTGAGCGCCTATGCTTCCACTAGACTACTTTGATCTTGAGGCACATAACCTTTGTTGATATATATGAGACATTCTATATATCACCATGTGTAGTGACCTGCCTTTCCTAATCAACTTTGGCAGTCCTACATGTTATGTGTGGGCCTTTAGTGACACTGAGGGCCACACTTGTGGCCCTCCATATCACCTCAGTTGCCCACCACTGGTTTAGAAAGCCCCTCATATTACATGGTTTTGGGAAAACAAAAGGAAATTTGACAGAAAAATCTAAAGGCGTATGGGGAATCTAATTGGGGTTTCTGTACATTAAATATTTTATTATTCCCTTTATTTATTATTCCCATGGCTTCATTTCATTCCAAAATGCAAATATGCCAATCAAGAGGTTTGCTATATATTTGTCTCAGATACTAAATAAAAAGTACGGTAATAAGGGGTTCACAATGACAGGACAGGTTTCCTTTCAAAGGCTCTGCAGGTTATGTTGACCTACATTTTTTGTTTTTCTGTTAATTGTTTCTCTGGTTCCTGAACAAAAGTTGGATTTTCCATTAAAAGTAAGATGGAAAAACAAGTAAAGTGGATATAAAAGAGAGAAAGAATTCAGCCATGGGTTTCAGGGAATATGTGTAAGGAGTACGCCCAGAGCTCAGCAATGTGATGGCCACTGCTGGACAACATTTTCAATAAATCTGAGAATATGATATTCTTGGACTGCCTGGCTAACAACAAAGCCTGCTAAGATTTCCTTCCTCCCTACTTATTTTCTAGGCCACAAGACATCCACGTATTTCCCTCTGCTGGAATTACATTAACCTGTAATTTTAGGTTTTTGCTACTTTTAGATCTGCAATTGCAGCCCCTGCTCTTAAAATTAGCATGGATATGCCTCAGGCTGTCAATTGTATTTACACAGGTTTGAAGGAATTCCTGGTATTCAATGTGCGCAGTTATGGCGACTGGGTTCTGGATATCAGTAATGGGCGACTGGGTTCTGGTAATGGGCGACTGGGTTCTGGATATCAGTAATGGGCGACTGGGTTCTGGTAATGGGCGACTGGGTTCTGGATATCAGTAATGGGCGACTGGGTTCTGGTAATGGGCGACTGGGTTCTGGATATCAGCTCTCCAAGTGTCACACACTTGGAGAGCTGATATCCAGAACCCAGTCGCCATTACTGCGCACATTGAATACCAGGAATACCTTCAAACCTGACCCATAAGAGGAATCCTAGTTACTATCTTTACAGATTGTGATGGCACCCCGCTCATGACGGGCCGTTTTGGCCACTCGTTCCCCTCGAAGGCTAGTCCCTGAGGGACTTAGCCAACAGTGATTACTTACCTTAAAAAATATCGCATGTTAATGTATAAAATTGAATATACCCCCTGAAGAAGTGAACTATGAAACGCGCGTTGGGGTAGATTCTGTCGGTTGAATCACAACTTATGCTTGTAATACTTTTCTATATATGATAATCCTATATGTACCAACCTGTGTAATTTATATACTGTATACCTTGTATGCAACGTAAATCTATATATATCAGCTGTTTCTCTATGATAACATATACTCCACCTTGTGTAGAATTATATTTTTTTATGTTTTAATTAAAACTGCATGAATTGCTTACTTTGTCACCAATTTACTTTATACTATAACACCAATTCTGTGGCCTTAAAAGCCCCCCTTCCCTTGGGTTCATACCCCAGGGAAATTCAGGTGCTGAGGCGTATACACCCTCTCCACCTTCAACTCTAACTATTAGTTTGGGATGTGGCCACCCCTGTAAGAAATGCTCTCTTGATATATTACTTTTATATATTTAATATTTTTTTCCTGGTTTTCCTGCTTTAGAAACTGGGTGCGTCTTATAATCCCAAAAATACGGTACTTTTCGTTTTTACAAATCTTGGTCCCCATTTTTATTGTAACAATGTTTTGCATGGGTTAACTTGCACGTTTTTTCTGTGGTTATAATTATGTGGCCTTGGCCAAGGAAAAACAAGTCTTTGGTGTTTTGGTAGCAGCTAGTGCACTCTTTATTGGATTAAAATACTGAATTCGGTTAAGAAAGAACAGAAGACAAGGAACAGAAAGTTAACTAAATATTGTAGTAGTTTTCTATTTCAGAAGGAATATGTAACATATATTAATACTGATGATAACTGTCTTTTTAGAATGACCTCACAGCACCAGATTTATGAAGGTTTATCATTTTATGTTCATTAAGTCCATTTAGTTTCAATATCTGGTGCTATGTTAGTGCTTTATTGCTCCAGAAGATATTGCATGGCTTAGACTAATCCAATTTGTTGCCCGTTGCTTTCCTGATTGACTTGGCTATGACCTTCTTGTGGCTGGCCGGTTTTGTTTCCTCTTCACTGATGGCTTTCTCTTTCTCCATGAGGTGTTTGGAGAGGACTTCCTTTTTGCTGTCCACAGTAGCCTGACGTAAGGCTCTTTTTAGATTCTTTACCTTCTCTCGAAGGTGGGCATTGGCTTTCTCTAAGAAACGGACTTTCTGGGATAAGGTCTTTGAACGCTCCTCTTCTTCCAACAAAGCCCTTTGAACTGAATCACACAGCAACTGCAACAAGACCAAGACAGAAAAAGATGGTTTAAATATTATATACGGTGGTATTAGCTAGCATGGCCCTGTGTAAAGGTAAACATTTTTTGTTACACATGCCAGATGCTCTGTCTCAACCATTATCATGATATCAACCCTTTGTTTTCAAGTTGGAACAAATTCAATACGGCAAAGAATAAACAATTTCTAGAAATAACAGCTATTAAAGCGCTTAAGCACAACAGCAGACATATAAGTTTCATAATTTGCATAAAAGTTAGCAGAGTTACAACTCTGTCTAGGTCAGTGGTTCCCAAACTTTCCCAGCAGCCCCCCCCCCCCTTCTCTATATAGGAACATTATCGAGCCCCAACATTTTAACTACACAGTTTCAGATTGAGGGACATTTCATACTTGTTTGCGTTGCAGTCATGCACTAGAACTAGTGTGACATGGCCCTCAAACATTATTTGAAATACAACTCATACAACTTTATTCGGTTTTCACACATCACATCATACAGCAATAAGGCAAGGATAAAGACTCCCCTCACTATACACATTCAGTAGTGATGAGCAACAAAGGTAATATTTGTATTCGCTTAATAAATTAGTACATTCGAGAATTTGTGATCACCAGTCTCCAGTCATTATTACCTTCATTATGCAAAAGGGTACTTCTACATGTGCATAGTGTGAACGCTGGACACTTGCACTGATCTCAAATATTCCCGATATGCGCTTATGCTGCTCATCACTAGTCTTTAAAACAGGGAGTGAAAGTGAGCCTCTTAATTGAAGGATAAAGGTGGGATTACACGTGTAGATTTTTTCTTCAATCCACTGCCAATTCAATTATCTGTTCAATATCGTTGTCCAACATCATTCGATCATTTATTGAATGTAACATTAGATTGTTTTGTTCGTCCATTGCCGATATCGAATGAAAATACATTTGAAATTACAACGACAGATACAAATTTACCAACATGTTCGATGAACTTTCGAACGATGTCAAACAAAATGTATCCATCCAACAAATTGGCCATTCTAGTTTTTTGTTCAATCAACCAAAAAATTGTTAGTACTTTGTTGATCGAATGAAAAAATCTACACATGTAAACCCACAGATACACATAATGAGGGATTCATTTTGGCTGTCAACACTTTCAGGGTCCCCATACACCTTTAGATTTCTCTGTCAGATTTTCTTTAGATCTCCTTTTGTTTTACCAAAACCATGTAATATGAGGGACTTTCTAAACCATGAAGTCTACCTGTGTTCAATCACAGAGGACTCGGCCCTACATAGTTGTTGGTAGATCTAAAGCAGTGGTGGGCAACTGAGTTTATGTGGAAGGCTACAAGTGCAGCCCTCGGCATCACTAAAGAGCCGCACAAAATATTTTTAATCTATACTGACTTAAATTACAGCATGCATACCTAGAAGAAAATTTAAATAACTATAACTTGTTTTAAATGATACTTCAAGCATATGGGAACAGTAGTATGTTAATGCACACTTTCTGTCATATATATCGATCCCTGGAGAAGATGTGTCAGCGGGAGCTCGGCCCAATCCATTAACAGTCGGTTTCAGGGGCTGCAAGTGGAGGACTGAGGGGGGCCACTGAAGAATGCCCACAGGGCCTCATGTGGCCCCCAGGCCACAGGTTGGGCACCTGGGATCTAAAAGATATCTGACAGAGAGATCTAAATGTGTATGGCCAGCTTAATCTTATTAATGTCAACATAAAGATGCAATGTTTGTATGTTTGTACAATGAAGAGAGAAGGAGAGCAATCTTTAGAATATACTAATAAGTAAATAATGAAACAGTCAGAGAAAGGGACAAAATAAGGACAGCAAAACATACAGCAATGGATTTTTGTCCCTTACTCACCCTACTGTCTTCTTGAGCTTCCCAGTCTGGAGAGAAGACCTGAGGATCAGTCCCGGCCACACAGTTGGAAAACTGAAACATGCTGGAGAAGATGCGATTATTTTCGGCTGTGTTGGGGAAGATAGGGTCTTGAAAGTTGACTCCATGAGGAAGGAGATTGTAGTTTTCATCCATCCTGAAATAAATAAAAATACATAAGGTGTAGAATGTGAGAAATTAACTTCTGAGAGCTTTTGATTAAAAACATTGAATCTGAAATGTATGTATATTCATACATACTAAAATGCAGCCAAAATGTGCGCTGTATGGTATTATAAACTTCTCACAAGTAGATCAGAATTGGATATTTTATTTTAAAGTACCCACCACAATTCGCCTTAACTAGCAGTAAGGAGAATAAAGCTGCTGAGCCAGGATAAAGCTACCCATACTGGGTGACCGATTGCAGCGCAATGACATCATCACCCTGTAGCCGGTAACTCAGGGGGTCGGAACTCACCCTTTGTGTGCTGGCAATGGACATGGCTGTTCTCTGGCTGATTGTGATTTCGCCCACATAGGTGAACGCCAATTGATTGGCCTTAAAATCGCCTGCGGATCTTTGCATGTATGGGGGGCCTAAGACTTTGAATGAAATCTTAATTAATTGAGGCCAATTTTGGTCAACTGAATTAGAATCAATAGTTAAAGTAATGAACAAATGATCCTGGTAAGTGAATCAGGATACACCAATCTAGTTAGCTGATCAAATATGCTTTTCTGTATGTTCTCATGAAGGAGGAAATTTCCTAGGAGGACTTGCAATCCCTATTAATGAGCTCAACTCCAAGTGCCACCTTGGCTGCCCCCCCTGAATACCTCTGCGCCCCCCAGTTTGGGAATCACTGGCTTACACTCTAAAAATACACCATGTCTCTATAATTTTGATTTGTTTTTCCGTGTTAAGGGCCTATTTATTACCCGGTTTCCCCAAAACTATGGCATCCTCCAAAAATAAGGCACCCTTACATTTTTGCCTTACACTGAAATATAAGGCATCCCCCCCGAAAATAAGGCACCCCAAAGATACAGTACTGTAACTATGGACAGGAGATCAGAGGGGGCAATATAAATGACACAGGAGGATCAGAAGGCGTTACTTAAATGGTAATCCCCCTCCGCTCTGAGTCTCCTGTGCCATTTTGATTCCCCCTCTGATCTTTCTATGTCATTTTAAGTGATCCCCCCACCCTGATACCCCAGTGCCATATTCTTCTTCATGGAAAAATAAGACATTCTCCCTTTGGGAGCAAAAATGTATATAAGACACTGTCATATTTTTGGGGAAACAGTTTATAACGATATTTAACTCTGTGTTAAGGCACCCATTCATTTCTATGGTACAAACAAGTCCAATGGAATTCAATGGGCGCACTAACTTATACAGGACAATTAGGACCCAGGAATATTACTGCAGTGGAGACCAGCCCTTAGTGGTATATTAATAATATCAAAGCTTCATTAATTTGTAGCTATCTATATTTGTGTTCCTTTTTAATAAGGGTAAAATGTCCTTATCTTCTGGTTCTATGGACTGCTGAAGTCATCATGAAATGCAGTTAATTGTATTGTTTCGGCTTTATGCATGACTTATTGGAAAAGGTAAATATTATGAGAGCAGTGACAACACAAGTTATTCAATGTTCACAATGATGTAGTGTTGCTTCTGGGAGGTAAATTCAGCGCAGAAATCCCCCTCTACACCCCACACACTGCATCTAAATCAAATGCACACCGTCCCTCTCTAGGAATAAACATAGAGGGGGAAGGAATTCCAGACATGAACCCATTTTTAATTACCGTATATAAGCTATCCAGCAAATAAGCCAAGGTACCTAATTTTACAAAAATAATCTAAATGTAATAATTTTACAGTAGGGATTATTAACCCATTTATATAACTTTTGTTTATATGTGGCCTACTTTTCTGGCCTTGAGCTCTAATCTAGTAATGTTGCCTAGATGTAATCAATCTGCTGCAAATAGGAAGTATTTCCTCATTCTTTTCAAGACTATAATAACTTTGCAGGAAGTAAAGGTAGCCGTACACAGGTCGGCTTTTGCGATTTAAATATGAACTATCAGTCTAACATCGATTGATTGTACCACCACACCATGTGATCAATTTAAAATGGATCGATTCCTTTGCATTCACATGTACTTATGTTTAGCAGCGTCGTTATACTCTCCAGACGCCCCCTGCGGCTGGAAGTGTTTTTTACTTGTACAATCTACTAAAATTTTCTAACATGTCTGATCACTTTTTGATCAATTTTATGTTCGATTTGCGACTTTTAGTTGATTGTACCAGGTTGGCAGGAATCGATCTCTGTTCGATAGACTTAAAAAGATCGATTATTTGGTAGTTCTAACTGAAATATCAAACCGTGTATGGCTGCTTTTAGTCAGCTGATCTGTGTCAGATATTTGCATAGGCATCTCTGAGCCAGCATATCAGTACAAGAAGTGTGGAGCAGGATGACGCTTAGCCGACTCTTTCCTTCTACAGAGAAAAGCATAGAAATAGATG
The DNA here is from genome assembly GCA_036250615.1 of Ptychadena robeensis. NCBI lineage: Eukaryota > Metazoa > Chordata > Amphibia > Anura > Ptychadenidae > Ptychadena > Ptychadena robeensis. The sequence goes on from CM070037.1 coordinate 91,796,930, forward strand.
AGGCATAGACGTTGTATGTGTGTTTTGGACGCATTTTTTTTGTGCTGAAGCAATGGAAATAGGATCAGTACTGCCCAAATGAAAGAAAACACGGGGCGGCACAGTTTTGAACCGCGGCGGCCGCTTCCACTCGTACACTAGTGTCAAGCCACCAGCCGCCAATGTGGGGACAAGCTTTGTTTTGATTGACTTTGTGCAACATCTTCGATCAGGTCTCAAACTAATGATTTTCAACCAACTTAAAAGATTGATTTTTTTTTACATCTATTGAATGGAAAAATTTACCACATTTTCTGGCGTATAAGACAACTTTTTTAACCCAGGAATATCTACTGAAAAGTCAGGGGTTGTCTTATACCCCGAGTATTGAGACTTCTAAGCCAGATAAGTCAGTCTGTCACACAGCTCCCCCTCATCCCCCCTCCCTCTCTCCCTCCAGTGCTTTGAGAGGAAGCCGACATGTTTACTAGAGGCTGTGGCACCAGTAGCTGAAACTGGTATTGCAGCTCAAACACTAAAGAGCCTTCACTTATCATTTATAATGTTAAATTTTTAAATGTATATATATATGTAGCCAAAATTTATACAATTGACGTAACTTGTAAGCACAGGGAAAATTAATAAACATGAAAGGTTGCAGTTAGGGGTGTGAAATTGGGAATGTAAATTAATAAAAACTTCTAATGTTGTTGAAGATCTTGGGGTTGGAAGTCAGAGTAAACATATGTAAGGCCATGTGTCCAATGCTGTTTACTGACTGGCAGTTTACCCATGTCAAAAGGGTTTGAATTAAGATGACCATATTGAAATCAAATCAGATGGGGTTTTTTTTTGGTGTGCGTTGGAACAGGGGAGTCTTATAAGTCGAGTAAATACCAAACTCTCTCTTTTAACTGGAAACGTTGGGGGTCATCTTATACACCCAGTCATCTTATACACCAGAAAATAAGTGTATGCACCCATCTTAAGCCTAACAGTCTACTTAGCATGCATGGACTATTATGAAATATTCTCTTTAGGTCACATGGCTATAACACAAACATACAGTATAATAAATGACTAAAAGTCCACCATGTATATATGACAGAAAGGCTGCACAATATACAGATACATGGACTGGTTTTTTGCCCAGGTGCACAGTATACTCCATGCTCTCTGCTTTGTTTCAATTTCTGTTCTGCATGTTATCAGATTTAGTTACAGTTACGTCTATATTTTGCCTGGCACAGAAACGAAGTGCATAGAGGATCTTTCACACGTGCACAGAATCACGCACTTACACAACGGCTTTTATGCTTAACGCAAAGCAGAAAATGTGTTTTGTCTTAACCTGTAATTCATAAGGTCTCCCGGAGGAAGCACAGCATGGCTTCCTGCCCAGTTATTGAGCTTATACAGCAATCCTACACTGATAGGAAACAGAGAGTACGACAAGCAACAGAGAATCCCATTTAGCCCCGCTTAGGAGTATACAAGAGACTGTAATGTGTAGGGTCAGGTGTATGTTCTGTAATTTGTATGGTCAGGTGTATGCTCCGGACACTAGTCCATCTCCAGTCCATTGACTATAATCCTTCTACCCCCACCATCCAAATCCTTTGTATCCCAGGTGTCGTGTCATGTCATCATGGCAGGAAAAGAAGGGAAATCTTTCCAGTGGAGACACACATGGCAGTGAAAACCTAGGCAGCACAGGAGATGACCGGGGGGGGGGGGGGGGGGGGGGGGGGGGGGTCACATACACATGTATTAATAATTATTCCAACTGCAATCTTACATAGGAAAATTACATTTAAGGAGGAAAATGTCAGAATGGTTTTGTAAATTTGCTGAATTTTTAATTCAGGTAAACCATCACTTTTGGGGGTTTGAAGACTTTGTAAGGGCTTACCATATGCTGCAGATGATTAACATACACTGCACTGATACATATAGTGATCTAGAGTGTACTTGGTTGCATTAGTAGGTTTTCTTTGGGATTCCTGTATAGCCCACCTATTGACCCATTATGAGGGCCCTCCACTGTCCCTGTTAGATTTTAAGTTTATTATCTTCTTTGTATAATGTACCTGGAGTTTGAAAACACAAAGTCAGAGTAGTAGTATTGGTATAAGTATTTATAGCAGGGATTATCTAAAACAGGGGTCCTCAAAAATGTTAAATGGGAGGCCAGTTCATGGTCACTTAGGGCTTGTTTTCACTGGTGCAGTTTCGTGCAGATGCGGGTGGAATTAAGCATGCCACCGAATCCGCATCCGCACAAAACAGCATTGCATTTCTGCGCGTTTGACACGCGGTTTGCGTGCCAATTAAGAAGCAAATTTTCTTAAATCGCACCTCCAAATCCGCATCCGCATCCTATGCGGTTTGACCGCATCCAATGATTTCCAATGGGTGCGGTTGTGTGCGGATTTGGGACACGGATGCGGTTTTAAACGCTGTAGGGTAGCGTTCAAAACCGCACCCTAAACCGCGTCCGCATCCGTCCGCATTCGTCCGCGCACGACCGCACCAGTGGAAACTATATTGCGGTTTCCAATGGATGCGGTCGGATGTGGATTCGGCGTCACAGGTAATTCCACCCGCATCTGCACGAAACAGCACCAGTGGAAACAAGCCCTTAGACTGTTGGGAACTGAACTATACAGTGGAGGAAATAATTATTTGACCCCTCACTGATTTTGTAAGTTTTTGTCCAATGACAAAGAAAATGAAAAGACGAAACAGTAATCATTTAAATGGTAGGTTTATTGTAACCAGTGCGCAGATAGCCACATCCAAACAGGAAAATCTAAAAAATAACTTAAATAAAAGATACGCAATGATTGAATTCATTGATGAAATAAGTTTTTGAACCCTTAACAAAAAAATACCTAATACTTGTGGAAAAAAACCATGTTTGCAAGCAAGAAGGTCAAAAGTTTCTTGTAATTGATGACAAAAGTTTGAGCACATTTAGAGAATGTTGGCCAATCTCTTGACAGACATCTACAAATCCTAAGGTTTCGAGGCTGTTCTTGCAAATCAGAATTGAGATCCCTCCATAGTTTTCTATGGATTAAGGTCCGGAGACTGACTAGGCCACTCAATGACCTAATGGCCCCTTCTCTAACCACTCCCTTTGTTGCCTTGCTGTATTTTGGGTCAATTGTCGTGCTGGAACAAACACCATCCCACGACCCATTTCAGTTCCTGCAGAGGGAAGGGGTTGTCGCTCAGGATTTCACGATACATGGCTCCGTCCATTTTCCCCGTTAATGCGATTAAGTTGCCCTGTGCCCTTACAGAAAAACACCCCCAAAGCAAATGTTCAACCCCATGCTTGACGGTGGGCGACGGTGTCCTGTCTCCCAGTCACTCTCTGAATCATTCAGTGTTCATTGGCAAACTCAGACGGGCCTGCACATGTGCCTTCCTGAGCAGGGGGAACCTGCAGCCCTCAAGATTTTACATGGTAATTGTTCCAATGGTTTTCTTGGGGACTCGTGTCACCTGCAATTTGAGTTATAACTAACCTCCTCCTGTGTAGTTCTACAGGATGCTTTTCACAAACCATTCAGAACCATTGACACCAACCACGGTGAGATCTTGCGTGACCGCCCCCCCCCCAGAGCGAGGTCGATGTCTAACCACTCCTCGTGGGAGCAAGAACTCTAATGGTTGGTAGGCTTCAAATACTTATTCACTCAAATGAAATGCAAATCATTCTACCTTTTATTTAAATTATTTTTTCCGATTTTATTCCTTTGATGTGCTATCTGCCACTGTTACACATAAACATACCATTGAAATGATACATTCTGAACTTTTTATTTCTTTGTCTTGGACCAACTTACAAAATCAGTGAGGGGTCAAATAATTATTTCCTCCACTGTACATGAAAAAAATCCCATGCTCACTGGGTATATGATATGTAATATCTGGTTGGATGCAAGTAGCAAGCTGCGTGACAGAATAAGAACTATATTAGGTATGTGGGAGAAGGGGCTACCAAATATACCTATTATACTTTTGTACTACAAGGCATCATACTTATTGTACTTATACATACATTCATAAAATATATTTGTTATATTACTATAGTAAAAGGAATAATTAGTAAATAATAATCAGTAGTCGGGGCTACCAACATTTATTAATAAGTGCTACAAGCTTTGTACCCACAACCTTAACTTCCGATGAGGAAAATTATGATAGCACCTTTCAATTCAAATTCCTTCCCCACCCTGGCACCAACCAAATACCTGTCAAAATCCCACATCCCACTACCAAATCCACCCAACCCTACCTACACTGACCTCGTCCCAATAAAAAAAATATGTCCACCCCTTTATATCACCCACTTAATATGTAGTTATGTAACTTTTAAGGGTGAGAGTCCTTGGCCATAAAACCTTGAATATGTATTAGCCCAGGCAATGTAATAACTTTTTTAGTTTAAACAATGAGAGACGCAGTCAGTTACTGCCCCAAAACCGTGACGCTGCCGCATGGCAGTGTAAAGCAGCGTTAATCTTTTTTACTTTTTACTTGAGAGGAACTTGCGGTGTTCTCATTGACATGGCAGTGTCATTGCTGTATCTTCATTAACGGCCATTTTCGACACAGTGGCTGTAATTTTCTGATGCAACTGTAGTCGAGTCGACTAGTCGTGATGACATCATCACAGAAACGGGTAAGGAACACAAGTGTCCATCAATAAACAACTTTTCTTAAAGTTGTTTATTGTAACATGTATTGTAACATGAACAGTAAAAAAAAAACAATAAAACACAAGTAGGCTAATGCCTTGAATTTCTTGCTAAATTATCAGTATGGCCACAAGATAGTGCTGTTGTTTGTTTACATTTCACCAGCTGAGTCCAGCTCCGGAATACTATGCAGCCCAAGCTGAAAAAAAACTTCCCCTCTCCTCTTGTCCCCACCAATCAGACACAGACCCTGCCGGAACTCTAATACACAGTCTATGTCTCTGACTACACCCGGTATTATGCCGCACAGGTCGGCGTTCTCTCTCCTTACCAATTACTTGTGCCAACAGAGAGGGCACACGTGTGCGTGTGCCCTCTCTCTTCATAGATTCGCCATCACAGTAACAGAGAGGGGTGGCAGTTCTGGCATCATATCACCCTTGGATAAGAAGTGTGATACTGGCAGAAAAAAACTGAAAAAACAAATGTGGTTGGTGATTGCAGGATCGCTTAGATTAACATGTTTAAATCTTAAATTTCAATGATAAAACAGATAAATGCTGTTTAATCTTAACTTAATAATTTCCCCAGTGTTAAGATATCATTAGATGCTCAAATATACTTTTCATCTGACATAGTAATACAAGTCCCCTCTCTAGACCTCATGAACATGGATGAACCCATGTTAAAGTGAGCCCTTAGCCCCAGGCCCCCTGCCCGCCTGGGCTCCTGATCTCCTAAATGCCAGCTGTTTTTATGAGACTGCTGCCTTGTCCATAGGCATGGGGCACCCTTTGCATTGACCCTCCAGCGCTGCCCAGTGGATTATGCTGCATTCCTAAAGGATTTAAGGAACGCTAGCTTTGCAAAGTTGTTTTAACTTTGATCTTATGTATTGATTGAAAAGTAAAGGCATGCGCTGCCAGACAAGCCTAGTGTCTGATCTTCAAAACGTGCACGACCCACGCTGTGCAGGGTGAGGATTGCACTGTATGAGCCAGTCCAGAAAAAACAATGCCATTCACAATGGAATGTACCAATTAATTTAAGTATAATGTGTGATGGAAAGGACCTTTGTTTTGTGTCCTGATACAATTTGCAGCAGTGCTAACATCTATAGAGCAACAGTTTATATTGTTAAAGGATTGGTAAAGATTCATGGATCAACCAATGACAATAGGCAGATTGATGCTATAAAACAAAGAACAGCAGAGAGAAACAATGAGGCAGGGTAGTCTTGTTCTAACTTCGAAGCTATGGGCATGAAACCAAAACACTTAAATTGGGCATGTGAAAATATGGCCACAGAGGGATGGTACATGCGTATCCAAGAGGGAGAGGATGCTGGATTGCATAGGCATAGGAAGGGCCCCTAGTAACATTCGGGTCTGCAACAGACCATACCTATCAACCTCCCAGTTTGAATAAATCCTGGATATTTCCTGGATTTTTAAATTGGGGTAATTTAGGAAGGCAGGGGCATTACTCTCTCTCCAAAGTTCCCACCCTACTTGTGCAGATGATGTGCACCACCCACCCACCTTTAAGTTAGCCAGCTAGCAAATAGGAGAGAGGTGAAATTAAACTCCTTAAGTGACACAGAAGTGGCACTCTGCATCAGAACATTCCAAGTACTGGAAATGACTGTGGTGTCACTTCCCTAGATAAGGGAAAACTTGACAAATATGAACAGACTAAACGGATCTCTGAATGGATATCTTGTCCAGCTACTTCTACTCAATAAGAACCATTGTCACTCCTCGGGCAGAACCCTTTTACACCCTTATATATTCTCTTTCCTCAGAGAGGAGATCATGGTCTGGAGCCCTAAAGTGGACAGTACCTCTGACTGCCTGCAGGTGCATTACACTACAGATTGTGTACAGGGACACTTATTTGATTTTGAACCTCTATTTACTCATGCAAATCAGTTTGGAATGAAGCTACTCAGAAACAACCCAAAGCAACTCATTATATTTGGCCCATAAAATTATTTTAATCCTATTATTGTATCATAGGATTAAAAGCCACAGATGTGTCTTTTAGTTGACATTTGATGTCACATGTGTTATAGTATTATGTTAAGAACAAGTAGAGATGTAAACTTGTCCAGATTGGCTGGTCTGTGACATCCCAACAAATATATATATACAAAAACGAAAAACGTTTAGTGGTAGGAAAAAGTTTTTCGTTTTGTATTGATGTGTTATAGTATTACTCTTTCAATATTCAATGTTTAAGCAAAATCCATATGTTCCCATTTAACAATATGTTCCCATTAACAGTAATTGATGAAAAGTAACATTTTTCACAATTGTAGACATTTGGTTACCTCCTGAGTGTTTGCCTCCAGTGTAGCTCTGGTTTAGAGCCTGCAAACTCACCCAGAGCTACAATAAAGGATATTCACCTATTCCCCGGTCTCTTACAGGTCCGCCTCTTCTGCATCAAAAAGGCACGGGGGATGGCGCCATTGACCTCCATGTTATGGAGACAGCACAGTTTTTTCTTAGCACATCCCCGGCACCACTGATGATGTTGTGAAGGGGAAGGGAGTGTTGAATGACGGTGGATTACATTGTAATCTGCCGCAACGCTCATCAAAGTTGACCAATGACTTTCTCCAAGAAGTTTTTAATTTTGGCCCACTGTGTGTTCGAGTTTGTCCAAACAAGAGATAAGGTGGAAATAATTAGAAGTGCAACTAGCTTCAACCTCTTGTGACTCCCATCATTTCCCAGGCAGACAGCAGTGAATATACATTTAAACAATTTCAACGATGTTTAATTACAGACGGCTGGTCCCTGCAACTGTTTCATATGGTAGCCAGGTATTCCCTTCTCCCCTTTCAGAGAAGTCCCATGAGTGAGGAATGCTAACCATGGGAGGCCCCGGTCTATGTTAACAATAACATATTATAAATGTAAATAAGCCTGTTTCACTGCAAATATACAAATCAGAGATTTGTGGGAAATGAAATGGGCCACCTTCAAGTGAACCCCCAAGAGACATGACTACTATAAAGATCATCCTTCTACTATGTCTGTGTTGGGTTTCATATTTACAAAGTGTCATATTTGTTCAAAATATTTTGCAGCTAACTTTGTCGTTAAATCTTTCAACTAATTTTTGAAAACATTGAATAGCAGGCATGTAAATCGATGCAAAGGGGCCCTGCTTCTGGATTTTACCATAAGAATCTACTGTGCCTGTTCACATTACATGGCCTGCGGATCATACAATATCAGTATCTTGGTCCTTAGCAGCCTAGTCTCAACAATCTCCCTCCAATTTTTATGTCCTACGTCAAATAAAACATCAATCACATTATTTATGCCCAACTATTCAGGCAAACTCAGGCCCTTGGCCTGAAAAAACCCACTCTTAAATGTCCCTAATCTTTATTCTAAAAGTAAAACACAACAAAAAGTGGATAAAATAAAAATTGGGTCAAAATTGGCCGGGCACCCTTTGTGTTTCAGTAAATAGTGTATGTTCTACAGCATCTAGGGACCCCGGATGAATGGCTCGGCAGCTCTGTCAGACTAAGATAGTGAGCTGGCAGCCTCTGCTCACTCGCACAGCCTGCACGAAAGGAGAGGGAGGTGGTGCTGCACCCCCCCCCCCCACTCAACAACTTCGGAGGGAGAGCCGCTGCTGCAGACAGGCACTGTAGATCAGCTGAGAACACAGAGTAGACATACTCATACTGTGGACAGTGAAGCTGATCCCCATGCAAAGTATTCGATCTAAGAATTATAGACATGTCCATAATGGCTTAGATCGATTTGGCGGTCGATTTCAGCCCTTTAAGCTTTAGATTTTCACCCACTTTTTTTGGCCGATCGATCGCCGTGAGCGTGTATGGAGGGTTTTACAAATTGTATTATACAGAAATACACCTGAACCATGACAGTGCCCCCTTATTGCAATCAACCTTCAATTTAAACATCAACCACCTGTCCCAGCCTCACCTACAACAGCTCGGTTGGGTACTCTACTAATGTTGCCTCCTCCCACCACATTTAACCTAACCACACTCATTGAGTCATTGAGCCTCACAATCGGCACAGCGGCACGTCACCCACTGTACCTTTAACCATTTTCATCCTAGGCACTGCCAGGGACCTGCATATGCTGTGACAAGAGTACAAAAAAAACCTCAATAATACAGCAAACTAATCTTACAATGCCTGTATAAACCCAACTTTGCTTACAAAATTCCCACTAGCACAGAGAGCCCAAAAGAATCAACCGAGGGAGGGTAGGGAAGATCATCAAAATGGCCGATTCCACTTCCGCCCTTTCTTTTTCTCCTAGGGCATCCACCTATCTTCACATCACTTCCGGTGAGGCCGCTCTTTACTAGCAATGCCCCCCCCCCCCAGTCAGGCACCCGTACTCCCATGGTGCTCTTGGCTGTGGGTGTTATTACTCTATGGCTCTAATGTACTACTGTGACTTCTAAGCTGATTTGTATAGAGATGGTTTATTTGTACCTTAATTGCAAAGCTCTAAATATCTGTTATCTGTCAATCAAAATTGCCGGAGGTGTAGAGAATGTTTGTAGAAACGTTACCAAAAAAAAGTATTGCTTTACCACATGTTAGTTGTTGCATACAGTAAATCAAGTGAAACTTTTCAAAAAGACTTGAAAAACTTTGGCTTGACTTTAAACTTAATTTATGCAAAAACTAGCATATGCTAGAGCAATACTTTTTGTTCCCACAACCCTTCTCTACACCTCTTATTTGGCAATGATACCATGTTGCAGTTAACTCACAAAGTCATCCAGTCGAAATTTTGAAATAAAAATCAAACCATCTTTAGTTTTTTTTATTATCTGCACCTCCAAAGGTACCTCATACCGATTTGTATGTTTTAAAGTGTCACATGATTTCAGATAATGGCAAAGCAAGAGGGATCCGAAACCAAGCTGTGTCTCTCCGAGCGTACCTATTTCTAGTAATTGATAATATTGATCTAAAAAGACATGGTCACATGCCAAGTGAGCATATTGAAAGATCTGCTTTAAGTTGGCCAGAATTAAGGTAAAGCGGAAAGGAATGGTGCGGGACAATTTCCAGCCAGGAAAGGCCGTCCCTATCTGACTTATTGCAGACTCTAATGCACACTGTGCGAACCTAGAACTATTCTTTACATGCTGTGTGTTTTAAACAGACACTCCCAATAGAAGTATGTATGGCAGAAAAGTGATAAATATTTCAGATTATAGAAAATGCAAGAAGAGACAGATTCTGCCTGCAAGAGGTAAAACAATGCCAAACGATAAGAGAATGGAGAGGAACCAAATGCCTGGAAGATATCAACTGCACCCAGGACAAGCATGTCTACAAAGGAGAACTCCACACAGAGATTTTGGAATAGAACAGCAATAAAGCCAAACTCCAGGATAAGATAAAATACACAAATGCTACTTTGTCATCATTAGCATGTAAATAAATGTGTACTTTTTTTTAATCAAGTTTAGTAGATGTATTACTAAGGCCCCCCATACACCTTTAGATTTCTCTGTCAGATTTCCTTTAGATCTTCTTTTGTTTTACCAAAACCATGTAATATGATTGACTTTCTAAGCCATCAAGTCTGCCTGTGTTCAATCACAGAGGACCCGACACTACATAGTTGATGGTAGAACTAAAGGATATCTGACAGAGAGATCTAAAGGTATATGGCCAGCTTTAGACTTGGAATCAGCCGTATGAAACCTCAGTGTCAGAAATAAAAAACAACACACGCTTCCAATCCTTTATGGTGCTCAATAGTGTGCTTCTCTTTTTACTTTCTAGTCATAGGACAAAAGAATTGTGTGGTAACAGTACTGTAAAGCAGGGTACAGACATGTAGATATGGGCCAGATCAATGGCCGTTTCGAGCGCTGTGTACATTCACGGTCATCTATCTGGCCCATATCATATGCGGCCATCCCTGTTTTTGAGCAGGACCAATCAATCACGCTCGAAACAGCCATATCGGACATGACTGTTAAATACGGCCGATGTCTGTTGCTTTGCATGGAAACCGCGGATCTCCATGTAAAGCATTGGCTGAGCTGAAGAGAGAACAGAGCTGTCTCTCCAGCTCCGCCGATATCTGACAGCAGCGTGATGATGTCACAGCATGGGACACATATACAACATGGCTTATGGTTACTTCAAGGATCACTCCATGCAAAACTATTATATATAGTGTAACAGATAAAGCCCCATAGATTGAACAATGTTATATACTTTAGATGCTCCAGTGGTGACTTGCCTCACCATTACCTGACTCTCTTCCTGTTGTGTTCAGAGATTTCGATTATCTGGCCATTTGTGTATCCTAGCCTACTGCTACATTATTTATATATTTTTTTAAAAACTGCGCAGTTTTCCGTAGTGTAGACGCAGCCTGCCATACACCCACAGACGGGTGCAGACAGACGAGCTCCGATGAGCTCCGACATGCAGCGTGATGACGTCATCACGGTGCATTCTGGGGCTGCTTTAGTCGGCCGGGCACCCTTTGTGTGCCGGCCATTATCTTCAATGAAGACGCCGGTCTTCATTGAAGTTAATGGTATCAGCTGGCAATGGGCCAGAGAACATCCGACATGTCCGTTCTCTGGCTGGCCGAGCTGTGTCGCCCCATGTGGGCACACGCCGATTGGCGGGCGATTTTGCCGCCGACCGACGGTGCAAGTGTGCACGCCCATCGGTCAGCGGAAAAATTGGCCCCTAATCAGCATGTGTATGCCAGGCATAAGATCAACTTGTACCAGAGTGATAGGAAGAGAAGAGTATGGAGAAGGAATGAAGCTGCTCATGATCCTAAGCATGCCATCTAATCAGTGATATTCAGCCAAATGCTTCAGAACTCATTGGACATTTGCAAACTGTTGTAATTCCTACTCTATTTACCTGATTTAGATGGAAATACCCTGAAATTAAAGCTGTTAGTCTGCAGTTAAAGCACATTGTATTTGTGTCATTCCAAACCCATTGTGATGGTGTATAGAGCTCCAAATTTTTGAATTGTGTCTATGTCCCAATATTTATGGACCTGACTGTATATAATTAGATTGTAAGTGTAGAATGACCCAGGGTTAGCAGGTGACACCCATCCTTCTCACCTGAAAACTTTTGTGGGCTTGACACTCCCTGAGCTGTCGCAACCCCCGATCACTCATTGTCTTTAAGCAAGTAATTGCTGTACACAAGCCTCTGTTAGAATAAGTAAAGAAGTTCATACAAGCAAATTACTTTACTTGTAACCAAAGCTGGATTTGTACAGTATTTCACTATCTCTGGTCCCAGAGACAGGGCACAGTCCGTAAGGTTAGGGTTACAAACACGTGGCTGAGGCTCTAACCCCGGTGAGAGGTGCTGGTATTTGTAATGAGGAAATGTTTCTTATCCCAGGGTGCTGTAAAAAGGGAAAGTCCTCCTTCCTCTTCCCATAGCCTGGTAGAGAATGACACTTTCATGGCAAAGATGATCCTTGCCGTCCCTCTGGCCTGGATGCTAGACATAACTCCCACAGGGACTTCCTTGCTAAAGACACAGAAGCTGACTCTAGTTTGTGAGAGTGGACCCTAACATCTGCATTTATAACCATTTATAACCTTGATGACACCTCAGCATGTCCCCATTACTGCATACTGTAAAGAGAAAACAACTGTCTCATACAAACTAACATGAATTCTACTAAACTTCCATTACACCAGATCAACAGCTTCTCTGAAAGACAGTTATTGATATGACACACTATAAAGTGCTGCATAATATGTTGGCACTATTGTAATACATTGTAATACTGATGACACAAAGGTTCATGTACAGTCAGAATGTGGACCATTTCTTGCTGGCTTTATATACAAGATATGAGCAGCTGGAAGGATGGTCTGACATCCTATATGTGAATTGTCAGTCTGACGACAATTCCCCAGCGTGTTCTATTGATTGATGGCTCTGTGTCCTTGTTCAGCAGCTTGTGAGGGTCACACATCATTAAATGCTCACGCTCTGCTTTTATTAGATTATTACCACCTAGCAGGTTAAAATGTCTGCATTCATCTCCCAGAGAGCTGTCACTTTTCAGTCTGGAAGCCAAATGTTCCCAGTAGATTGGGGTCAGCAGAGGACTACCAGATGTTTTAATAATTGTTGCTATGCATGGGTACTCCTCTGTAGTGATGGCCCGAACTGTTTGCCGGCGGACTATCCGCGTTCGCGCATTTTCGCGAACATATGGCGATGTTCGACCCGCCCTACCACTATCTTTTTACATTAGTGAAACTTTGACCCTGTCAGTCTCACAGTCAGCAGACATTAATCCATAGCAATCAGCACCCCCACCTCAAGGAACACCGATCCACCCCCTATAGCATAGCAAGTAGTGTGAGGAGCCATTTCAATGCTGGTTGGGAAGAGAAGAGCGAAGAAGGAGACCAGTAGACTCACAGAGAGCTGCTGCTGCATAAGTGAACTATTAGATATGGCAGTTCTTCTACCGTGTACCTCTGTACCTCTTTGCTCTACTCTGCTGTCAGGACAGAGTCCGGAACAGACCTCCAAATAGCCCTTTTTAGGGCTATTTTTTTTGCTACCTGTTGCCTGCTGGTGGCATGACAGGCTTGCTGCGTCAGTGAATTTCAGTGATCCTGCAAGCCCACATATGCACAGTGCCTACTGTACAGTGCTATATCTGGTGAGCACTTTGTCTAGCCCAGCCCAGTGGGATTTTTTCACCCTATGTTAGGTACAAAGTATATTGCTGGCTTCCGTCCCGACAGCCTGTGCCAACGTGTGTGCTACCACACGTGCCCAAGTGCCCACCCATACTTATCTGTGGGCCACTTTGGACTGGCCCACCAGGGGAATTTTTCACCCTAATTTCGTTTTAGAGGTACCAAAATATATATTGCACTGCTTTCCCGATCCCTTATAGCTTGTGCCAACGTGTGTGCAGCCCAACACTGCCCAGTGCCCACCCATACTGATCTGGTGGCACATGTGTACCCCAGGGGATTTTTTTCACCACTATGTAGGGTATTACAAAAATATCTGCATGGCTCCGTCCATTACAGCCTTGTGCAAATTTGTGTGCCAGGTGCCACCCAAGCCCACAGTTATATGGGAGGGGGGACCCCCCCAGGGGTAATCACCCAGCAATTTTTTCACCCTATTAATAAAGGGTATTACTACAATGCACGGCTTCTCCATCCATTAAAAGCCTATGTTGCCATGTGCCAACTGTCCCATCTCCCACAGTGTCTGGCCATAAGGGCCATCTGCACGCAGTTGTCACCGCCACCGAACCACTCCCACCAGTTGTCTGCCACCACGACATTCCCCAGCCAGTGTCTGCCCACACGACATCTCCCCAGTGTCCTACCACACTGACCATCTCCCCCAGTGTCTGCCACTGACTTGCCAGGTGCGTCCCCTCAGGTCCTGTCCTTATGACAATCTCCCCCAGCGGTCTTCCACCTGTCCATCTCCCCCCCCAGGTCTGCCACGAACTGACGATCTCCAAGTGTCTGCCAAGCAACTGCAATCTCCCCCAGTGTCGTGCCAGCAACGTGATGCCATGCTCCCCAGGTGTCTCGCATACGGACAAGCGTCCGCCCAGGTCTCCACAGTGTCCATGCTCGCCAGTGGGGTCTGCCACACTGACCGTCTCCCCTAGGTGTCTGCCGAGCCACACTGTCTCATCTCACGTGTCCTTCGCAAAATGACATTCACCACCAGGTGTCTCCATACTGACCATCACCACCAGTGTCCTCCAAAACTGACCCTCACCCCAGTGTCCTGCCAAACTGGACCATCACCGCCCGTGTACTCAAACTGGGACCAGTCACACCAGTGTGGCCTCCATTATCTGACCATCACCACCAGTGTCCTCCACACTGACCATCTCCCCAGTGTCGCCCACATGTCCATCTCCACCAGTGTCCTTGGCCATACTCCATCACCACCAGTGCTCCCATAACTGACCATCACCACCGTGTCCTCCACAAACTGACCATCACCACCAGTGTCCCATACTGACCATCCAACCACCAGTGTCCTCCAAACTGACCATCTCCCCAGTGTCCGCCACACTGTCCATCTCCCCAGTGTCCTCCATACTGACCCATCACCACCAGTGTCCTCCACACTGGACTATCACCACCAGTGTCCTCATACTGACCATCTCCCCCAGTGTCAACCATGTTGTTTAGGCCTCAGCTCAAATCCCATTGACTATCATTGTAGAATTTTCTTGGTGCGGATTTTTAGTGGGTGAAAAAAATGTTCTTGGAGTGTGCCATGGATTCCCCTCTGTCATGTCATTGTCCCAGGTTGTAGTCCCCTTGAAACAACTTTGCCCAACACTATTGTGGCCAGAAAGGGGTCGTTTGGATTTTAAAATTCAGCCCCAATTGGATATTCAGACTGGTTCGCCGGTTCGCGAACTTTTGCACTAGTTCGCGCTCGCCGTTCGCGAACGCGCAATTACGGGTTCGCGCCATCACTACTCCTCTGGAGAATCGTTTTCATATCCCAAGGGGCACGAGTTACAACTTACCAATTTAATGGCTGTGCATCAGCATTGGCATTAAATTTTTCATGTGGGTCGAAACTCTGTGAACCTAGCCAGAATGACAAGTCAATGCGGGTGCTTGCATAGTGCCAACTAGTGCCCTAAGGAGGACCAGAGCTGGCTGGGAGAGGGAGGCTGCTGTGAAGTGATTTTTGGATTGGCTCAAAGAGGGGCCGAATTAAGCAACCACACCACACTGCCAATTACTCTGCTTTTTACACTTGGCAACCACCAATAAAAGAGCTGCAACACATCCTGCAGCACAACACTGCTGCTCTGGCATTGCACTAATAAAGTGATCCAGGAGCATCAGTCTGATCAGGAAAACAGCATTCCAGTGCACATGGTTCTGATCTGTGTGTGGCTGTGCCAGACAAATGTTTACTGAATATACTTTATTTTTCATACAATCACACATACTTTTATTAACACAAAAACAGGAGGAAAATGTCAGTGAATCTTATTGATCAAGAAGTAACAAAAAGAAACAAAAGTTTTTTTTTGTTTCCTTTTTTTTTTAATCCTGAACTTCCTGTGAGTTATAGCAAAACATTACAGGAGGCTGGGATCTGTTACACTCTGTCCAGACAAGCCATAAGGCCATCTTAATTCCAGCAGAGGCTGACATTTTGGCATTTCTGTCTATACACTAGCAGTGCCCCTTTTTGATCCCACTGACCAACATTTGAAGAGTCACATTTTACAATATGACACTGACAACTTACACACGAGCAGCTATTTACATATGGGAGGAAAGATGAGTCGCAGATTTTATTTTGTTACGGCAATGCAAAATGTAAATACACAACTTGTGCTACATACATAACATTAACTTACTCAGCTATTACTTGTTTAATGTAGTAAGATCAATCTCTTGCTGTGAATATATAATGTGACTCCTACCATATGTAAATTGCCATGGAACATCTGGGTGAGTTTAATCTATTTTGATAGCATGAGTTGTGTTTATGTATGTTTACCCATTCTCTGAACCCACCAACAAACTTATGGAGAGTAATATTCTACAATCTGACACTGACAACTTACATATAAACAGCTATTTACATAGCTGTGTCACAGATTTTTTTGCAGAATGTATTGGCGGTTAAATCGACTTACATTTACTAACATGTCCGATCTCTGCTTGGTTGATTTTATGTTCCATTACTATTTTGGTCGATTCAGGTAAAAAGAAATTTAAAACAATAAGCAAATAATTATTTAAGTCTATGGAACAGAAAAATCAGCCTGTGTATGGCCTGTGTATGGCACCTTTATCGTTGGTTATTGTCATGCTGAAAAGTCCACTGTTTCTCTGCAGATGCCTTATGTTGTCATTCAGAATCCTTACGTATTGCTTTTTTTTCCGGGTGACGTTTACTGTGATTAGGTTCCCTGGTCCATTGGCTGAAAAACACCCCCAGAGCATTCAGCTCCCACCACCATGTTTGACAGTGGGGATGGTGTTCTTTGGGTTGAAGGCTTCTCCATTTCTACGCCAAATGAAGGAAACATCATTGTGACCAACCAATTACATTTTTGTTTCATCTGACCATAACACAGAAGTTTTCTTCTTAGTCCAGATGAGTATTTACAAAGGCCAAGTGAGCTTTTATGTGCGCCTTATCTGGAGAAGTGGCGTCCTCCTTGGTCTGCATCCATGGAACAAAGCAGTGTGCAGTGTACGTTGGATTGTCTGCCTAGAGACATTGCCACCAGCAGAGCCCAGATTGACCAGGATGGTTATTTTTCACCTCTCACTATCCTCCTGGCAAGCACAGGTGTTACATTTGGCCACGTCCTCTGAGATTTTCCACAGTGTGGAACTTCTTATATTTTTTTTCATAATACTTTGCACTGTAGCCACTGGAACTTGAAAATTTTCCATGGCTTGTGAGCAGCCACAATGCGCCCCACAGGTCCTCACTGAGCTCCTTTGTCTTAACCATGACGGTCCACAAACCAACTGCAGAGAGCTGCTGTTTATCACCTGTTCAGTTGATTAAAACAGCTGTTCCCAATTAATCAGGGTAATTATGATGCTTTAGAACAGCTTGGACTATTTGGAATGGTATAGAACTTTGGATTTTCCCAAAGACTGCGACAGTTTGAGAAGGGTATGAATAATTTTGGACATAACACTTTTTAATCAAATTCAAAGATTTTTTTTATCTTTTGGGAGACACCTGTGTCATTTCCCATCAAAAAATAACTTCATGGTTGAATAAAGGTAACTTTAAGTCAAAATTTGCCAGGGGTACACTTTGTGTATATATTCCTCACCCACAACTAAAGAAATGCAGAGGACAGAAGCCTTGGGACTGTACAATTCATACTGACATTGCAGCTGTGGGGCTTGAGTGCTTGCAAGTTCTGGAAAAGTTTGGAAAAGTTGGGGTCACCCCTCCTCTGGGAGTGAAATGGTGGCTCCTGGTGCTAACCGCACCCCCCACAGCGGGCTAGTGCTGCTACTGTTCCCACTGAGAAAAGGGTCCCTCCTCAACCACTACTGAAAGAACAATGGAACAATATCTTTAATAATCATGTAAGGAACCACTAACCCATTATTATCATCATTTTTACTTTGCAAATCATAATTGCATTTCTATTTCTGAAAGAAAAGTTTATTGCCAGGGATTCTCTGAGATCTAAATGTTATTTTTGAAGTGTTTCTTGTTCTTGGACATTGAACCAAACCATACGACACTATGCACAGACATAGAACTTCACAACACAACCCAACCACTGCACTGGCTGTACCTTAATTAACATGTCTAGTAGATTTTATACAGCCCTGAATCCACAATAAAACCTAACATAACAAGTATGTACTCATATTACACATATACCCAAACACAGATTAAGTTTAAAAAACAAACCTCCAAACCTGACCTGACTATTGTTCTACTACACAAAATATACACCTAGATCACATACAGCCTACCTCTTCCCCACACTGTACAGGTAAAGGTCCATCTAGGCAAACATTAGCACTTTTACTTCCTCTGCAGTACATGTAACCCTCTTTTCTCTGATGCTTTGGGTTGTGGGTGGGCCCTTGCAGACCCCACTTAAAATGCAGGATTGCTGGTCTTTCATTGTATTAGATGATGTCAGGCTTTTTATACAATTCTAACATTGTGTGCACAGACAAAGGGATCTCCTTATAAATATTTTCTTCCATTTTTCTAACTTTAGTAATCCCCAATATAAACAGACACACTCAAGCACATCATGCAACGCAGATACACACAGTGCAAACAGAAACTATTACTGCACCAAACCTATGAACATAATACTATTGTAACTCTGCTGTAAAGCCCAGGTGCCAACCTGCAGCCCTTTGGGCGTTCCATGGTGGCCCCCCTTGGTTTTCCACTTGCGGCCCCAGAAACCTAACTGTTAATGCATAGGGCATAGGAACTCACCTTTCCTTGCCCAGAATCTTCTTCGGTGGGAAGAGGAGGAGAGGGACTTGCTCTGGCTGAGAACGTGGAAGCCAAACAGCAACCCAGACAGTGCCTGAGCAAGTCCCTCACCTCACCAAGAATATCCCGTTCTAAGATGTGTGCCTATGCTCCCACTATTCTACCAATGAATGGGGGATTATTGTATGTGGCACATAACCTCAGAATATGGGCACATTACCTTTGCTGATATATATGACACAAAATGTGCATTATAACACTACAATGTTCCCTAGTGCTTGAAATATCATTAAAAACAAGTTTTGTTATTTAAAAATGATAATTAATGTATTCTAGCTATGCATGCCGTCCTTTTTTTCCATTAAAATGCTTATACAAGTCAGTATAGATTGAAAATGTTGTACGCGGCCCTTTAGTGATGCAGAGGGCCGCACTTGTGGCAACTCAGTTGCCCACACTGCTATAAAGAATTAGAATACAGCGCTCTTTTATCAATAGTTAACTGCATTCACACGGAAGGTAACCTAAAGTGGTCTTATCTTGGTCAATAGTATTGCATGTTACTTAAGCCTGTCATGAGAACAAAGCTTGTATTGCTTAATGTAACTTCACCACTGGATCAGAATTCTATTACAACTTGTACAGACACAGTTCATTCTCAACATGCCTTGGCTGCTAGACAAGATAAAAATTTTATTTTATGACTTTTTCTCTGAACACTGGTTAAAGCCAACTAACTAACTAACATACCATTCTGTTATAGTCTGTACAAACATAAAACACAGCTTTACTATACTACATAAAGACCACAATACCTCCTCACATGACCTTGTTACCAATGGATAATATGCAATACATATACAATTTTCTCAGTTGGACTTGTCCACTAGACTTGGTCAATAGTACAAAACAATTGCACTCTGAGTTACAAATGGAACCCTACCACTTAAACATGGTCTTACCAATAAACATTATCGTAAGGCATTTATTATGTGTAATGAAACGAAGGGTGGACCTGATGAATCTACCTACCTTCGCCTAATCAGAGTCATCTTAGATCCAGAAACATATTCAAGGGACCATGTAATACTTTTGACAAGAACAGAAAATGCTCCAAAGTGTAATATTTGCAATGTAATGGAACGCTCCATGACAGCATGGGGTATTGTTATGATAGATGACTTAAGGTGGCCATACATGGTTAAATTTTTGCGTTCGATCAACTTAAAACTATTGATTTTTAAGTCGAACTAATGGAAATCGATTCCTTCCCACCTGGTGCAATTGACCAAATCGAACATAAAATCAATTGAATAGTGATTGGGCATGGTGGTAAATTTTGGTTGATCGTACAAGTGGAATTAATTCCTATGAAGGAATCGATCCCTGTGGATCGATTTTAAATCAGATAGATGATCGGAAGAAAATCAAATCAATGATCGAATCGCAAAATAAACGGCCCGTGTATGGCTAACCTAAGAGGTATAACATTAGACCTAATGAATGTCTTGTTTCTGACATCCACCATAAAACAATCACATTAATTTCATTGGCTTAAATATGTGGCTTAATATTTTTAACATGATATATTACCAGCCTCAGGCATGGGCAGACATGCTATAGAGAAGGTGACTTACCTTAGAAAGAAGTAGTAGGAGTTATTCTCCATCACAGTATATGAGTGACAATTGAAATATCCCAGTCCTGTGACATTAAGGCGGGACCCTGCTGGCACCTCCAGCATACTCCCCCAACCCTGATCACACAGGAGCTCAATTTCAGCAGAGTAAAACAGGTCAGAGTTATACTGCCAAGGCAGGTAATTGTAGACACTGTAGCTATCCTTATGAAGAGCAAGTACTTTGGCAAACACCACTGTCTCCACTAGCTCTGCTCTGCATGCTTCGGTTTGTGGTCTCCAGTCATGTGGCATCTGGCATCCCTTCAGAAGTCCAAACATGCCAACCAGGATGAAACTGAAGACCAGCATTGTATCCAGTCAACTGGCCCACGCCAAATGCACTGCTGGTCCTGGAGCTCCTCGGGACCAAGGTTGGCAAGCTTTTGAATCAGATACTAACTGATCTAAAGATTTCTTATTGAATTGAATCCTCTAGGTTGTAAGGAATGACTTCAGATGTCAAAATGCATGCCAAAACACAAACAAAAGGAACGTCACAGATCCTTCAACTGCTTCCACTGATGGTCTTGGAAGACAAAGGGGGAAAGCTCCTTTGAATAATGAGAAAACGTCTGGCTTTGTCAAAGTTCTAAACATGAAACACTTACAAGAGTTAACAAACCTCCTTTATTAATAATCTTCAATCTGCCTCTGGTCATAAAAAGAAGGATGCCAAGTTCTCTTTCTTTGCTCCAGGTCACTCACTTTGGCTTCTTTTCCTGGCTTGCTTCTCCATTCTTCTGAAAACAAAGTCCAAGGAACATGGAAACTGCAACAGATGACACACTTGTGGTTAACTCTCCAACTCTTTGTATGGTCTGTGCGCTCTTCAAGCTCTGTCTACGGGCAAAGCCTGTCGCTCATTACTGAGCACTGAATTGACTTGAAATTCCTGACAAAACACTGCAGATCAACTTTCAGCCTCTGTCTGCACAGCTTCACAGCAAATGTTCACAAAAAAATCCAGATTTTTTTTCAAACTTCCTCAGAGGGAAGGAAAATCAGTGAATAAGCAATTCAAGCTTTGTTTGGGATCTAATAACATACAGACATACCCCCTTTAAAGAATCCAAATACAATAAACGCTAATTTATTCACCCAAAAAAGTACCTGTCACGCATCTAATCTATTTAGGATCGAAGTGAAACAAGAGCTCAGAAGTTGCCCTCCCCCATTTGTCTACAAAACTTGCATATTTTTCTGATTAAAAGGTAACATAAAACTGGTTTAGTAGGGTCCCGAGAAGCCGTTTCAGGACCTTTAACTGTAAGAAGTTTAACAATGTGAGAAGCAAAATGAACATGGGGCTCCTTAATAGAAATCATAACCCTGAAATGGACTAGCTGCTGGAAATCTGTTTCCTTGGCACGGCAAGGGTAGGAATACGGGCAAACTGCATAGTTTCCCTCCATCTTTCACGTTCTTTAAATTACAGAAGTTGGAAATACAATATGTTGAGCGTGCTTCTAGCAGCACATGTTTTAGGCAGGAAATATAGCATTGTCATCAAGTTTACATTAATTGACCCTGGCACATACTGTATATACATGATTGTTCTACTGGGATTTATAACCCTAACATTTTTAACGGCGTGTTATTTAACGGAAGAAAGGTACCACATATAATTCTTTACTCCCATCCGGAAAAAAGTTATATGCCCTAATGCAGAGTTTTATGTAGTAACGGTGGCCTGTGTTTGGATTTCTTCATTACCCTCCCTAACGGTATTCTGGGGTAGATTCGAATTACCAATATTGGTAACCCTGAGCCAGACTTGGCTGTGCTTACCCGCTCCAACCTTGCTCGCTGTCATGCAACGCCGGTGTCCTGTGGTCTTCTCACTGGTTCCACGTTTATGACTTCAATGATAAGGGTACCCTTCCCATTGGTCTGTATGGCATAGGCATCCCAGGTACTCACTTCCCTGCTGTTATTGATGATGTATACTTACCTTATTCCTGGCACATCCAATGGCAGCATCCCTCTTTACCCACCCATCTTGGTGTTCTACTAACAAGGATGATGTATACATTTATACCCCTGGCACATTTTGACTTAAAGTTACTTTTATTCAGCCAGCAAGTTATTTTTTGACAGAGAAATGACATAGGTGTTTTCCAAAAGATAATAAGACGATATACAAGAGGCATTTTTGTGTAAAAAAAAAACATTTCTCAGCTTTCATTTACATTTGAGCAAAAAGTGTCATGTCCAAAATAATTCATACCCGCATTGTGGATGCTTACAAGTCAGGAAAGGGCTACAAGGTCATATCTAAAAAAATTTGAAGTTCCAAAGTATTATTAAAACACACTCTGGAAAACCTCAGAGCAGGGGTAGGCAAAGTGTGGCTCGGGAGCCATATGTGGCTCTTCAGCCCCTTCAGCCTGGCTCAGTGGCGTAGTGACCTGTTCTTCCAGGCTACCTGTTCTTTATTTTTTCTTTTATTCATGTCTGGGCAACCCCCAACAGAAAAACCCCCGCACTACCACCAACCCCCAAGAGCAAAACGCCCTTACTACCACCAACACACCTCAGCTACCCACCCCCGACCAGCGGTAAAGGGCTCACAGCAGAGCTGGGACTATTTTGTTCTGCCGCGTCACCAGCAAATTAATCTCTGGACCCAATAATGAATTGTTAGTGCCGGTCATGTACTATGCCCCCTCCTATCCTATGGTTGCAAGTAAAGCAGGGTACAGACCTGGAGATATGGGTCAAATCCATGGCCATGTGCGCTCACGGCCATCTATCTGACCCATATAATGTGCCCCCATCGCTGTTTTTGAAAACAGCCTTATCGGACATGACTGTAAATACAGCTGATGTCCGATGCTTTGCCTAGAGACTGCTGGTCTCCAGGCAAAGCTCGGCTGAGCCGGGGAGAGCAGAACTGTCTCTCTCTGGCTCCTCCGATATCTGACAGCAGCGTGATGGCGTCATCACGCTGCTGCAGGGTACATCGGACAGATCGAATATCGAGCTGTCTGTACCCTGCTTAAAGAGGAACATGTCCTGAAGAGCAGTAGAGATCAGTGAAGGACGGAGCATACCATGGGAGGAGGTCTGTGGCTGCCAATAAGGGGGGCTTTGTGACTTCCTTTATGTGGAGGCTTTCTGTTTAACATTAAGTTAGGGGCTCTATGGCTATCTACAGGGGGCTTTTTGGATACCTATATGGGGGCTTTGTTGCTACAAATAAGTGTGGGGCTCTCTGTCTACCATTAAGGGAGGGGCTCTATGGCTATATATAAAATTAAAACCAACAACATACAAACTTGACTTACCCAAACTTTCCCAGGAGATGCAATACCATTGTTCACATTTGTGGTTGTGGGTCATTGTCACAGTAAATTGTAATCTTTTCAATAAATAATAATTACAGACTATATCAAGTTTTATGAGTTTCAAGTTTAACTAAGACTTATTAAGTTTATTAAGTAATTGTTAGGAAATGTTTTAGAGAAAAAGGATGTAATTTAAATTGTTGTCAATTTCCACTAGCCCGTTCCTGAGAGACATTGGCTGTAAGCAGGTGCTGCGTGTCTCTCTGCTCTAATCACTCCCCGCTCTCGCTCCTTCTGGGTGCCGATTATTGACAGGAGGGAGAAAAGAGCAGAGAGTGATCAGAGCAGAGAGGCAACAGATCTCCGGCTCTCAACATATATTTCAAGGGTTGCAATCTTGCGATTTGGCTCTTATGTCAAATAAGTTTGCCTACCACTGTCTCAGAGGATGTGGTCGGAAGCCAAAAGTGACACCTGCGCTGGCCAGGAGGATAGTGAGAGAGGTGAAAAAAAATCTAAGGATCACCACAAGGCCATACTGGTCAATCTAGGCTCTGCTGGTGGCAATGTCTCAAGGCAGACAATCCAACAGACACTGCACGGCTGCAGACCAAGGAGGATGCCACTTCTCTGTATATGACGCACAAAAGCTCGCTTGGCCTTTGCAAATGCTCATCTGGACAAAGAAGAAGATTTCTGGTCTTCTGTGTTATGGTCAGATAAAACAAAAATGTAGTTGTTTGGTCACAATGATGTTTCCTACATTTGTCATGAAAAAGGAATAGCCTTCAACTCAAAGAACACCATCCACACTGTCACACATGGTGGTGGGAACCTAATGCTTTGGGGGTGTTTTTTAGACAATGGACCACGGAACCCAATCACAGTAAACGGCACCAGGAAAAAAAAAGCAATACATGAGGATTCTCAACGACAACATCAGGCAGTCTGCAGAGAAACACGGCCCTAGGCACCAGTGGACATTTCAGCATGACAATGACCCAAAACACACAGCAAAAGTGGTGAAGAAATCGTTTGCAGAAAACAACATTCATGAGTCCTGACTTGAATCCAATTGAGAATCTGTGGAGGGAGCTAAAGATCAGGGTGATGGCAAGAAGACCCTCCAACCTGAAAGATTTGGAGCTCATTGCTAAAGATGAATGGGCAAAAATACCTGTGGAGACATGGAAAAAGCTGGTCTGCAATTATTGAAAGCATGTGATTACTGTAATAGCAAATAAAGGCTTTTCTTTTGATTAGTGATAAGGGTATGGACACTTTTGGACATGACACTTTTTTGCTCAAATGTAAATTTTAAAAAAAAATTCCCACAAAAATGCCGCATGTACATCATCTTAATATCTTTTGGGAGACACCTATACCATTTCCCGCCAAAAAATTACTTGCTGGTTGAATAAAAGTAACTGTAAGTAAAAATTTGCCAGGTGTGTGAATGGTTATGGGCTCAACTGTACATATCCTTCCAAATTTCCTTCCAATAGATATCCTTATAATAGATATCCAGTCCTATAGGGATGTGGGAGTGGAGCCACTACCCTTTGGTATACTGAGAATTACCAGAAGGTAAGTATAACATTTTCCTTTACATAAACTTTCTGACCAACAGACACAACAGCAAAAAAAACGTCACACAACGTGAAATAAAGGTAAATCCTCCTTTAGTAGACAGTTTCTACTGGAATAGGCAACTTTGCTGCAATGACTTCCCTCTATTTCTGTTCTGGCCAAGTTTTGTTGGATGCTTTCTCACTGACAATTAAATATATGAGAGATCACTTTCTCTATTTGTACCATGAATTCAACAGTATGGCAACATCCCAATATAACATAGTACATAACAAATGGATATCTTCGGAACAGTAGCTTAGGAAGAAGGGTTTTTTTTAAGCAAATGTCAAGTGTCAACATTTAATGAAGATTGTGAAAAATAAAGATAATAAAGTTATTCTTATTCATTAAGATGCAATTTACACTGCCTGGCCCCCCAAAAAGATGCCACCAAAAAAAAGGTTGGGCCGCCTTTAGCTTTGATTACGGCACACATGCGCTCTGCCATTGTTTTGATAAGCTTTGATTGATGATAAGCTGTGGCATTGATGGTGGTCTGACTGCTGCGCAAAGCCTAATCCAGCACATCCCAAAGATTCTCAATGGGGTTAAGGTCTGGACTCTGTGGTGGCCAATCCATGTGTAAAAATGATGTCTCATGCTCCCTCAACCACTTTCCCAATTTTAGCATGATGAATCCTGGCATTGTCCTCTTGGAATATGTCCGTGCCATCAGGGAAGAAACAATCCATTGATGGAATAACCTGGTCATTCAGTATAGTCAGGTAGTCGTCTCATTCTTGCCACACATACTGTTGCCATACTAAACCTAGACCTGTTCCTATTTGCTTAGTTAAATCTAGGTGGTGACTTTTTTTGGCTAGGCCAAAGAAGTTGTCTTAACACTTTTTACATAAGTTGCCCAATATGGTGGGTATCTAATTGTAGCTTATAGCCTGGCACATTTATAGGATTTTCCATTTCTTCAGGGGCTTTATCTTCAGAACTGTCAAAATTTGCATTGGTGGCAATCAAGGGGTATTGACTCTCTCTAGCCCTAAAGGGAACAGGGGACTCCAATTACTGAATACCTTTTGTAGTGTTTAGGGCATTTAAGGCGGTGAGTTTTTCTTCCTACATCGATTTGGATAAGCATTGGTGATAATCCTGGATGTACTGAGCTCAGTACATCATCGATTATTAAGATAAAGCCCTCAAGACACAAAATGTGTCTCTATGCTACAATTCAGTACCCATCATATTGGACAACTTATGTAAAATGTGTTAAGACTTAACTACTTACTGTAATATGTAAATTGAATCTTAATTGATAAGCATGGCTTTATTATCTTACTTTTTTAGATCTTCATTAAATGTTGACACATGACGTTTGCCTAAAAAGTCCCCTTCTTCCTAAACCTACTGTTCAGAAGATACCTATTTGTAATGAAGTACCTTCTCACTGACAAGTTCAGACTTAGATAAAATATATATATACTTTATTTTCACAATTTTGTAAATCTTACTGTGTACCCTATACTTCCATCTTCCACTGACACAATTCAGAAAGGAAAACTCTGTACTCTCTATGCAAACATGAACACCACAACCGAGTGCCTGACAGATTAAAGAATTGGCCGTAGGCATCCTGGGAAATTCCTATGGTCCAAGTCCTACATTAACATATTTCACCTCATCAATCAACAAAGAAAGGTACATGACACATGATAATACATAGAAACTAAACACAAAATTACCATTTACTTTCTACACATGCTGCCAACCATTTATTCTCTATGACAAAACTGCCTGCATGAGAAGCTTCACCTCAGTATGACCCTCTCATCTGATATGAAATATGTTCACAGATAATTTTATAGAAAGGTTTTTGTTTTATATATAACACTGCATTGGGACAAATGATGAACTTAAAAATAGGTAATAGGTACTGGTAGAATCTTTTCACAATATGATACTTGGGTTTTGGAAAAAAACGTACCATCTACTATTAACTATCTGTATTTTTGTTGTTGAAATCAGCAAAGCTGTCTATTAAAAGGCTTGCATTGCTGAATTCTTGGCTGTTCAATGTACAGAAAGTGATCTCATTTTACAAAGGCAGCATTTCAATTCATTCACCTAAGGGCAAGTAGAGGGAATGCAGCAAATGGAATTCTATGTATGTGGAGCGTGGCATGTAATTCTATCATTTGTCTGCTAGAGGGCGCCAGCTATGAGTCTGGGTATGGCAGCATGGGTCACAAGGAGAGGAGTTCTCTATGTAATTACAGGAAAGCTATGACCTGACAGGTAGACAAATTATTCTATTGTTGGCTTTTATCATTAATTACTAGTGTCCCTTTACACAAAATTATGAATGCCTTATTCAGAAGCACTGATAGGTAATGCATCATAGGTTTATTGTATATTTTATAATCATTTTTGGGTAAATTCTGGGCTAGGTGACCAACTACTTGTACACGAAGCTATGAACCTATTATCAGGTATATTTCATTTACATGTTTACAACATGAACTCTGAGGAATGTGCAAGTTTGGTCCTCAGTATTTAAAAGTACAATCTAATAACTAGGGCTCCATTTACACAGTTGTTAACGACCAATTAGCACAACTGCCTGGTGGATGCAACATTAGGTGTCCGCTGGTCAGTTTTTGTGCTTCTGCCTGAAAGACCTGTGATAGGGTCATTGTCAAAACAATCCGCAAGTGCCTGCACAAGTTTACAGGTGCTCAGACAGGTCCTTTCCTGAACTACTGCGGGAGTGCCCAGTCCTGACAGCAGCCCAGTAAGCAACCATGTAAATCTAGCCTAAAGCATAAAAGAACAACACTTCAGTTTCTCTCTCTAGGACGTCACATGCCCATCATTGTTCAGGTATATACTACAATGTCTATATACTACAATGTCTACCTGTCTATAAAGCTTACTTGGTTCACACCTATTAGATTGGGCAGGGTCCTCATTCTGTCTCATAAACTGTACCTGTGTGTTATCTTGTGTTGCATCTCAACTCCAATAGTTGGCGCTATATATAAAAAGTTAATAATGATAATATATACAGGGGTGCACATTAGTGGTACTCTGATACTCAAAAACTAGCTCTGCGTACCTGCATTATTGTTACAAAGCTCATATGCGTACTAACAACTTGGAGGCACTCCGTGTCTGAGCGGCCGTAGCGATCAGGTGCACCCGAGGAGTCTGGCTGTCAGCCATAGAGGGGAGAGATCGGCAGTACAATCAGCATCCCTCTCACATTAAAAAGCTGTACAAACAACTTCACTTTATCATGTATACAATACTGTAAAAGTTACATATTGGCAAAATTATTTCAGTTTTTATTGTTAAATGTATACAATTTATGTCACTTGGGTAACCTCTTAGGGGTGTGAAATTGGGAAGAGCTTGGGTAAGCTCTTAGGGGTGTGAAATTGGGAATATAAATTACTTATCCAAAATAAAAGATTGGACTTCTAAGGGTGTTGGGGATCTGAGGGTTGAATGTCACAGTAGGCACATGTAAGGGTTAAATCTGATAAGAGAAAAGCACTGTTGGAATATGACGATAGCTGGACATAGACATCTCAATTTTCCATATGACTTCTGTGAGATCGATCATAAATCGATGAATGCACAAAGTGATCGATCGATTTGACCCTAAATTGCACGTAAAATCAGAACTGTCTGTAAAATTTATCGACCTGTTGGCATCCAACCTACATTACATCATTTCCCATTAGAACAGCTGCAAGCTGGAGATCACACGATCCGTGATCGATCGATCGATCGATCGCGGGAAGGAATCAACCAGGAATCAAAGACATTGTGCGGTCGATTATGTCAATGGAATCTATTCCAGAATTGCACGCACGATCGTTTAAAAGATCGATCACTGTGAAATCTAAATGTCTATGCCCAGCTTATGAAAGGTTGACATTTGGACTGCAGGCTGTCTCAGCGGTTTGGTAGTAAGCCAGAAAATTCCAGGGTTGCATTACTGAGGTATGAGATCTGGGGGTTCAAACGTGTTGTACTGTAAGAGTTACATGTGACCCGAAGTCAGCTGGTGACCTGTGGATGAAGGCAGCTAATCCGAGGATCAATCAGGAACAGGGAGGTCCATCTGCAGCAGAGTCTACCATGCAGGGAGCTGACGCAGAGGACAGCGAGGAAGACCACCCTTCATATGGGGTGAGTACCAAACACTATTTCCTGGTACTCATCTGAGGAGCTCACTACAAAAGTTATGTGCACCCCTAAATATATGCAATGAGGTGTTAAATCCAGTACCATCCTACATGGAAACATACTATAGTGATGTAAGCAGACATCATTCATGTGCTGCGCCGTGTTAGGCCCCCCATTCAAACAAAAAGTCTGCCCTACTCTAGTGCGAGGTGTCAGACTATGTATTGTACAGCAGGATAGCTAGAGGACATTAAATTATTTATTTAGGTCTCCGACCATTGGCCCATTGACTAGAGCTTGTCCCTGGGTATAAGCTGAGAGCCACAGATGACAGGAGGAAAAAGGCTGCAATCAGAACTGTCAGAAACATAACTGTGCAAAAAGTGCTAAGAACCTGGAAGACTGAGGAGATCTTGTGGCAAAAAGATGGTATTACAGAAAATTATTTTTAATTGAGATGAAAACGATAAAGTACTTTAACACTTTACAAAACCAAGTATATAGTTTAGAACCCCACAATCGTTCCAGTATTTATTGTTAACTGTATGCAGTTCATGTCCAGAGAAAACCCTAAAAAAAGACAAAAACTAAGGGTGCTGGAGATCTGGGAGTTCAGTGGTGAGAGAAGGCACAGGAAAAGATAGCTACATATAACTACAGGGAAGCATTATCCGATAGCTGAAATATAACTATATAAATATAAATCAAGTTGCAGCAAGGGTGTACATTTGGAAGGTATTTACAGCTAATTCCCTTCAAAAAAATCAGGGTTGTACTACTAAGGTGGTCAGAGATCTGGGGGCTCATAGTAAGCGAGAGAAGGCAAGCACCATTTGGACACTGATATATGACTATGAAGGGTTGCAGCTACTCATTTAAATTATGGACTGCAGGAAGTATCAAGAGTTAGTTACAATCCCTCTATCCTTTATTTATATGTTACCAGGTCCTGTTTGTCAGGAAGATTGGTGACCACCAATTTTTTACATATAGATGTATAAATTACATATTAAATATTATTCTGGTTGGAGTTGTTTCTAATCTATACAGTAGTAGTATAGCAGGTAGTACCACTATAGCACTATATGGAGCCCATATTAACAAGGGGGCCCACCACTCCTGGAAGGGCAGAGATTGGAGTGACAGGTTTGGATGGCGGGGGTGGGGGGGGGGGGGGGGCATCAAAATGGGGCCAATCATTTCTAGCTATGCCCCTGAATCTATATGTATATTTTTGTGGGTAGAGACAGTAAAAACTACAACTCCTTTCAGGGTTTAATGCAGTTAGAACCTTGGTTGTAGGAAGAGTGCCTAAAGCTGGGCACACACAGGTCGATACCCATTCAATAGACTTGCACCACTTTGCACATCGATTCCTGTTCGGTACTTTGGATGGGGACCACGGGGATTTACAGACATGTCCATTCCCTGTTCAATTGACCTTTGTTGTACTGTTCCTTCTCAAAGAAAGGGTTTTTTAGTTCGATCCCCATTCAATCGCCCTGCAATCGAACGCCGCGAATGCACACGTTGTTCGAACACAAATCAATCCGTGTATGGGGGGCTTTAATCTTGCCATGAACAGCACACATGGTATAATTTTACAACACCGTTCTTCCACATGATTTCCACCCACTCACCTTCTAAGCCACAACATACAAGAAACCAGGATAAGTTTCCTGGGGGGTTTTTGTGTGTGTGTGGGGTGGGGGGTAACATTTCTTTTAAAACATAAACAATTGTTGCAGAAATACTACAGACATCATGAAACATTGAATATTTTATTTATAAACTTAAGAAAACATATTACAGATATATTATATTTTAACTATACAACAGGAAATGTTACAGAACCATTGTTTGCAAATACACAAGGTAATATATTTGTATACTTTTAAAGTAACAATAAGTGCTGAAGGCAGAAGGGTGTCTTGAACTTGTCCATTGGGTCCTCGCATATCACATAATTCTCTCCTTGGTTCCCAACTCCACCCCTCTGATGTGCCCCTCCTATTTAAAGCACGTTGCCACCATTCTTAATAAAAAAATAAATTCATGATATTGTTCACTTACAGTTACAATATAAATATACATTATGGGTCTACTAACACATTGTGCAGATTGGAAAGGGTTGGACTGGTTCAATTAATAATTGAGAACTCTGCCAGTCCTATCACTAGGACATCACCTTATTCATGATCAACTATACATTCTAGACAGGTTCACTTTAGAGATCCCAATGTCCCAAGATATCATTACCTTAAAATTCCATTAATTAAATATACTGTGTCATTTGACAAAAAACACTATCAGTATTTTTATATTATACATGGCTACAGATATGTCTGATTATATTCGTGCTGCTAGAAAATACAGTCTTGTAGACAGGAATAACAAACACATAGACCTGTGCGTGTACCCTCAAGGAAATCATGACTATGCCACCAAAGATGTTTTAAAGTGAAGCCAGAACCCATCCAACCCAATCAGCTGCTCACTTCTTTTTCCCACACAAAACACTGGCAGCACAAAGGGGACAGCTGATTGGTTCTTCAAGATAGGCCCAGAAGTATCCATAGAAACCATGACATTGAGATTTCTGCAGCTTAGTATAAGCCAACATGTAAGAGAATATTTATGAATGGCTGTGTTTGCCAACTTCATAATATTTTCTATGCCACAAATTAAAAACAAAGGTTTTTGAATTACCCAATAGCAAAAAAAATAAGATATAACATTTCAGTCTAGTAAGTAATAGAATTTTAGGGGTGCCTAGTGGCATTGTTGAAAAAACACATAGCATGCGTATATAAGTATGACTTTTTCTGTGTTCATTGGGGCAGCACAAAAATGTGCCTCACATCCCAGTTCTGCACAAAAGGATCCCATTTTGGATTCTTAAGTGAAAAGTAAGAATCCTATATTTGGACCTCCGGCTTCTGTCTTTGTTGTTTATCTGCAAGTTTTATCATTGTCATGATCCTGGGAGGACAAAGGACGATTCTTCAGATCATCAAGCGCCTGTAGGAATTCTTGGCTGTAATTATAAGTATCTGCATTGCTAAGTCTTCTGAGCATTGGAGGAAGAGATCCATCTTCATCAAGGAAGACCAGCATACCGTTGTGTGCAATTGGAGGCAAGTAGAGTTCTCTCTCCCAAGGGAGAGTCCAAAGAAGTGACATGTCTATTTGGTTGTTCTCAGGAGTGGGTGTCTTGTATTCAATGGAAACCGAATGCCTTTTCTTTAAGATAGACTTTGGAGGTCTGTTAAAAGACTCCTCTGGGTCAGACATACGTCTCCGTTGCATGACCAGTTTGCTGGATGTAAAAAAGGACACCTTGGACTTTCTTGGAGTGTTGGGACTCTTGGTTGGTATTGGTGGAAAACGGGTTGTGTTTTTAGCAGGATTTTCACTCATTGTAGAGATCCTTTTCTCCCCCTTGACCAACACTGGGGTTTCCTTGGTGGATACCTTTGCTCTAGGCTGCATCATTTCACCACTGGTCAGGTGGCTGCCTGGTCGTTCGAGAGCAAAGCTAGATCCTCTTCTTGCAGTCCTGGCAAACAATGAACTTGGTCTTTCAGTCTGCCTCTCGTTCACCATGTTCACAAGCTGTAGGTTAACGTAGGGTTGAAGGCTTACTTCAACCTTAAAGGACTGCTCAAGTTCTGAACATTCAACTGTTATCACTACCTTTATATACTTGATGCAGCCCTGCGTTAAGTAATCTGAGGGTTGGTGTCTGGAACAGGTACAAAGACAATAATCAGAGGCTGTCAAAGTGAATGATTTGTCCTTCTAAAAATAAATCACTGTCATAACCACAAACAATGAGAAACCGAGAGTCTCATTTACTTACTACGAATTATCAACTTGGCCCAAGGGTAAAGAATTCCATTCTGAGAACACAAACAGATCTCTTCAGCATCAATGCCTCATTGCACTTTAGTGATGATTAAATAATTCACCCCTTGTTTGCTGCAAGTACAGCAAGTGATATTACAGTATTTATCTAAGTGGCTAGTTTGCATTGTGTTTTTGATGTATGAACAATGAATGTTATCTTGTTACCGTCTGAACCAAGGACCACAAAAAGCAGCAAACATAACTCAGTGGTTAATCACTTGATAAACAAATAAGCAATTTTTGGGGGAAATGATTAATATGGACCTTTGTTGTCGAGTGGGAGGGTTCTCCTCCAACTAAATACCAGATTTTCTTTCTTTAGCATACCCTGATGTAATATATACTGTAATATAATGTAATATATACTGTAATATATATACAGTATATATATAACTATAATTATTCCTATTTGATTCAACACAAGGTTTAGGACTGACTAAATGGAAAATTATGACTGATCTTTCAGAAGAACATCTGAGAATCTGTCTGTTTATACCAATGGTGTTCTTTTGGGTTTAAGCCGGGACTAGTCAAGTTTCTCCTCTCCAAACTCATCCATGTCTTTGTAGATATTGCCAGTGTGACATTGTGAAAAATATATTGCCTAGCTGGTCAGGGAAGGGGGGAACCAGGTACAGCCGGACCCAATGCCATACCTCAACTAGGGGGACACCCCTCATAAGTGTAAAAGGACTCTTCTCCACAAGTTGATCCAGTGTTGTAGGGGTTTGAATGTGGGGGCTCATTGAGGATTTGAGGCTTCAGGGATCCAGAGTAGACATCAAACGCCTAATCCTATTATATTGCTTTCCATGCTAAATTTGACTGCTATCAGAAATTAGTAATAGATTACTAATATGCTCTACCGGTGACCACACATGGATCACTCTTAGAAACTAACAAAAGTTTTTTGGGCACCACTGGGTCTTAATACAACTGTCAGAGTGTGATTAAAAGGTCTTTTTTTTTTACAAAAACAGGACCAAATATATGTCAACTACATTTAAAATCATGCGACCAATGTCACATAGCAATGGTGACGAAGGTACAGAATATCAACATCAATATATTTACAACAATGGTGAAGCATTCAAACGATTCATTTCACCCACATGGGCTTCCTCAGGGGGAGACTGATTTCCTGTATGGTCACTTAGACAGCAAGGATAGCACCACTTAGACCGAGTGAGTGGTGGATAGTCTTACAGATGACGCTGACACATCATGTCCACTTGATTGTGTAGACCCCAGGTCAGATATGGATATTGCCTAGAGGCAACTGCAAAGGAGGAGGGTGCAGTTAGAAGGGAAGGAGCGGAAGAGAGAGCAATCTCTCTCTCCCTGTTGTTATCTATGTCTCTTATCCACGCCAACATCACGTATCAACAGTGGTGATGGACCGAACTGTTCGCCGGCGAACTGTTCGCCGGCGAACTGTTCGCGGCGAACAT
>CM070037.1:91842602-91853966 GCA_036250615.1 Ptychadena robeensis
TTGATTAGGAAAGCTGGGTCAGCGTGTGACCACTTCACTGGTGAGTTGCTATGCCCTATGTATTAACAGTTTGGTTGTGGGGATCTGGAGGACCATGGAGGCCGCCAAACAACACCCAAAGGGCTGCATGTGACCCCTGGGCCGCAGGTTGGGCACCTAGGATCTACAGTATATGAGGCTTGACCTCTTGGTTCCAGTAAAAGTATCTCTGAATGTTTCAGAATACAGATATTTTGTACAATGCCATTTGTGTGGGAACAGCTTGGGGACTGCGCAACAGTACACAAAATAAGGTCCAAAAAGACACCTATTAGTGAGTTTGATAAGAAAGAACATGACCGTGTTGCACAGAGCCTTGACCTCAACCCAATAGAAGACTAAGTTCCTAAATTAGTGTGGAGACAGTGAGCCAGATGTTCTCCTCCAACATAAGTGTCAGAATGTTCTTCTGGAAGGAGGGTCAAACACTCCCATAAACACACTACTAACTTTGTGGAAAGGTTTCCCAGAAGACTTAAAACTATAAACCTATAGATTGGAATGTGATGTAACTTGTGTAATGTAATGCATCCAAATGCTATGGCCAGTAAAGTGCATGTATACATAAAAATCAGTGCACACAGATTTGTAAAACTAGTGCCATGGATAGGGACTCGGGCAGAAAGAATTCTGTACTAAAAATCTGCTGCGGCTGTAGATTTTTTTTAAGAATCTAGAATAACTCAGTAACCTTTATAATCACACTACAGGAGTATAGATGAAACCGAGCAATAGGATATTATAGATACTATGAAATCCAAATAATATTATTATGAAGTATATTTGTAGTGACCAGTAAATGGCACTATTTGTACATTTAAATGCATTGTTATAAATGACTGTATATTTTGGGGGTTTCCTAGCCTAGGGTAGTGACAGGGCACCTGCTGCCTACATGAGGTTGGGTACATGTCTAGAAGGTCGTCACCTTTTTCCCGCTCTCCACATCTCACAAATGTATCAATCCTAATCTGCCAAACTACTGGGAGTCTATAAATGTTAGCCCCTCAGAACATTCTGGGCTTTCTGATGTGGACTTGATACACTGCAGATCCTCCAGACGAGTCCCCAGAAGCAGGATTCCTGAGTGAAATTAACCACTGTTCCAGTGTGACTGCCTGGCAAGGACTGCCTATCTTCTTTCCCGGTGAGAGCTTTTAGCTCAACCACAAGTAGGAGCATGCACCATTCATGCCAACGGGTGATGGTGAAGTGCCTGTAAATATTCGTTCCTCATGTCATTGCACAGATTAGAGCCAGTTGTGGAAGAAAGTCAATAAACCAAGCAGTATGTTTTTGGAGTGTTAGGCCACACAGATGGAGGAGAACATACAAACTCCTTGTTTCTTGGCTGAGATTCAAACTTGAGAACCTAGTGTTCATGGCCACATTGCAAGCCAATGAGCCACCATGCTGTCTGTTGTTAGTATTAATAGTATAGTTTTAAGGTTTTTTATATTATTCAGATTATCCAA
This sequence comes from Ptychadena robeensis, assembly GCA_036250615.1. Taxonomy (NCBI): domain Eukaryota; kingdom Metazoa; phylum Chordata; class Amphibia; order Anura; family Ptychadenidae; genus Ptychadena; species Ptychadena robeensis. Next base: position 91,844,117 of record CM070037.1, read on the forward strand.
CAGTACTACATTACAGTACTTCTTGCTTTTTCAATGTGTTACTTAAAGGCAACCTATATACGTAAATGGGCTGCTTATATCACACAAAAAGCCATGGGCATTTTCTTACAGCACACACACGTTTTATTCACCATTTTGCAGCTCCATGCTATGCATACTGTACACAACAGGGTTTCATCATGACTTCACCAGACAGCACCAAAACTAGTGACGCCACTAGGAGTGTATTAATAAACCCGAAGATTTAAAGACTAATGTAATACAGATGAAGTAAAAGGTGAAAAGAGTCAAAGCAAGAATGACATTGTAAAGTGAAATAGTTTAACCTCTTCATAGGACCATGATCACACAAGGTGATGCAGGTGCAATAAACATCAACTACAAGCCCCAGGGCAGATCGTGTTCTAAAGGTCTTGTGCTTGAACTATCTTCCATATTTACTAGGACAGGGTGTTTTGCCTTGTCACCGTGAAAGTGATTCTGTCGATGATATGTTACGTTCATATTTACGATTGATCACTAGTATTTGAAATACCATCCACCATAATTCATAAAAAAATCTATTTGAGGCATTATACATATATATTGTATTGTGACACAAAAAGCATTTTGATTGTAGTACGTTGATAAACCATTCCCTAAAACCAAAATGTAAAAAGCCTTAACTTAACCCCTTTAGCATTCCTGACGGTACCATCTTGTTCAGCACTGTCCTGTCAGTGTTGCTCTGGACAAGATGGTGCCGTCCGGCGAAGATCGGAGCCCCGGCAGTGCAGAACGGTGGCTCCGATCATCTAAACTGGCTCCTGCACTGAAGCCGATGTCCCCCCCCCGAGTTACGTAATGTCATCACATCGGGGCGTCGGCGGGAGATAAAGTAAATTGCACGAAAACTGTTTTAGTATGATTCCCCAGATGTGACCTTTGAAGTTAACCCTCTATCCCCTGGGGTGCCAAAGGGAATTGTACTGGATACTGTGATAACTGTATCCAATACAATTTAAAGTAAAAAAAACACAAAACACATTTTCAATTGAATTTAAATTTTATTATAAACAAAATATAAATATGAATACATACATACATGTTTTACAAATGAAATCTATTTGTAATCTATTGAAATCTATCAAACAAAACGGTCACAGACCAGCGGGTGCGCACCCACTGTGCCACAAGTTCGACCTCATCTCAGGGCGTTGTCTAAGAAAACCCGTTCTTCACAATACCTCTGATGGTGGCGATATGCGTTGTCAGCCAGACAGTGGAACAGGGCAAGCAGCACAGGTACAAGTCAGGTAGCAGGAGAGTCCGGCAGACAGGTAAGGTTTAACAGGTAACAGATTCTCAGAACACAGGCAGGAATGTATAGCACAGGAATGCCAATGGAAGTCAGTGCTTTAGCATAACACAGGGACCTTGATACTGAGGCAAAGCAGGAAGGGCAGGGTCCTTTATATAGGTTCAGGAGGAGCACTATTGGTCAGCCAGGACACATGACCAATTCCTTAAAACCCAGGAAGTGACACCTGCTGGTGACGCATGGTGAGAACCTAGCTGGGAGGCAACTGAGGAGCAGAACAGGAGGCACCCAGAACTGCAACGCTAAGTAGAAGGGCAGCGGCGCATGGCAGCTGCCATTACAATTTGTCTGAGGAGGCAAATTATGTTAGGACACACATAGAAATTAGAGGTTTCGTAAATAGAAAATAAATTTCCTCCCAATTTTCCAGCAATGCAGCCTCTCTGAGACATTTAGGGAATGTCTGATGCCTGTGTGCCTCCAAGCATGCTATCGTCATATTCTCTTACTCTGATCCCACTGCTGGGGATGCTGAAGGTTGTACTACAGCAGTGGCACACAGGCATTGTAGTGACCCGGGTTTACTGAGTCACTATGTTCTGTGTATATTTTGTGTATATACCTTTACTTTTCCTCTGTAGCAGGTGCAGGGATGACTGATGACTCCTAGTTTCCCGCTCTTTTGTCTGGCCTTACACTGTAGCACTTACAATCTGCCTAGAGACAGCTACCTCCTCCAGGCAGAGGGCTTAAATATACATCCCTAGGCCCTCCTTAGCTAGAGTTCGGGTTAGCTCCTCATCAAGCTGTTGCAGCCAGTGTGTCTCACCCTAATTGGAGCGTATTCTCCTACCTTTCCTGGGTTCTCCCGTCTGGCCATCCCATTGCAGTGCTCAGGATCCAAGGACTCCCAATCCGTTGTGATGGAAATGGTCGTCCCCTGGACCAGGATCGCCTTCCTTCAAACTTGCCCCAGTGGATGGATGCAGCTACCGGTATGTGTTGAGTTAGGCAGACGCAGGATTCCTCTCTTCTCCACCTCACCTGGCCCCCTTTACCTATTGCCCTGACCACTGGGACTGTACCTGACCCCCTCTCACTGGAACGTGAAGACATCAACTCACCCTGCAGCTGGTACAACTTGTTTGGAACTTTAATTCCCCAAGTGTGTGCCCCATTCCCAGGCTTGGGTTTGGTGATTACCTGTACATATATTCCCTAGTAAAGACTTGTGCATATCCCCCTACCAGCTTGCTTGTCTACTTTCTGGTGTGTGTGAGCATCTGGCAGTGTGTTCCGAGCATTCAAAGAACGTGGTCGTGCAAGAGGAAGAGAAATGCCCTCCATGACACTACACTATCCAAAAGTGACTGGAATGAAAAGCAGGTAAGAGACATGGAAAGATGTGGTAAATACTTTATATACTCTAATCTTCATAGTTTGTTAAATTTGATGGGATCTCTTGATGATGTCATGATAACTGTATTCTTTGTGGTGTACAGTGGCTTGCAAAAGTACTGAACTTTTCCACATTTTGTCACATTACAGCCACAAACATGAATACATTTTATTGGAATTCCACGTGAAAGACCTATACAAAGTGGTGTACACGTGGAAGTGGAAGGAGAATCATACATGATTCCAAACATTTTTTACAAATAACTGCAAAGTGGGGTGTGCGTAATTATTCAGCCCCCTTAGTCAATACTTTGTAGATCCACCTTTGCTGCAATTCCAGCTGCCAGTCTTTTAGCGTATGTCTCTACCAGCCAGATTAGATATGTCAGATTAGATGGACAGCGTTTGTGAACAGCAGTTTTCAGATCTTGCCACAGATTCTCGATTGGATTTAGATCTGGACTCTGACTGGGCCATTCTAACACATGGATATGTTTTGTTTTAAACCATTCCATTGTTGCTCTGTTTTTATGTTTAGGGTCGTTGTGCTGCTGGAAGGTGAACCTCCGCTCCAGTCTCAAGTCTTCTGCAGAATCCAAGAGGTTTTCTTCCAAGATTGCCCTGTATTTGGCTCCATCCATCTTCCCATCATCACAAGCTTCCCTGTCCCTGCTGAAGAGAAGCACCCCCAGAGCATGATGCTGCCACCACCATATTTCACAGTGGGGATGGTGTGTTCAGAGTGATGTGCAGTGTTAGTTTTCTGCCACACATAGCTCATCTGACCAGAGCACCTTCTTCCACATGTTTGCCGTGTCCCCCACATCGCTTGTGGCAAAGTTCAAACGGGACTTCTTATGCGTTTCTGTTAACAATGGCTTTCTTCTTGCCACTCTTCCATAAAGGCCAACTTTGTGCAGTGCACGGCTAATAGTTGTCCTATGGACAGATTCCCCCAACTGAGCTGTAGATCTCTGCAGCTTGTCCAGAGTCACCATGGGCCTCTTGACTGCTTTTCTGATCAGCACTCGCCTTGTTCGGCCTGTGACTTTAGGTGGACGGCCTTGTCTTGGTAGGTTTACAGTTGTGCCATACTCCTTCCATTTCTGAATGATCGCTTGAACAGTGCTCCGTGGGATGTTCAAGGCTTTGGAAATCTTTCTGTAGCCTAAGCCTGCTTCTCAATAACTTTATCCCTGAACTGTCTGGTGTGTTCTTTGGACTTCATGGTGTTGTTGGTCCCAACATTCTCTTAGACAACCTCTGAGGCCGTCACAGAGCAGCTGTATTTGTACTGACATTAGATTACACACAGGTGCACTCTATTTAGTCATTAGCACTCATCAGGCAATGTCTATGGGCAACTGACTGCACTCAGACCAAAGGGTGCTGAATAATTAAGCACACCCCACTTTGCAGTTATTTATTTGTAAAAAATGTTAGGAATCATGTATGATTTTATTCCACTTCTCACGTGTACAGCACTTTGTATTGGTCTTTCACACGGATTTCCAATAAAATTCATGTTTGTGGCTGTAATGTGACAAAATGTGGAAAAGTACTGATATATGAGCCACAAACCAGATGTATCAGTAAGTAAATGAAAAAGGAATCATGAAAAACTATGTAGCCATAGACATGCCGATCCTTTTGTGATCGTTTTCCGTTTTGATCGGAAAATGCAATTATGTAATCGACAATTGAAGTGCAACACAATCTTGGTTAATAGATTTATCGTTGATCTCTTCCCAGAAAGGACCAAAAAAAGGTTGGTTTCTCTAATTCATTTGATCGGAAATGATGTCATGGTGGATGAATTTGAAATGCTTGTGTATAAGTGCCTGTGCCAGTTACAGCATATGTACCAGGATTTTCATCAGTTTATTCATTTGCCTACAATTTTATTTTGAATAAAAACCATGGTCATTATGTGAGATTGAAATTTTTTTATTTGCCTTTCTGTTAGATTGACCCAATCAAAAGGTATTAGTCACAGACATAGAATAATTATGAATCATAAAAGTTATAAAAAAGTAAATACTGAAGGCCAGTACACCAAGTATTTTCAGACAGAAAGGTCAGCAAGTGATTTTCTCATGAGTTGTCTTTAACATTCACATTTAGAGAGCAGATATGCCACACGTTAATCTTTAAACAAGGTCAGGATGTATTAATTGATGGCAGGATGCCCTAATAAAGAGACATGATGACAGCACTTCCAGCACAAGTCCAGGCTTGTGGAGGATTATCATCACCTGAATCTGACATTGTTCTGCTAAGACTTGGCAATCAAAAACTGCATTTATCATCTCTTCCACCATGACTTCCAGGCTCAGAACCACGGCCAGCCCTGACTCACCCAGCCTTCTATATACATGCTGCTGATGGAACTGTATCAGATACTTTGGGTTCTGAATGTGCAGTCTTTTCAGCCAGTAACACAGAATGGTTTGAAGCCTGTTTCTAGCTTTCTGGGGGCCCTATGCAAAATCTTGAGGGGCTGGAGAACCAGTGGCCTAAAATTGGGTACTGCGAGGACAGTTACCAATTCATTTCTATAGGAAATGGGCCTACTTTTCCTCCCAAGCCTAAAGGCCCAAAAATACCAAACTTGGAACATTTGTAGGGAGGGTCTTCAATTCTACATATGAAAAGTTTCAGGTTCTTCAGAGCCAAAAGGTCCTTGTTCTAAAAAGGGCTTGGGACTTACTATTTGCATGATAAAAAAACTTCAACTTCTTTACTACACACACTAAAAAAGTTTCATCTTTTTCATGAACGGGTCCTGGAGCAAAACGTGCCCGACTTTGGTAGAACTTCCAGCCCAGTTCCTGAAGTGCCAGGACTCGGTTCCAAGGTAGTTCTGGAGGGAAGGGGAGGACTTAAATCCTCCCTTAACGTTTTATTCTTTGAACTCAAAGTTGGGTAACCACAAGTTCTCAATGTGATTAAGATCTGGTGAGTTTTCAGGCCATGGACCCAAAATTTCAACGTTTTGGTCCCCAAGCCACTTTTGCCTTATGTGCCAATGCAATTTACAGCACAAGCCAACTAAGTGGCTCGTGCTAGAAAACACATTGTTCTTTACCAAACTGTTGTTGGATTGTTGGAAGAAGTTGCTGCTGTAGGGTGTTTTGGTTCCATTCTTTATTCATGGCTGTGTTTTTGGGTAAAATTGTGAGTGAGCCCGCTCTCTTGGATGAGAAGCAACCCCACACATGAATGGTCTCAGGATGCTTTACTGTTGGCATGACACAGGACTGATAGTAGCACTCACCTTTTCTTCTCCGGACAAGCCCTTTTCCAGATGCCCCAAACAATCGGAAAGGGGCTTCATCAGAGAATATGACTTTGCCCCCGTCCTCAGCAGTCCATTCACTATACTTTCTGCAGAAGATCAATCTGTCCCTGATGTTTTTTTGGGAGAGAAGTGGCTTCTTTGCTGCACTTCTTGACACCAGGCCATCTTCCAAAAATCTTCGCCTCACTGTGCGTGCAGATGTGTTCACACCTGCCTGCTGCCATTCCTGAGTAACCTCTGCACTGGTGGCACTCTGATCCCACAGCTGAATCCTCTTTAGGAGACTATCCTGGCGCTTGCTGGACTTTCTTGGACGCCCTGAAGCCTTCTTAACAAGAATTGAACCTCTTTCCTTGAAGTTCTTGATGATCCTATAAATTGTTGATTTAGGTGCAATCTTAGTAGCCGCAATATCCTTGCCTGTGAAGCCATTTCTATGCAACGCAATGATGGCTGCACGTGTTTCTTTGCAGGTCACCATGGTTAACAATGGAAGAACGATGATTACTGAAATGATCTCAGCATTAGTGATGGCCGAACTGCCCGCAAGGCGGACAGTTCGGCCGCGAACAAGCATGTTCGCCCCCTTCTCGCCAGCGGACAGTACGGGTGTTCGACCCACCCTGTTCGCCGGCGAGAAGGAGCCCTCTTTTCTTCCTCCGGTGGGATCATAAGCAGCGAGATCCCGCCGCAGGAAGAATGTTTTCACTGAAGACCGGGTAGAGAACCCTGTCTTTCAGTGAAAAACCGGCTCGCAAACCCGGATGTGACGTCGGTTAGCACCCCCAGGAACTATGCGTTCCAGGTGCCAGATGTGACGTCACTGACGTCACATCCGGGTTTTCGGATTAAAATTTGAATCTGTCTGCGAACGGGCGGACGGCGGACTTTTTAAAAAGTCCGCTCCACACGTTCGCGGCCGGACACGGCCGAAGTTCGGCCATCACTACTCAGCATGTTATTTAATGACAGCAATGAAATGCAGTGGAAAGGTAATTTGGGGATTTTGTTAATTTTTATGGCAAAGAAGGATTATGCAATTCATCTGAACACTCTTCATAACATTCTGATGTATATGTAAATTGCTATTATAAAAACTTAGACAGCAACTTTATGAATTTCAAATATTTTGTCATTCTCAAAACTTTTGGCCAGGACTGTACATCCTTGAAAAACAATAGAATCCTTCTCCCTAAAGCTAGCCACACACGGTTAGATTTTAAATCGATGCTCGATTAGATGAATTTTTTCATCGATTGAACGAAAATTGAGAAATGCCCACATGGTATGATCGATGATAATTGTTCGATGAAGGCAGAAAAATTGATCGAATTTTGATCGGACATGTTGGAAAATCATCATTTTTTAATCGAAATCTCACCACATTCGCAAACTCAATGTGGGGTGTATGTTGATGGGATTAAGATCGATGTTCGATTCGACGATTGAATTCCTCGATCTAATCGAGCATCAATTGAACCAAAATTGAACCGTGTGTGGCTAGCTTTACTGGTTAGGAACCTTCTTTGACAGAAATATCCTGAGGAAGACCAGTATTTTTTTCAAAACAGGTGAAACGCATCAATAGTATTCCTCCATGATTGCAACATGGTGTGTTCCAAATTTGAAGTACACCATTTTGAATCTTTTTTAAATTATGTGTGCTAATTAATGTATATAGTGGAACTTTTTATCATTGTTTGAAATAAAATGTATAATTTAATACATGTAATCTGTAATAATCAGATTTTTCCTACATCTTGGCTCCAACACAAAGTCCTAGGTTTAGAGGGTTACCATTTTTTTAAACTTTTTTTCTTTCAAAAATATACCTTCATAATGTACCATATATACTTGAGCACAGGCCGATCCGAATATAAGCCAAGGCACCTAATTTTATCCACAAAAACAAGAAAACTTATTGACGCGAGTATAAGCCAAAGGTTGGAAATGTAGCCGCTATTTGCAAAGTCAGATAGTGGCGTTTTGAAAATGAAATTCCACCATCTCCAGTAAAAAATAATAACTTGTCCACAAGATGGTGCTGCTGTCCAAGTTTTATTACATGTCATCAGCCAAGCTTGGAAATGTTGCAGATTGTCGGGATCCCGACCCAGGAATCCTGCGGTGCCTGGTTGCAGCTTTGTCTGCTGAGCCAGCTGAAAGACTAATCATGCATCCCATTAAATCCTTTGGACTAAATATGGGGCACCTTGTTGAACCCATGGCCCCTCCCATGGACTTCCTATAAAAGCCATGCCCTGCCACTTTCTCATTGCCAGATTATTGTGCTTTCTGTCAGTATCTTGCTCTTCCTGCTTTTCACTACTTGTGCTTTCATCATCATCATCCATATAGTGACTGACACACACACACACTACACTCATGTAGAAACATGAATCATTCACAGAAAGACACACACAGAGACATCCACATGACATGCACTCTACTTACTGTCTGCTGCTAATTCCTCAATGTTTGGCTTCCTCCTTGTCCCTTCCTCAGCCCCCTCTAAAAATAACTTGTGGCCCCCCAGGAGGGCCCGCCCCTTTCTTTGAGAACCACTAACTTACAGCATTTTCAAGAGCTAAAACATCATTGTGCACATTTTACAGATGTAATCTGTTTGTCTCTTTTTTCAACATTCCTTTTCAAAAAAAGTTTAAAAAAATCACACATTCTTACAAAGACAATTTCATTCTTAACTTTTCAAAAAGTATTTAAAATTTTTAATAAAATACATTTATTTGGTTTTTGTCTTGGTCTTGGCTTTCGGAGATTTGTCTGTGCTCTGGAATTTCTTGAGGTCAGAACAGAATAAGACCTGGACATGGAAACAATTAGAGGAGAAAAAATATTCTCATTTAAAAACCATGACCTCATATTCCCACAAACAATGATACAAAACATTGAAAACGCTTCACTAAATTGAATTCTCTAACTCGGCCTCATAATACAGAGCTAGAATGTAAATCAGCTCCAGGTCACTCACCTGCATGAGAGAATACATCATTTCATTTTACACTGTTTGAGCTGTAAAGTTCAGAGCACATATAAGTACAAAATGCTATGTATGTAAATGTGAGCAAATTCCTGTCATTTTACATACATACAGCCCAGGCATGCTACAATATATTATTATAATTATTGTTGATTTATAAAGCACATATTACATAACCTAGCCATACATGTTCCGATTCCATGGCCGATCGATCAATTAAGCCTGTCCCTACCACCTTGGCCCACGGATTCCTGGACGATTCCGTGTCCGATCGCTTACTTCACAAATGGCAACTCCCCCTGATGTGTGCTGAATCGGATCAGAAAGACCAACATGTTGGTTCTCTGTCGGATCCGATTCTGGGCCCCCGATCGATCGGACGTGATCGATTGGACAAGGTGGGCTTCACACGATTCCGGGACGATCGATTGGCGTGCACGCGCCCGGAAGCGATCGTCCCGGAATCCGTTGGAAAACGGACCCGTGTATGGGGGCCTATACACTGTACATTAAATATGGATTCAGGAGGAAAAACCTTACAATCTAAGAGGTTGAGGAACAGAGTATTCTATACAGGGAGTGCAGAATTATTAGGCAAGTGGTATTTTTGAGGAATAATTTTATTATTGAACAACAACCATGTTCTCAATGAACCCAAAAAACACATTAATATCAAAGCTGAATATTTTTGGAAGTAGTTTTTAGTTTGAGCTATTTTAGGGGGGTTTCTGTGTGTGCAGGTGACTATTACTGTGCATAATTATTAGGCAACTTAATAAAAAAAAAAATGTATACCCATTTCAATTATTTTTACCAGTGAAACCAATATAACATCTCAACATTCACAAAT
>CM070037.1:91854066-91878787 GCA_036250615.1 Ptychadena robeensis
ATAAAGAGGATGATGTGGTCAAAATACTAATTTGCCTAATAATTCTGCACTTCCTGTAGTTAGGGGAGATGGAAGTGGTTAGGTGGTGATGTTAAGGATTTGAGGAAGATGAATAGGCCAGACTGAAGAGGTGGGGTTTCAATGCTTCTTTCAAGGTTTTAAAAGTAAGAGCAACTGTAATGGGACAAGGGAGAGAGTTCCAGAGAGTAGGAGAGGCTCTAGAGAAGTCTTGAAGCCCCTCATGTGATTATGAGTGGGAGTGTAATTTATAGGTCAGTGGAAGAGCAGAGGGGTCGGTTAGATGTATAATCATATAAAAGTTTAAAGATGTAAGTGGGACAGTGTGGTGCGATTTAAAAGCAAGGCAATTGTTCTCAGGACAATTGGATGCCAGTGAAGAGAATTGCAGAGTGGAGCATCAGTTGAAGAGAGGTTAGAGGTGTTAATGAGTCTAGCACAGGGGGTGGGCAAACTAAGATGCAGGGGCCACATCCGGCCTGTTTAGCTTTCTTTTCCGGCCTTTGTCACCTTGTTGAAAAGTTGCTCCCCTCTGGTTGTGCCTATGAGGTGTCCAAACTTTGTCTTGAGGGCGATGCTATTGTGTGATCATGACACTGTGGGCGCATCCTCATGGTGACAACGGGCAGTCACTAGGAATTATATCTGCTCATTGCAATGAATGAGCATTTTTTTTAAGTGCAGAAAATGTAAAAAGATAACAACATCACTTATCACACATCACTGCCATCATTAGTTATGCCGTTGATGCATGGAATCGGCACACCTATGGCGGGTTGGCCATTACAGGCTCTTGGTCCGACCCTTTTATCAAATTTAAAAAGCCAATTTGGCCCACAAGTCATACAGTTTGCCCATTTGTGGTCTAGCAGCACCATTCATAATGGACTAAAGAGGTAACAGTCTAGTTAGAGGAAGACCAGATAGGTTGTTTATGCCAAACAATTGGCATAAAGGATTCCAAAGGTCCCAAGAATCAGATAATTGTGTTATAAATAAGCCTTCAATTAAGTCCAGAAAGTTGATGACCTTGGATGATGCCTGAACATCTTGGATAGAAAAGGTGAAGACGCTATCAGGGTACTTTATTCTTTGTGAAACATAACACATACTTAGTACAGTAGCATTTCTGGCCATAATATGTAAAAACATGTATTTGAGCAGTCCTAAACTTCCAAAATGCCCCAATATATGACTGGTATGACCGGTTGTCTCTTTAGGTCTATACTTTTTTTCTTTTGCTGAACTACAGGTTCAAGCATGCACTGTCACCCATAAATCACGTGCAATGAGATGGTTCTAGCCAATGAAGCGAGTACAATCACCACCAAAAATACTATGCTCTGTGAAAAGTAATTTTTTTTTGACAATATCTTTTTTATTCATTTTCATTTTGCCACATAATCAATACATTAAACAAGGACAAAAAAATAATAAATTATAATTACTTATAACAAAGGCATCCCTAATAGACCTGTAAAAAGTTATTTTAATAACTGACCACCTGTAGCTGCATAGTGACTGGTAGGACATGCTGGGCATTGTAGTGTGGCTAAGATAGAAAGCTGGGATGCGATTAGCTGCAGTAGGAACTGATGATGTCAGAGGAAACAGCGTCACCTGCTGGTCATGGGACTTGCTAGTCAGCGAGGAGTCTTAAAAACTCAAATTTCACAATCATGGTTTCATATGGTATATCAAAGATGGACAGCAGTCAATGTGCAAAGAATAACATTAACATTTATTCAAAGCCAAAGTTTTTTTAAGTTTATTGTGTAATTCATGGGGGTTATAATCCAGTTTAAGACACTGTCTGTGTCCCACTAGAAAGATTTTTTTCTAACTTCCTGTTCTGTGGACCCGACAGGAAGACACATGAAATCACTACAGAGAACAGGCCATCCCAGTGGAGGATTTTCCCCTTGTGCTGATGACAACTGATGAATTTTAGGATTCCATTCATTTTTGTGATTCGATTACAATAGTCATCAGGACAAACAGGAGTGCTGAATTTCCCCAAAAGGGACACAGACCGGAAGCTCTAACGAGGGCGGTTAGATAACACATGAGAAAGTTCAAAATACAACAGTAAAACACTCAAATAAAATTAAATTTCAATAGAATAGACTACATTTTAAATACCGTATTTTTCAGACTATAAGATGCACCGGACCATGAGACGCACCCAGTTTTATAGCAGGAAAACCAGAAAAAAGTTTTCACATCAACTGGGTTAATTCAATGAATTACATTAATGTAATATCAAATTTAGCCAGTAGATGTCAAAAGGAGCAGTACTATCACAGCACATTACATCATCCTCCTCACTGATCTTCCTCACTGAACGGGAGGAGGGGGGCCGCAGGGAGAACGGCTGCAGAGTCTCTCCTCTCCCTCTCTCTGGCTATGCCTATGTCCCTGGAAGCTGCAGAGTAATTGCAGGTTCCACAGACATGGAGAGAGAGATAGGTGGCACTTCATTTATCTCTTATTCATTCCTTCATTGTTTATATCAGCAGGGCTCTGCTGGCATAAGCAATAATATAGTTGAGATGAGAGATCCGGCCCTATTTTGGGGGTAAAAATGTGCGTGTTATAGTCCAAAAAATACAGTAATATCTTAAAAAAAAAAGGAAAAAGATAGTTAGATTTTTATTTTAAAAAAATGTACCCTTGCTGTGTGAGCAATGAGTCAAAGGAACCATATTGTAAGAGAAAATATCATTCCTGATCTATATTGTTGTTCCAGATCACAGAGTTGTAGTCAAATCAAATGAAGCGATTAAGGTGTTATTCTAAAAATTTCTACTTACCCCCTGTGCCCATCCAGCATATGGACCCCACAAGTTCCGAAAATAATCACCTACAGGAAAAAACAAAATCAGACTGAGGATCAAAAACGACGAAGTTCTCAGCATTCATCAGGCCTGATGAATACACTTTATAGATTAGTATTGATTAACGATTAATAAAATATGTCATTGTATAGAAGACTGTGGGCTTGTTGTCCTGGGATGGCATTCAACATATCATCCTCCGTGAATGAATAATCTAATATAAGTATTGAATAGGAATCTTCTACATACTACAAAGATATTTCCCCTTTCTTTAAGCACTGACCAAAGGAAAACAAAAACTAGACAGTGGAGGTTGACGTACTGCCCCACGCTAACTTCTCAGCAGGCGGACCAGATGAATGCCGTGGGAACAGGTGGGGTGGGAAGTCATGCATATGCATAAGATGCACGGACATCCCAGTCAAGGCATGCAATTAACGCATCCCTAAATGACAAGGAAACATAGCTGATCAATGGTCAGTAATAAGGTAGTGCGCCATAACACATGAAAAGTACATTCCAAATCAGAACAATGAGGAAAAATGTGTGATTGGACAGGGGAGCTCACCAATCTCTCTGTAAACCCTGTCGGTTAGACTTTTCTTCCCCTGGCCGATCTGCGGCAGATAGTCTCTCTTTGCAATTTGCCAGACGTGGGTGTCCACGGGTACAGCCTCAGGTTTGTCCAGTGCCATCAGGCAAACACAGTCGGCAACCTAAATTAAAACAAAGATTATGGACAGAGGTGCAGTATGAATTAGAGGCAACTCTCAATTGGTTACACAGTTTGATAATACATTTGTAAACAGGGAATCGTGATTCAGATTTAGCCAATGTGTTTTGGGGGAACTTAGCAAAGCATGGCTATTCATATAATACCATTTGTCCCTAGTTGAGGCTAATATTAGTAGAAAAAACTTTTATTTTCACTGACATGAAATAAACTCAAAAATTATGAAAAGTATTGTATTGTGGGGTGATGTTGAAAGTTTCACAAACAACCGCCAGTAGTGCTTTATTAAAGAGAGCAGAATTAAAGCTCACCATACACCTTTCAATCTCGTACTAATATGTAGTGCAGGGGCCCTCCAGCTTAGATTGGACAGTTTAGAGAGGTCCTCATAAAACAACGTTTTGGTTAAATTAAAGTGCATTGTAGCAAAGTTGTACAGTCAGGTTATGTAGGTGACCTTGCCTCTCAATTGTATAATTTGGCCACTCCCTTGTTGTACAAACCACTGGGAACCACTGTTCTAGGCAATTAGGCAACAATTAGGTAACACTGCATCAAAATCCATGTGTTTGAGGCCCATTTTTCAACACACTGTAAATGAATCCATTGCTAGTCAACGGAATTGTTTCGATTGTTTCGTTTGGGGATCCGATGCACGACGTTTATATTAACGCAGAGCACCATGTTGACATAAACACAACAGCACCCAATGTTGTTAACGCACCCATAGGGAATACATTGGGAACATCAAAAATGCATGGGCATGCTTTTGTCGAGCGCTCCATGTATTTAAACAGGGGAACAAACATCCCTAATGCAGCCAAACTGGACCCAAGCATTAGGGGGGGGGGGGGGGGGGGGGGGTGCGTTAATGTAAGGCACTCCTTAACTTGAAAACATAGCCTTAGCTGCCTTTGCTTCCATCTCCAAGCTTCTCTTGCTCACAGAAGTGACCAGGCTGCAGGCTAAATTTGAGCCAATCTAGAAGAGCATCCATGGTACTTGATTGGTCCAGTTTCAATCGGTATTCAATATATATGCATTTGTATGCTAATGTCAATATTGTGGCATCTCATTGGCCTGCTCTTATCCCCACTCAGCACTGACACAACAGAATAGGTCACTCTGCTCTTTCTCCTTGTAGTATTAATAGCTCAGTTTACCCCGCTTCCCTTTCCAGGCAGAATTTTAATATCTAAAGTCCCTTTTCTACAGGCGCACGGGAGCAACTTTTTTCTTTTTGAGCCCTCTGCGTGGGCTCGCACGCGCAAAACATGAAACTCTGCACCCAGTGGCAAAAATTGAAGTGACACCACACAAAAATGCACGGGAGCCACTATGTCCCACTCCTAAGGGAGATTAGGACTCGTTCCCCAAATAGGGTTGACTAATGGGTCAGACAGCTGAAGCCACCTGACCCTTGAATGTCCCACTCCCCAGGTGACCTCGACTGAAACCAGAGTTCTAAGGACCAAGGTGGGCCCCCTCTGGTCCCGAACTTGGAGGACTTACACCTGTACTAGTGAACAATGACAAACGTGCATAGGGGGTTGGGGGAGGGGGGACAGTAAAGCATGGAACGGGAACAACTGAGCTGCCCAAAGACTGACTTGAATGAACTTCAACTGTACTCACTTTGGCTCCAACTCCTGGCAAAGCACATAGCGCAGCCTTTGCCTCTTCGTAGGGAACGTGGTGAAGGCTCTCCAACCAGTCTGGACCATACTTATGTAAGATGGTCTGTGCACTCTCACTGACAAACTTTGCTCTGTAGCCAAAGCCCAGGTTGCGTAACTTGGTCTCTGTGTCATCAGCTGCAGTGTAAAACAAGGCGACAATGCAGGTCAATCGCTGGGCAATATGCATTGTATAATGCCGCCAACATGTCAACATGATAGATTAAACCTGTTCAGAAACCTCTGGCATAATATCTTAAATAACTGACTGACATATGTATGACAACCGTATGTACATAACACAGCTTGTTGTGGCATCTAGTATGAAGGACAGGGGTACTAGAGACAAAAGAAAGAGATCTCTAGGACCATCTTCTAGCTCTGCTACAAAAAAAGAATGTCATGGTTCTCAGCAGTGTGTACACTGTAAATGCATATAGTGATATATATATGGTTGTTACTTTAGGATGTGAAATCAGAGCTCCTGAACTAAATATCTAATCCATACCTGTGACCTTAGACCAGCAGGTGTTCATTTCAGGTTCACTGAGTAGGGTACACAGAGTAGTATACATATTTGGCTCTTCAGCCCCTTCAGCCTGGCTTAGTGGCGTAGTGACCTGTTCTTCCAGGCTATCTGTTCTTTATTTTTTCTTTTATTCATGTCTGGGCAACCCCCAACAGCAAAACCCCCGCACTACCAGCAACCCCCAAGAGCAAAACCCCCTTACTACCACCAACACACCTCGGCTACCCACCCCCGACCAGCGGTAAAGGGCTCACAGCAGAGCTGGGACTATTTTGTTCTGCCTCGTCACCAGCAAATTAATCTCTGGACCCAATAATGAATTGTTAGTGCCGGTCATGTACTGTGCCCCCTCCTATCCTATGGTTGCATGTAAAGCAGGGTACAGACCTGGGGATATGGGTCAAATCCATGACCATGTGCGCTCACGGCCATCTATCTGACCCATATAATATGCCCCCATCGCTGTTTTCGAAAACAGCCTTATCGGACATGACCGTAAATACAGCCGATGTCCGATGCTTTGCCTAGAGACTGCTGGTCTCCAGGCAAAGCTCGGCTGAGCTGGGGAGAGCAGAACTGTCTCTCTCCGGCTCCTCCGATATCTGACAGCAGCGTGATGGCGTCATCACGCTGCTGCAGGGTACATCAGACAGATCAAATATCGAGCCGTCTGTACCCTGCTTAAAGAGGAACATGTCCTGAAGAGCAGTAGAGATCAGTGAAGGACGGAGCATACCGTGTGGGGAGGTCTGTGGCTGCCAATAAGGGGGGCTTTGTGACTACTTATATGTGGAGGCTTTCTGTTTAACATTAAGTTAGGGGCTCTTTGGCTACCTACAGGGGGCTTTTTGGATACCTATATGGGGGCTTTGTTGCTACAAATAAGTGTGGGGCTCTCTGTCTACCATTAAGGGAGGGGCTCTATGGCTATATATAAAATTAAAACCAACAACATACAAACTTGACTTACCCAAACTTTCCCAGGAGATGCAATGCCATTGTTCACATTTGTGGTTGTGGGTCATTGTCACAGTAAATTGTAATCTTTTCACTAAATAATAATTACAGACTATATCAAGTTTTAGGAGTTTCAAGTTTAACTAAGACTTATTAAGTTTATTAAGTAATTTTTAGGAAATGTTTTAGAGAAAAAGGATGTAATTTAAATTGTTGTCAATTTCCACTAGCCCGTTCCTGAGAGACATTGGCTGTAAGCAGGTGCTGCGTGTCTCTCTGCTCTAATCACTCCCCACTCTCGCTCCTTCTGGGTGCCGATTATTGACAGGAGGGAGAAAAGAGCAGAGAGTGATCAGAGCAGAGAGGCAACAGATCTCCGGCTCTCAACATATATTTCAAGGGTTGCAATCTTGCGATTTGGCTCTTATGTCAAATAAGTTTGCCTACCACTGTCTTAGTACAAGCTGCTTTGACTATTATTGGGAAAGATAGCAGTGATCTGAGCCTTTTCCTCACAGTTGTATAAGGTCTACAGATTTTGTGAATGTAGTTACTTTAGCAATAGTTCCTGTGTATTTTGTACAAGTAGCAGCACAGCCTAGCAACTGAAACCCATAAAGAATTTATAAATTGTTTACTTTCCTGAACACAGCTTTCCTGAAGCTCATTGACATTCAATTCAAAGTGACGGCTTACCTGCCAAAGCCTGGAGACTGGGGAAGGAGTAATAATCTATAGAGTCAAGTCGGCACAGGTGTCTTCCCAGTGTGCTACACACCCGCTCAATCATTCCGGTGATACGGGAAATGTGGTTGTTGGAGGTGCAGATGAATGAGAAAAGACATTCTACAGGATCCTGTCGCACGATGCGTATTCCTGAGGAGAGGCAGCAACACTTTACTATAGTTGTCCCCAAAATATACTCTATGTATATGCTCTTACTTAAGCCATTTCTTGTGGTTCTATTCTTCCATTTGTCACAAACAATGGGACACAGTTCCTACCACTGATAAGGCACTATTCCCTCCACTAATATCAATGATGCAGAATTATATTTTAAACTGACACCAATGATGGGACACTATTCTTCCCATTGACACCAAAGGGCATTCTTGTTTTCACTGACAACAATGATTGGACATGGTTCCTTTCACGAACACTTATGAGGGGCCATTACACTTACCTATGACACCAATGATGGAGAACCATTAATCTTCCCACTAGGCACTGATGAGAAGTCTTTCAGTGCTCACCCTCTAGATAGCATAATGCCTATGTTTTTGACTAAAGTTATCCCTAGATTAAATACCATAAATAAAGATCAAATACCACAAACAATCTCAGGGAATTGATAAAAAATATGCGTCTGACTATTGAAGGGACATTTGATACATGTAGACAATGCAGCTAATAGATTAGCAAATATCAGATGATTACCTGAAAAGTCCTTGGCTATTTTCTGAAAGTTGCTGTCTGATTCACCCCACTGCCGATAGAGTTCCCTGAGACTGACATGCAGCTGCAAATAGTCCTCCAATATTTCACTGTCTTTCTTGCAGTCTTTGGAGTCATTAGATAAATTAGTCCAACCATTGTCCTCTTCTTGTTTAATGTTTTCAGTGTTGACGTCCTTGGAGGTTGTCATTTGCAGCTTTCTCTTTATGGCTTTCTTTTGGATTTTCATCTTTGGCTTTTCCTCCTCTTCCTCTATATTGGGGTACACGGCATACCAGAGGTGGTCATCATTTTGTGTTAGGGTCCACACACGTCCCTGTAACACACCGGTCCAGAGACCTGGACTGCTCTCCCTCCACCTGAGAGAAGAAATACACAGTGACAGTATCTGTATGGATTTCAAGCTTCCCTATGAAGCAGGATGGAAACAGTTTATTTGGGAATAGACTTATAAGCTTAAGATTTTAATGTCTGGGCTTATAATGCAATGTGATTAAAGAAGGGTAGTGGAACTTTAAAATTAAACTTTAGGCAACAAGATAGGCAGATAAAATATGAATAAATGGATTTCTGCTTTTTCAGTCCTGAAATATACACATTTCTGCCTTACAGTCCAGCCAGAGGACAGCATCGCATGCATGTCCATAGTCTGGCCCTGGGGCCATTGAAGCCTGTGTTTAAGTTTCTACTGGCCTGCAGCCTCAGTTATTAAACCAATGATATTCAGAGGCAAACAACATTCACTCTTAGAGTAGGATTGACACCAAACTTATTTTTCTGCGCACATGGCTAAAGGACTTGATTCAAGTTGGTGTCACCCACACATTTATTGCTGACTAAACCTGGCCCTCTGTGCAAAAAAGTTTGGACACCCCTGTAAAGTTAGAAAAATTCTGTGGTGTTCCGCCTCCTTTGCTCTTCCTTATGTTAACTGGGCAATGAATATGGAGAATCATGAGGAGTTCATGCCACTGTTTACTCTGTGCTCTCCATAAGTCAGTATGTCCCTTATGATCGCCTTTACATACAGCACATCTCTTTGGTGTCACAGCCTTTCTTTTTCCCTGCCTATCTAGTCTGAGTAGTGGTCTACATGGACTGAAAGAAGATATTCAGCAGGTACTTACACTGCCTAAATGTATAGGTATGGTATATAAATAATAATATATATATTATTAATAATATAATTATATAAATAAAAGATGTATATATTATAATTCAGAATTGAATTACTGTCTCTTTACTTCTGCCTAGAATTTGAGTTTAATTGATTGAAAGGTATATTGCTATTTTTTTCCCTCCCTTAAAACATGTAAAAGAAATAAGCTTTGTATGCAAGCTCGTCAATCTGTATTCTTAAACCCTGTTTCTGCATATAGAGTGTATATCTAGCCATATTTCCTCTTTACATATACTGGCTCTGCTACTAAACAGTGGTTGCAGGAGTCAGCCATGTCACTATAAGCAACATGCTTCCTATATGTAAAAAATCTATACATTTAATACATAAAATAAAATAGAGAAAGAGCATAAATGTGTAAAGCCACCTAAATCATAACTATAAATGTGTAAATCCCCCCAAAATGTAAGGTCAGTGAATTAATGAGGTTAACCGAATACTTTCGCCTTTAAGGTCTGTAGTCCTTAAAATAAACCTCTGCCACAGGATCAAGTAGCAGTCACTGCAGAAACTGGTGCTGCAGGTTAAGAGACCGTAACATACCGAAAAGACTGGCCTCCTGGTAGCACAAAATCCAACTTGACTTCAGAGGATGGGCAAGGCAAAGAGCGCCAGAGACCAGGACAGGTTGACAGGGAAGTGAGGTGACGCATCTCCTTTAAGTGACCTTAACAGAAATTGTAGTTCTAGATACAAAATAAATGAAGGATTAGAATACATAAAGTACCGAAACAACGCAATTTTACATTTATATTAAATATATAGTTCTGTCTTTAAAATAAAATTAGATTAAATTTTCCCCGGCTACTGCGCATACCCATATGGTAACTTGAGAGAGTGCCCTCATTTGCTGACTCTGGGTCTGTTCCAAGAAAGAAGATTAAGGAAGACAACAGAAAATAAAGAAGGAAGGAGAGAGAAGAATTTGAAGAAAAAAAGATGAAGATAGAAGACGAAGTTGGAATATTGCAAACTGCATTACAAGTCGTCCCGACCATTGACCATGTTGTATAACTATAAAATGTGTTTAGTTTACCATTTTAATAGATGTGCTGTTTTTTTTTTGTTTTATGCACAATTTGTCAAATTATTATAGATTTATTTATTTATTACTAATTTTGGGAGGTATGTGTCATAAGTATAAAAGTGTTGAGGGGTATTTTATTTAATTAGTTTAATTAGTTTACGGGTATGATTTAACCCTTCATTCAATTTTTATATGTAACTGGTATTTTTTGACCATTTCTACTACAATGCAGAAAAATTGTCCAGTTTGATTTTATGTTTTTGACCACATTCGGTTGACCAAAACAGGATTTGATTTTCTAAAGATCGATGTGAACAATACATTTTTTGACCTTTATTTATTGACCTTTAAGTGCTTATGTAGTCTTAAGACCCCCATACACGTAACAAGCATGCTCGTGGCTGTCGGCAAAATCTGCCATGGATCGCAGGTGCCCACATGGGGCGACAGGTGGGCCAGAGAACGGACATGTCCATTAATCTCTGGCCGATGCCATTAGTTTGAATAGGGGCCGGTGTCCCTGTTTAAACTAACGGCCGGCACACAAAGGGTGCCCACCGATACTCTGAGCGACGGTGCAGCGTGATGACGTCATCATGCTGCACTCCGTCGCTCATCTGTTGGCCCCCACTTGCTATGTGTGTGGGGGCCTTATGTTCCTTCCTTAGGCTTTGACTCCACTATGCATTAAAACCCTGCGTTTGTCATACTTGCATTGGCTTACGTTCTGTTAATGTCAACGCAGTGCTGTGCATTGATTTTAACGCAATACAAGCTGACAGATTACACCAACAGATGTGTAGACACATCCATTGACTTTCAATGGATGCGTCAACATCTGTACCATACCATAGTACCGTAATTTTTGGACCATAAGACACACTTTTTCACCCTCAAAATCGGGGGGAAAAAGTGCCTGCTTATGGTCCGGATGCGAAACCCCCGCGGCCACTCAGCTGCGACTGGTCGTGCCTTGGCTTCCCGTCAGCTCTCCCGGCAAGGAGATTAGCCGGGGAGCTGTCAGCTGAGAGATGCGGCCGGTGTCCTTATCTCCCATCTGAACTGTATTATTGCTTACGCCACCAGAGCTCAGACCTTCTGGAATAAGCAATAAAGAGAGGAATAGATGAAATGACATCTATCCCTCTCCCTCCGTGGAAACTGGAGTAATCTGCAGCTTACATAGACACAGGCAGCCAGAGAGGGAGAGGAGACTGGGCAGCCTACTGCCCCCCCCTCCTTCTGATCAGTGAAGAGGTGAAGTTATGTGCTGTGTGTGTGTACTGCTGCTAGTGACATCTACTGTCTGAATTTGATATTGCATTCCTATAATTAATTGCATAAACCCATTTGATGTGAATACTAAAAATTGTGCGTCTTATGGTCCGGTGCGTCTTATAGTCTAAAAAATACGGTATATCAAACGCAGGGTTTTAACGCATATCCTATTTGGAAGGGGGATCAAACTGCATGCTATGTTCTTAGGATAAAGGGGAGAAAGTACACAAAAATATTAGGCCAGGACCACCGATTATTACAACATGAATCCAGGTTGTATCTTCAACTGAGATTGCGTGTTTTGAGGTAAATAGATTAAACAATATCTGATGGATAAGAGTCCCTGAAGAGTAAAGCTAGCCATACACACATCTACTTTTGCTTCATTGACCTTCAATTCCATAGTCTGTCAGTGGAATAGATACTTGAACAGTCAACTGAAGTTTTCCAACCTGAGCAATCAGGGCTCTTTCCATTTTATGTACAATGGAAATTATATGTATGAATAAAATGTTCATTTTTTTCAGCTTTAGAGTCCAAAATCGGAAACTTAGAATGCCTACAAAAAACAGTGGCATAGGCTGGGGATAATGAAGCTTTGGTAAATGGGAGTTTTGGAGTTTCATCATATGTATTCACAAAATAATATGGGTTTCTGCAAATGATAAATAAATAAATACCCAAACCTGGAATTTTACTGCTTTGTGATTACATGTGGGAGACACGCAGAAGATGTTTGTGTCAGCGATCCTGGCAGGGAGGAAGATTCCACCGTGGCTTTCATGAAATCTAAAACTGATAAATCAAAGTAAGAAAAAAAATATTAAATAAAATCAAAGGATGCGCTCTACAGCTGACTTCAAAGGGTTGTTACTCCCTTCATTTCAAACATTAACATCAGCAATAAATCCCTAACATTTCCTGCAATGTGTGGGTGAGAAGGTTTCCTGGAGCGGAATGCAAACTTTACTTAACACAGGATTGAAGGCATGGGCCACCAGAGGAGGATAGACTAATAGTTAGGCCTTTTCTTGTTTACCCCTAGAAAAAAAAATACATTCACACATAAGCTGCTTAACCGGACAGTGGATTCATACTTTTGATAATTCAGATCTGAGATTTACACAGTTCTGATACACAGCACAGTCCTGTCTCACAGTTTAGATCAGGGGCGGGCAAACTTTGACTTGTGGACCACAATGGGTTTTTAAATGTGACAAAGGGGCCGGACCAAAAACCTGCAAGGGCTGTCCGGCATAAGGGTCCTAAGTTCTCGTAGCTAGGACAGGATATTTAAAAAATGAAGATATGTTAAAAATTATAAATAGAATCTTTTGATAGAGAAGATTAAACATTCTATTGCAGCAAACTATGGCCTCTCGGAAACAATCCAAACAATTATCCTCTAGCTGTTATCTTCACTTATTGCAGGGAATGAGGGGAGCCAGACTGTCTTTGTACTAAGGTGACAAAGGGCCAAATTAAAAGACTAAAGGGCCTGTTTTGGCCCAAGAGCCTTAGTTTGCCCACATTTGGTTTAGAGGGTCTACTTTTCTTGCTGCATTTAAGTGACACTTGCAGGTATTGTCCCTCTCTCAGTCTGTGATGAGGAAATGAAGAAGAAATCATCTCAGCCACTCTGGTCTCTTCTTCTATGCCAGTACATGTAAACAATAGCGAAACTGGCTGTCTCTTTCTGCTACCGATCCAGCTTACAGTCTGAGCTTTGCTGCACAGAGGACTGCAAGAGAAGTCAAATTTAGGTATTTACATTTATATATAAATCTGCATTGGTCTGCATGAATACAAAGCTACATATTGAGCCTCTTACCAACACTACGTGCCTTTACTCGACATACAGTATTGGCTGCACTTACCTGATTAGAAAGCAGACGACTGAAGATTTCTAAACAAGGACAAAAGAGATGTCCATAGGAATCTATACTTTCCCAAATTATTTTATGATTCAGTGTTTATAATTTAGTGGTTTGCTGATCACAGACATGCTGTGTATGATTAGGCCAGTCTCCGATCTTTACTGCCAGTAACCAAAGCCAGTATTTGTAGACGCTAGAGAATTCTTCTGCTTATAGGCAAAGTGCTCAAGTGCAATAGAGACACAATGCAGGACTGGTGCTATTGCATTGTATTTTGTACATTACAGGGTTTTCAACTCAACAACATTTTTAGTTAATTCTAACTATACCCATTTAAATAAAAAAATTCAATGTCAATTTTTTAGATATCCATAACAGTAAAACAAATTGTCATCAATGAAAAACACCTTGACAGGTTTTTGGACACGGAGACTCGTTTTCACGTGAACAAGCCCAATTAATAACGTGCACTCAATTTAAAAGCATGGACGTGTGTTACCCAAATTGCACCAACTTCTCTGGCAGACTTGGGACATACAGATGAATGCCCTGAGAGGCCTCATGTCGGTAAAGAAGGTGGCAGAAATGAATTGGTTTGTAGCTTACAATAAATTATAAAGCATTATATTTAAGATCTACCCTCTTTGTTTATTCATTGGTTTACACTTCTAGTTATTCTATGGCTCCTCCCTCTGCATGATGTGCCCCCTCTGCTGACTGAAGGCGCAGAGATCCATAGAAAGCCCAGGGCCCTGGTATAGGCAAGGCAACAAGTGTGAAAGGGGCCTGAAAATCACTGTCCATTGTACTTTTCTGGTTGTGTTAGATGGGCTAAAGGTTGCCAGGGCTCTTTTTTATTAATTATTTTTCTAATATACCATGGGTACAACATATTCAGCTTCCTGTCTTAAGCTAGGCATAGACGGGTAGATTTGCGGCCGATTTAGCTGCAGATCAACCACTATGCACAGTCGATTTTCGTAATGATGTTGGCTGTAAAATGAAACGCCTATGCCCAGCTTTAAAGGGGGGGGGGTTTCCACATCATTTTGTGATCCATTGGGACCCCTATCAGCACAGTGCTTAGCGGGGGGCCGACGGATCACATACATTTTAGCTGCCAGGCAGATGCTGTGTTCAGACATCTGCCGATTAACTATGTTAACCCCTGCATCGGTGGAACGGCTCAGCGCCATGAAAACACAACATCCTTCAAGCAGGTAAAGTGTATGTGCTTCGTCCGGACCTACCGCCAAGCAGTGCCCTTTTTGTAGGGGGTCCTGACGGATGTGGAAACATACTTTTAGGCATAATTGTCCATGCCCAGCTTAAAACATAAGGTGGAGGTCATGTAGCTCAGAGGGACAGGCAGTGCTGACAATATATAAAAAGTTAGGGCACAACATGGTGGAATGTACATGTATTGAAGGTTTTACTAAGTCTGCAGTATTTTTTTAGACTTTACAGAACTATGGACTCCTAATGCAGTTATTTCCTGATTATTCTATATTCCAGGCGCAGAGCAGCCATGTCTCCTATTCCTTATATGTATACTGGCTGACTTAGTGCTTCATCACACTGCAGTGCCATACTAAAGAGACCCCGGAGCTTCATGTTACATAAACTCCTATGATAGATAATAATGTTACCTCTGTATTTATCATAAGAAATCCCTGCGAAGAACACCGGGGAGAGCCGCCATCTTTCCGGAGACCGCATCCAGACATTTATATTTCAGCAAAGGCTGTTCCCATCCGCTAGAGGGACGCGGAAGTGACGTCATCACAGGAATAGGAAGTGGGCGGAAAATACTGTATGGAATCTGACAGCCCGGGAAAACTCAAATGACAGTGTGCCTCAGTCTAAGGT
Source organism: Ptychadena robeensis (assembly GCA_036250615.1). Taxonomy (NCBI): domain Eukaryota; kingdom Metazoa; phylum Chordata; class Amphibia; order Anura; family Ptychadenidae; genus Ptychadena; species Ptychadena robeensis. Next base: position 91,869,503 of record CM070037.1, read on the forward strand.
GGGTTCATGGGGTTATCTGTGAGATAGGTGGCCTGAGGTTCACTTACTGGCAGTAACAGACAAGTCATTGCGGTGCGATGGTATAAGTCTAGGGAGGGTAGACAGGTGACTCTGGTGCACTGGTATTACTGAGGGTTGATATGGGGGTGCAGGGAGGAAAAAGACAGGTGACCGGAGTGCACTGGTATTATGGGAGGGCGATATGGTGGTGCAGGGAGGGCAGACAGGTGACTTGGGTGCACTGGTATTATTGAGGGGTGATATAGGGGTGCAGGGAGGAAAAAGACAGGTGACTGGGGTGCACTGGTATTATGGGAGGGTGGTATGGTGGTGCAGGGAGGGCAGACAGGTGACTGGGGTGCACTGGTATTATGGGAGGGCGATATGGTGGTGCAGGGAGGGCAGACAGGTGACTGGTGGGCACTGGTATTACTTATTGGGTGATATGGGGATGCAGGGGTGCACTGGGGTGCAATGGCAGTGTAGGGTGACATAGGGTGCAGAGACAGGTGAATGGGGTGCACTGGCATTAGAGTAGGGTGACATGGGGGTGCAGACAGATGACTGGGGTACACTGGTATTATGGAAGGATGATATGGGGGTGCAGTTAGAGCAATGAAAAGTTACTAGAGTGCACTGGTATTAGTGTAAAGTGATAAAAAGAGGAAAATGTTCTGTATTAAGGGGGGTTGTCACAGGGTGTGACACTGGGGTGCTCTGGTGTTATGGATGGGTAACACTGGGGGGGGGGGGGGGGGGGGGGGGGATGAAACCAGCTTAAAGTAAAGATCCAGGTAAAATAAGGCAGGGTTTGCCACACATCAGACATCTTCATCTGGGGTTAGTTAAATAAACAGCAGCGGGTTTGCACATACTGTAGTACATCACATAAGAATATGTTAATATAAATGAGTTTGTAAGAACTTCATAGTGTGATAAATAGTAAGATAATAAGTAGTACCACCAGTAAATAGTAAGTGATCCGAACATCTACTGGAATTCCCCAGATCAAAGTTTGTTACTGGTGGGTAGGAGCGAGAATCAGAACTTATCATATGTCAAGGAGGAGGTGCATCATTAGGAGGGCGGTGCCAAATATTTGGTCCCCAGCTCATATCCTTTTCTTGTAAACAGTTATGCTTATAAACCAGGGGTCTCCAACTTCCACGTATAAGCGGAGGGGCCGCAGATGACGGAGGAAGCAGCCTGCAGTCCCAGCTGTCAGACAGAAATCTCTTTGCAGGAAGCCATGGTTTGGAGTACTGAGGACATCTTGTGGCAAAACAAGGTATTGCGGGGGGGGGGGGCAACTGAACATAAATACTTTGAATAGGATGAATAGCTTCAATTTATCATAGATACACTACAGGTTAAATATTTTAGAACACTGTTTTTCTAGTTTTTATTATTAAGTGTAGGTAAGCGCAGTTCATGTCTAGTAAATAACTTGGGGGAAGCATTTTTGACAGCTACAAAAAGAATGACTTTTTTTTGTTGTTGAATAAAACACATTTTAATTGTACGTTGCATTTTAAAGTTTCCTTATCAGATTTTGCCCCCCCCCTTTTAGATCACTCCATACAATTAAGGTAGCCATAGACGCCTCGATTTGTCAGTGATCGATTCTCGATTCAATCATTCCTGGTGATCGAGGAATCAGCGATCAATGGTTTTGCAATTGATGGCACACCACCTTGGGAATCCGATTTGGGGTCAGTTTTGACAGGAGCCAAAGCAATTGGTTGCAAAGGCTGCTGCATAGGGTGCTATGGGCCACAGAAAATGGTAGATTTTCTCCACTAACGTACTTCAAATGACAAATGATCGACCAAAAAAAAAACCTGACATGTTGGATCAAGGTTCAATACGATTTTTGGTCAATAGTTCAGGGTGAGCAGCACGTGATTGATCGCCGATCACGAGTGAAAAATCGATCTGTGTATCGCTACATTTAGATCTACCAACAACTATGTAGTATAGCGGCCTCCCTGATAAAAAAAAAAAAGATCATCAAAACTTCTCCCTGCAAACTGAACCCATGAGACAGAGAATAACATTCATGCTGAGGAAGTGGCCGTATTCACCACGAAATGCATCGATGCTTAGATATATTTTTTAATCTACCAATAAACTGGATCTGACTATTGGGCGCCTTGCATACGCCTTTCTTTGGATTGGGACCAAAATAAACCTAAACTCTAAAGACATGATTATCATTTACCGAAGCAAGAACGGATTTCACTATTCCCGCATCCCCTTCAGTCGCCCAGAGTCTAGCAATATCGACCGCTGTTACACAGGACCTTCCAAAAGGCAGAGGGACGGACCTGATCAATACAGATTGTCATACACCTACAGGACTACGGCTGATTCAGGAGTACATGTCAATACGGAGAATCTAAATAGATAAAATGATACGCTCCCTTTTTCCCCTTTCTCTCTTCTCCCCCATATACTCCGAGGAACCACTCGAGGGTAAGGACACAGCCATTCTCCTGATCCCTGATAGAATACATAGTGATTGGAAGGTTTAGAAAGCTCCTCATATTACACGGTTTTGGTGAAAGAGTTGATTGTATAGAAATTGTATTGTAAGGTGTATGGGGGGCTGTAGAACAGTCCCGGAGGCTAGCCACCTCACCTGATATCCTTGTGCTAGATCCTCATTTGTAGTTGGATATTTGTATTGGGGATGTTGGCATTGCACATTTGATATTTGTTCACACAATTCATTTTTGTATAAAAAATTATTATAAAGTGTTGCAGGTAGGGGTGTGACATTTTGAGACTAGGTCAGATTCAGGATAGTGCTACTACTACAGGTATTGAAGACCAAAAGTGAAAGAGTGAGGGAATAATAATGTAATGCAGCAAATCTGATGAAGAGGTGTGAAATGAGGACGGCAATAGTCACAATGATTAACTGCTGCCCGAGAACGTTTCAGGGTTGCACTAGTAGTATCAGAGATGTGGATGTTCAAAGTCAGAGAATACATTATTTTAATAAGTAGAAAGATTAGCAGAATGTACAGAATAAAGTACTCTAGTTCCCTTCTCACCCCTGCTGCCCTGTCAGCTCCACTGTTGCCATCTTCTCTGAGTTGTCTTTTTCTTTGGCTATTGGGCACTACTGATTCTGTAACACCTATGCATGCATGTTGGGGTTACCAATATACCAGGGGTGTCAAACTCAAATACACAGTAGGTCGAATTTAAAACCTTGGACAAAATCGCTGCAGGCCAATTTTTGCCCATGGGCCAGAGTTTGATACCCCTGGGCTACACACACTGTAGACACATGGAGGGAGCACACATTGAATACAAAAAAATGATAGTGTGTAGAGTAGTCCATGTTTGCCCCATCCCTGTGTGTAGGTCATCTGTGCCCCTAGACCTGTATGTACAGTATGTGTAATTTTTTGTTCCCCCCCACATGCTGGTACCCCTCTCCCCAATCCGCCTACCAGTTGCACTCACCACCAGAGTGTGAGGATGAAATGGTGGCCAGTGCAGCCAGTAAGGGGGCTGCCAGGAAGGCATATGTAGCAGATTTGGCCCCTGGGCCAGTGTTTGACACCAATGCATTATACTTATTAAATTCAGATAAAGAAAATGCTAACATTCTGTGAAGTATATAAGTTAAACTGAAGTTTTTTTTTTGTAGATTGGGGATAGGTTAAACCCACTGTAAAACTGGCAGAGAGGCATCTCTTGTGATGTTAATAAATCATGCCTTATTACATTTGGGAAATGCAGACATATTTTAAAAACATTACATAATATATCATATTGTCATGTCATGATAATGTTTGGGAGCGGTGTGGCATACCACACACTCACCGGAAACACAGACCCATTGTGTGACGTGCACAAAACGCTCCTGATGTTTTCAGCCGTGGTTTGCAAATAGTAAGTATAGGACGTGGAATTGTTGACATGGCGAATACCGCACCCTATACTCCCTGTAATCGCACTCAAACTGCGGACGCACACTGTGGACACGCCAAGCCAAAGTGTCCATAATGCCACTTATGTAGACATATGTAGACTCAGCCAAAGTCATATACTGGCCAGATTTAGCAAGCATTAAATCATGTTTTTCCGAATTACCTTAACAATACCTTGAATACTCCTGTGTTCATTACAATACTTGGTTTCTCGTTAAATGTCCAGGTCAAAAACCACAAATCCCACACAATGGTTTCCCTTTTCTTAAAGAAATGTTTATTGAAATGGAGTGCACCTCTCCTATGACAGGCAAAAACAAACAAACAAACAAAAAAAAAAAAAAAAAAAGAAGAAAAATCCAAAACTCCGGCTGATAATATTTCACAATGCAAACATCACATTGCCTACTTGAAGATGTAATATTAACAACTCGGTAGAAAGGCTACATTCTGTATTCAAAAGGAAAACAAAAACCCAAAAAAAGATTTTGTATATTAGATATACTCGTAAAAAATAAGCATAAGCTTGCACCTGCAAATTAAAATATCAAAATCTATACAACAGCCATTCCAAATAGACAGGTTTTACTTATCTAACAATATATTTTCCTTCTGAAATAAATACAAAAACTGAATTATGCATCAGGAACTTCAAAATGATCATACAAAAAAAATAGATGAAGGAAACTTCTACATGATATAATGTGCTATAAAGTGTATGGTTATCAAAGTGATCACATGTGTAAAGTCGGGTCCTCTTTAGTCACATATTAGGTGTTCCAGAGGCATGATGAGGGGAAGATGCAGAGCCAAGCTGCTGGTCATCTGTCAGGTGGTGTACTGGTCACATGATCAGAGGCACCGAGGCATTTCCATGGTCAGTCACATGGTCTGTGTGCTTCGTTATGCCTCTAGAATTCAGAATCTAAAATGACATCTGCTGACCCATGATCTGTGCACTGCAGAGCTGCATTATCCAGTTCTACAACGTCTATATGTAAGCGGTCAGTGTCACTTTATCCATGCTTTGGGGTTCGAACACCTCTACAAATGGCAGTTGGGTGGCTCGGATATTCCACCAATTACTCTCTACTAATGCTACAGAATTTTCTGCATTGTTCTCTCCTGTCTTTTTCCAAATCCTTGGCACCCAAGTTGCTTCTGCCAACTACTAATGTGTGGTAGGCAATTGGGGTTGGAGCTTGCTGCTAACCAGGCATGAAACTCTCCGTAGATGGGGACCATCCAATCCAAAGTATTGTAGCGAAATCTGTGCACCACCGGTGCTCGTCCGCAGCCCGATGATGCCATCATACACGGCCTACCACCCAACAAATTGTTTGTGCGTGATGACGTCAACATGCGCGAACGATTTGTCCGCTCGCTTGACAAATTGACAGTGATAGCATTTTCAATTTTGTTACAGTCCCTGTTTTGTTTTCTTAAAAATAAAAATGTACTCCTCTAGCCTCCTCCATGATTAAAGATCTTCACTGTTCAGAACCGCTTTACAGAAGGTCTCTGATTTAACACAAATTTCCTCCTGTGATTAACACTAAGCTTCAGTTTAAAAAAAAAAACAAAAAAGATAGAGATGTCTAACACAACATAAAAAAGTAATCAGGTATGAAAACAAGATCCAATAAGTTTACAAATGAGAATAATTTAATTCTCACACATATACATTATTTACATAGACATGAGTGTAAGGTACAAAGGTAACGGCTCAATAGCCACAAATGTCTCCTATACAGCACAACAATACACAGAGTGTGGAAAACAAGTCCAAAACGAATGAGAATTACGCTTTTTGTTTTTTTTTACTAGATCCAGATTACAGCAAAAGGCAACCATTTAATGGAACAAAGCAACCAATCAGAATCAAGTTTGAAGAGGGTGAGGGTTTTGAAATCTAGGTTTGCTTCTGGTTGGGGTGCTTTGTGAACTAAAGTAGTGAGAATCAAAAGAATTGCCCTGTTGGCGAAGGAGACTGGTAGGTCAATCTTTACAGGGAGACGTATGTTTTTTTTTTTATCCTTGACAAAGACACATAAAAAAGTGAGATTAAGTTTCATGTATCTTTCTCTGCATACGTGATCAGAGCTCGCTAGGGTGGATATCAGACAGTATTTTCTTAGCATACAGTGAGAGAAGGTTTTCTGCTTGTAAACCTGCCACCATTTCCTGTGCTAGTAATGAGGTGGTCACCAGACCAGGGAATCTCCAAGGTGGTCACACAGCAAGAGAAACTCTAAAAACCATTTTATTACTGTATTCCCGTTTTACATCACTGGTCTGGGGGGGGCATGGAAGACATTTTGCAGTCTCACTCATGATACCTGAAATGTCAGTTTGGTCTTAGTGGCTGGAAGCATTACTCTATATTGGTTACATGGCAAGAAACCCCACTTTCATATCATGAGACAGTCATAGCTGGGACAGTTCTAAAGCAAAGCCTCCCGAAAGGTACAGACTGTGGTATGTTTATAGTGCCACAACCAAGGGCACCAATGGTTACACACTTTTCTGTGTTTGTTTATAGTAAACCATAGCCACCTTGCAGTCTCTTCTTCTCATTTTCTGTGGCCCTGACTATAGACAGAAATCTACCCAATGATAACACAGGATGCAATATAAATGATCAAGTTGTTACACGTAAAATAAAGTTTGTGCGACTGACTGAGAAGTAGTTGCATTCCAGGACCTCAAATGTCCCTTTAATGAAAGGGCCAGAGGTTATGGAAGCAAAGTTTTAGATATACCTTTTCCATAGCGAACACTTTATTTGGTGGAACCTGTACCTACAGCACTGTCCAGAATGCCTCAGTGCACAAAGACACAAAGTAAAAACTCCCTGGGTAATACCACTGAGTATTCACGAGGCAGGTTCTAATTCTGGATAAGTCAGAGCTTCCATTGGTAAACTGTCCAACTACGGAGTACTTAGTTTGTCACAAAACCATTTGATTATAAAGCAGACACAGCCAGCACACATTTTTGACAGCACACTCTTCTCTGTTAATGCTTTGCTGAACCAGACCCACCTAAGGTATGGAAGTAACTACCAAGCATGAAAATGACTGTAGGGAAAAGTGCTGTGAGTTGTATGGTATCCGATACTATACATCCTTCACAGCCTGTCTTCCTCTCCCTTTTGGTTGGATCCTCCAACTAAAAAAATGATATGCTAACTTATAAGCAAATAGTGGTTTACAGGTTTTATTCTTGGGCTAAAACATAACCATTTGCATAAAGCTGTTCTAGACTGCATGAAAATGGTAGGGGCCCAAAACCGTTCATATTGCCTCCCAGCACCAACAACCACACGTGTACATATCTACTCTTAAACTGGGGTCTGGTGCATCAGGTACCAATACCATGTACTGTGTAATTAAGACAAAACCACAAATCAGATTTGCTCAGCTGTGCTTTTGCAGACAAATCTCAAGATATGAAAGGTGGCTGAAGATATCCTAATAGAGGATCAAGATTCTAAATGTCTATGCTGTAATGAAGGTTTTTTTTAACACAATTAAGGCAATTCCTTTTTTTTAAACTCATTAAAAGAAAGGGTCATATGGCAAACAACTGATTTAACAGAAGTAGAACTGTTGCCTGGCTATAGTCACATTTAAATAAATATAAATAGACAGCCAACAAGGAGTTAACAACAAAACCCAAAAAAACGAGAAGCTTTAAGATGCGCCCTTACTGACCTCTACAGAACGTGGTTTTCGATAGCTCAGCTTCTTTCTGCTTCACCCCACCTAGCAGTGAATCTGAAGCCTGAGAAAGGTCTCCCCATTTTATACAGCGACAGGTCAATTCGGGACTTGTTATAAAGCAAATTCTTGGTTTGTATATGCGCATACTTTCATTGTTAGGTCACAAGTCTACTTTAGGTCTATGGGCTTATATGGTTTTTCCACTGGTATCAGAACTTTTTTTTATTCTTTTTTACATATTTTGCAGAAAGAACATACAAACAAAAGGTTTATACAATAGTACAAACAGTCTGTACATGGAAATCCACGATTAATATGTGTAACCGGCAAAACAACAGCTGACCCCCAGTAGCACTCCAGGAGATAGGGGTCTGCGGCAGATGGTTTGCAATAAAATGGTCAACCAGCAACCATTAGGACATCTTTTCAGCATGTTATCATTGTCATCATGTTTGTTATATGATAGCCCTATCTGTGCTCACTGTGACCCCCAAAACAACACATCACTGGCCCTCTCATGGTCACTTTAACCGCTTCTTTATTGAATAAGCACTATGAGGTAACCCCTCAGGACTGGGTTACCATGTTTTTGCTCTTAGCAACAGCAGCGGAGGTAAGACACGTGAGGTCAGTAAAAAAGTGCTAGAGGACAATGGAAGGTGCTAGTCGCTTTCACTTGTCTCGCTGCTCGGTGCGCCTTGGACTTTGTTGCGGTGTTGCATGGCACGTTCATAGGCAATCTGCACAGATTTGCGGATGTTGGATTTTCTCCCCTCCAGCATTTTTTCTTTATCCAGTTCGCGGTTTAGCCCCAGTGGCACTAACTTTGTTCTGGGCAGCCACTGCCTGTAGAAAAAGGTATGAAATATTACAAGGTAAGAAACAATTGTGCTATTGTCAGGCTGCAGAAATATTTACCATAAAATACCATAAAAATACCATACCATAAAATTAACAAGTTTATGTTTTTATATGGTACAGGCCACAATTTAACATACTGCTGGGTGATCCTAAGAGTAGATCTGAAACTTTTCCACAGCCTCCTTCTCACAACATTGTTTGTCCTACAGTGAAATTACCCAGCGACAATAGTACTCTGAATAGTGTAGCCTGAAATGGACTTTAACCCCCTATAGCATTTGAGGCAAGCCCAGTTTATCCAGAGTTCGTCAGAACAAAAACTCTGCATGAGCTGGGATTGTCAAAACATACCTGTCCTACTAAAAGTGCTGGCGATTCTGTGTTGATTGGTACCCTGCGTTAGACTCTGGCATCGCCCCTTCTGTGTCAGGGGCACGCCATAAACTTCCATGCTAATGGATGGGTGTCAGTTTCCAAGCCCTCTGCCGGCATCATCAATGACGCTGGCAATGTGGACGGGGTAGGGGGGGTAAAATTAAACAGTTAAAAACGGCGTGGTTAGGGCTGACCGCTAAGGAGGTTTAAGCGGACCTACCACTTGTAAGGTCTCTATGCAGTATCAGCTTCAGCTCAGCTGATACTGCAGAGATCCCAGACTAAAAAAAAAAAACCAAAACTTTTTCTGACAGCAGGGAGGGGTGTCTTTTTAGAGACAGCCCCTCCCACTGTGTTACATCTCGCCTAGGCAGGAC
>CM070037.1:91878887-91895509 GCA_036250615.1 Ptychadena robeensis
CAGGATCTGAACTGCTGACAGGTAAGTAATGTGCTTATTTCATGTATGTGAGTTTTTTTGGGTTTTAGAATTAAAACCACTTTAACAAATATTAAAGCCCCAGCTATTGCATACTAAGCAGTTACAGAAACCTTTGAAAACCAAAAGGGTTTAGGTAGTCTGAATCAAATATAGTTAAAAGAAAAAAAAAAAAAGGATTAAATAATGTATCTAACTGTAACCCACCTTTGAAGTATATACTGTATATATATACACATACATACACTTATATAAATATAACATTGCAATTACAATTATTTATTTACAACAACAACAATTAAGTATTCACACAAAATAAAAGGAACATCCAGTTCAGTAGCACTCACCAAGTGCGTTTATTGTCAAAAAACAGAACGAGGTAGAGATGCTCTTGTGCTTCTTGAGTCATCTGCTCTCCTAGTTTGAGAACATCTACGGGTGGTACAGGAATGGGAACCCCGTGGTGAAACACTCCTTCTCGGGGCATCTTTGGGTCGATAATCTTAATAAAAGAAAGCATTGGTCAAACTTTTGCATGGATGAAATGTGCACAACATACAAATAAAAGACAATAAAAAACATGATGATTATTTTTTGGTAGGTTTAGCCCACAGTGATCAGTTATGGCGGACAATTATACAACTACTGTAACATGAAGTAGAATAATAGGGGAGGAACTGATCTCTACCAGAGCTGGATAGGAGGGGTATCCCCGACACTTGGCCCACACCAAGTCTAAGGCTTCTAGAGTGGAGTCTTCGTCTTCGGACAGCCACCCCGCCCCTCGTCCCTCCATTCCTTTGCGTACCACTATCAAACAACAGAAAAGGTCACACGTCATAGGTCTGCCTGAAATCTTATAAATGATACAATATGATATAAAGTATAGTTAAATAAAAGAAAAAAAAACTTGCTGCACTGCCTTAGTACCTGACGCAGAGAAAATTAAACAATACAAAGATTTTTAAATCTATGGACTTATTACTCACATTTGCATATTGTTGCCAAGTGGTAAATTAATGAAGAATGTCTAATCCTATTAAAATTCTAAATCAAAATTCCAAGTCCTCAGATGTAGCAGTTTAGATGAAGTTTTTGCTTTTCAAGGTGGTTTACTTTTATGCCTGTGATCTGGCAATGACGATACTTCCTGTCCCTGGGGAGCTGCACTCGCTGCTCTATTATGTATTGAAGGAGACATGGTTCTACCCAAGCTTGGCTTCATACGAATGTACCTCTGTCCCTCTTACATTGGCATAGGGGAATTGGTAGTTTATACAGAACATGGTATGTTCTTTTAGATTGGCTTACAAAAGGGACAAGGACAATACATTACTAGCAAGATTATATGACAACAAATCTATGTTTTCTGTACTATCTGAAAATGTTTATAAAGTCAAAAAAAAAAAAAATTGCATCTACTGTGGAGGGATTAATCCTCAAAAATCAATAAACAAGGTAAGCTATGCTAGGAGGATTAAGATCACCGTGCACATTAAGCTGGGCATACACAGGTAGATTGCCATGCAATTGACCTAGGATCAATTACAGCGTGGTTGATCAATTCCAGTTCGATGTGGACCCAGTACATCTGGTGTGAGAGCTGGTCCGGTGTCGGCTCTCACTGGCTGGGAGCTGCAGAAAGCAGGACACAGCTCCCCCGAGCCCCTCCCCTCTCATAGCACACATAGCAGGAGCTGATCACAGCTTGTAGGCCGTGTCCTGTGCGGGGAGAAGCCAACCACAGAACTTCTGCTTTGGATGGAGACCCACGGTCCCCATCCAAAGCAATGGACATTGGTTGACCCCCGCTCGAAAACGGGGATGGCTGCATTAGATATGGGCCATATAGATGGCCTTGAGTGCGCAGATCGTTAGAAGCAGCCAATGATCTAGCCCATATCTCTGCATGTATGGGCACCTTTACAATCCTACCATACAATTCCTGTACAATCAACTTTTGTTCTACCAAAACCATGTAATATGAGGACCTTTCTAATCCTTCCAATCACTATGTATTCTATCAGGGAGGACCCGGCACTACATAGTTGTTGGTAGATCTAATGGAAATGGAAGTTATCTAAAAGGTATTTCGGGGGCTTAAGACAAGGACAAGGTCCTGATCTTTGAGTAGAAACAGAATAACACTGTTACATGGGTAAAGTCACATGCTTTCCAATTCCAATATGCTTCACTTTATTAGGTAAATGTAGTGAGGGTTCAAAGAATGGGAACCTAGGTGAGCAGGAGGGAGGGGTACAGGCTATCCGTAGACTTTGTTCCTTTTCCCTAAATGGACGGTTTTCAAATCACGCATCCTCTCCAGCAAGGCTTGCACGATCATGTTAAAGGTACCCATACTCGGGTCGATACCCATGCGATCAATGAACAATCGATTGTGGAGTAGTAATGCAAAAAACACCACTTTGCGCAATCGATTCTTGGACGACACTTTGGATGGGGACCTGGCGATCGTACAGGGGTTTACCAACATGTTGGATCCTTGTTTGATTTTTCTATGGAGCGAGATCGATCGGTCCAGGTGGGCCGTGTTCAATTCCTGAACGATCGTTTTCATGGTAATCAAATGAAAAATCACCCTGTGTATGAGTACCTTTACTCTCTTGCCCCTGGATTCCTTACGGTTTATTAAATCTATGCTTCTTGAAGAATCCTTTGAGAGGAAGAAACACCAACATTTGGTGATGTAATGACCTTGGCAGATAAGCACATCTGGGTATACCTCATTACTGGAGTCCCTGAGGGATGGAAGCAGCCAGAAGGGGCCTCGACATGCTTCAACTAAAGCAAGAGTTTAATGTTTAAGACTTTATCAATTGAAAGCTTGCTGGTCAAATCTTTCAGGAATGTTACACAAACTGATGACACATTTTACAAAAACTCCACAACATATATGTAGATTTGCAATAGAAAAGAAAAATTTATACAATTTTGCCAATTCAAAAAAAATATTGCACTTTACAGAAAGAGAACAGACTGGGTGGGCCAAGCGTTTTATATTTTGTTGCATTTTAAAAGTTTATTAACATGAAAAAATGTGCCTTAGACCTTGATATAATACTGTTGTATAAAAAATCTTTGAAAAAGCATTGAGAGCATACCACAATCTGTATTATTCTGAAGGGAGGTACTTACAGCCATGCCCTCTGCCCCCCAGAGAATAGGACTCGTTTTCAGTTCCTGACGTGTCCTCACTGCTGTAATCGTGATAATTCTCTCGCGAAAAAGAGGTTTTCCCCCGTCCCTGTTTAGAGGGCGTTGTGCTGCAAGTGAGAAAATGAAGTTTGAACAGTGTTTATTCTAAAGAAGAAGTAAAGTTTTTATAACTGAAAAAATAAATTATATATATATATATATATATATATATCCCGTATTTTTCGGACCATAAGACGCAATTTTTCACCCCCACAATTGGGGGTAAAAAGTGCCTTCGTCTTATGGTCCGAATGCGCGACCACCAGTGGTCGCACCTTGGCTTCCCGCCAGCTCTCCCAGCACGGAAATTTGCCCGGGGAGCTAATATGTTTTGTGTATTTGCCCATGCCAACAGAGCCCTGAACTGCCATGAATGGCAATGAAGAGAGATATATAGATGAACTGGCATCTATATCTCTCTCTCCTGTCCATGAGACCTGCAATCACTCTGCAGCCCCCACGGCACAGTAACATCGGCAGAGAGTTGAAGACAGCCCGGCCCCCCCTTCCTCCTGCCGATCAGTGTGCAGAATGACGTGCTCTGCTGCTAGTGACACCTTCTGGCTGAATTGAATTCATTGCATTAACCCAATTGATGTGAAAACTTATTAAATCTTTTTTTTCTGGTTTTCCTGCCCTAAAACCTGGGTGTGTCTTATAGTCTGAAAAATACGGTATTATATATATATATATATATATAAATTAAATTACATCCAAGGTTGTAACATGGGGGATATTGACCCCCCCCCCCCCATGTACAAAAATGATGTATAGAATACACTGAATCTGTATATTAAAAAATATATATATATATTTGTTTTTTTCCATCTAGGCAACGGTGGGGACCCTCAGAGCATGGTGTGAAGGAATTTTAAAGGGCCTACACGACATGGACTCAACCCTACTAAATACCATTGAGGTGAAATGAAAAGCAGTTATCACGCACCACCAGTACCTAACCTTACAAAGACTTTTGATGCACATATGAAAAAATAACAAACAAGAATGAACCGACATGAGGTCTAATAAACGTATATTGGTGATGTAAGTGATGCTTTTGGCAATGAGAGACCGGTGGAGTGTTTGCTTGATCAGAAACATTCATAAAGATGAACAGCACTATATGTTCTCGGAAGCTTACCTAGTTCTGTCTGATGCAGCACTGCTGCTGCTGGTGCTGCTGGACTCGGAGTCAGAGCTGCTCCGGGGAAGATTGCAATCATTGCGATAAATTAAAAAACTTTTTTTCACCTGCTGGTTGCCGCCACTGAAGCCGTTGGTGGGTAAGTCTGTAAACATGGAAACACATTAGACATGGGAAAATCCTATTTTTTTCTGGCCCAATCAGGCTATCATTTTGCAAATATATGTGATGCAGACATGGGTTTGAGAGCAGTTTTTATTGTGTCAAATCTTACTACTATAGGAAATGTGGATCAGCACTTGTACAGAAGTACACTGCGCTGTAGTAATAAACAAAACACTAATATGACTAAAGAACTGTGGACAGGCTAAGGTAATTTAAGCATTCAAATGTTGCACATTAGCAGAACATGTGTTGACTGCTGGGAGGAGAAAGAATAGAGATTGTTCCACAATGTATATATACTTTTGTCCACAGCCTACCCACACTTTAGAGCAGACACAGGAAACGTATTGTCCATACTTTTAGGGCAGTAGAGGGTGTATACCCATTCGTAAGACTGTCAGCCATGAGATGCTAAGAAGAAGTGGTCAAAGTGGTCAAGTCCTCAACGTCCTAACACTGCCACAGGAGTGAAAATGGTTCAGGAAGTTCACATTTGTCTCTAAGTTGTTAGATTAATGGATAAGTTGGTTGTGGGGTGGTAACTGCTAAAAGCAATCAGTTTAAATTTAAAAAAACATAATATATAACTGACAATTTCCAGAGACATGTACTGCAGGTTGCCTCCATCAGCAGTTGATGCGACAGGGTGACAATTGTCACCCCGTAATAGATGTGACTGAATAAGGACCTTATTGGCCAGGTGACCATGTAAGCTACAGAGTAACAAAAGAAAAAGAAATTATATTACAAAAAGTTATTAGTGATCAGGTAATTTAATCTGCATAATTTGTCCCTGACTTACCTATAGAGGCATCTTCTCCCGATTTGTCACTGTCGCTTTCACTGTCTGAGCTGGATGTTGGCCGGGGACTCCTGCCTCTTTTCCGCTGCCTCTGGGATCCACCCAATATAGACAGCTGAGGGGGTCCTATCGGACTGCTGATTTGCCCCGACGACTGGCTGTCTCTGTTCTTAGGTGGCCTCCCAGGTCTCTTTGGAGGTCCTGCCGTTTTGGGGTTCTTCTTGGAGAAAAGGACAGAGGTCCTTCTACCAACTTCGTGTGCGGGGGTGGAGGAAATGTTTGGGCCAAGTCCTGAGAGGAGACAGACAGGCAGAGATAGCGCAGGATGTTAAGATTTAGAACAGGAGAGATCGTTCAGGGGCTCAAGAATGAGGAACAAAGCACACAGTATGAGGTAGAAACCCATAACGCAGGGTCTCAAGAACAAAACTGCAACAAATGTTTTTTTTAACCAGTTTAGTTAAGAGATACCTAAATGCAACTCTGCAAGGACCAACAGACCTCCACCCTGGGCATCAAGAACACAAACTGGCCAAATGTAAGGGTTTAATAAACACACTTTATTGATAAAAAAAAAAGACATTACCCAAGAGGAATATTTGTAATGTACAGTGCTTGATTACAATTCCATAAAAAAATAATCTCATAAAAAAAACCTAAACATTCTTCTGTCAAACCCCAAAGAAGAATGTTACAAAGACCTATTAAAAACAAGGCAAACAAATGGCAGTTAGAGGAACACAATCATTTTTTCTATATACATACACATAGACATAATCAGATGAATGCAAATAATGAAGTTGGTGTATCAGAGGGATATTTTATATGCACACACCACTGTAAATGTATACATGTAACAAACACATGCACAAACACACATACAAAATGTTTATCTGTTTTATAAATAACCTAAAAACACACATACCCAAACTAACATCAACTAACAAAATAACAAACCAAACAAGGAAAAACACACGCAAGCCAGAACTATGGTATGTCTGAACAATATTGGATTCTAGAGACAGAAAACACACATGGCTCTGCCAGATAGAATACGCAGCATTTTTGAGGCTACAATAATAACAAGCAGTATATAATCTCCAGAACCGTACATGACCTTCAGTATCTTCCAAAAATAAATACACCCCTCACATTGTAAATTATTTATAATATCTTTCCATAGGACAACACTGAAGATATGACACTTTTAGTAGTAGTCAGTGTATATTTGCTCGCTCTTCAAAATACCTCCTGTGCAGATTCCCCTCCCTCCTCGTGACCATTGAGAATGTCAGCGCCGTGGCCTGGGAAAGCGATGCCCCTACCTTATAATGGAGGTCTGTGGCACGCCCCTTTGGCGCCACCGAAGACACAGCACCGAAGACGATATGCAAAATCGCTGCAAGCTCGCTGAGGACTGGCATGTATCCCTGATCCCAGCTCGGGCAGAGTTTGTTTTGTGAATAGACTCTGCCTGAACCATCACCAAGGAGGTTAATGTCTACTGTGGCAACAAGGTGAGTGCACCACCGCGGGAAATATGTCCACCAATATTTCCCAGCACTGCGAATCCATGATGACATCACAGAGCTGGTGGATGTTAGAGACCTTTGGTGACTGCAGTGATTAGGTTTTATTTAGATTGTAGTGTGTTGCCTCCCCCACCCACAAGAGAAAATGGTTCTTCTATACAGCATGCTGGTAAGCCATATGGGTTACTACAGAAAACACTTTTTTTTTTTTATGTACCAAGGTTGTTTTAATGTTACAGAAGAGAATGTAGTTTGTGAGAAGCATGCAACCATGCATCATTCTCCATGATTTTTTGTTATTCCCATATACTGTATGTAGTTCTGTTGCAAAGCTACTAGGCTTCATGAATCTCCCTACTCAACTAAAGGGATGCCAAGGATGCACAGACATTTGTAGCCAGGAATCAAGGTGCTACTGGAACTGGAAACAATTTCTTTTATATGCTATACATGCTTAAACTAAACCCTTCACAAGAGGGAGGAGTATCAAGCCAAAGACCGTGACAATCCAACTGTGGTTCTTGAGGAAGATTGCAATCCACTTGCTGATTTGCAAGTTCTTTAGCCCTTTGTATACAAAATAAAATCTGGATGGAGAGTTTGGCACTGCCCAATGCAGGAGAAAATACAGAACACCAAAATCTATTTCGAATTATAAAAAAAAAAAAATGAAATATGCTTGCTGCAAAACACCAGTACGCCACCACGCTGCTGCAGGGAACATCGGACGGTTCCGATATCGAGCTGTGTGTTCCCTGCTTCATTCTAACTTTGAAATGTGAGAATAGTTTTAGGCCCCGAAAAAAATGGGTGTATGAAGATATGTTTAGTGTTTATTCTGATTTCATTGAAAAAGCTTGTTGAGCTCCTTTAGGAAATGCTTGAAATGTACACAACTGTCTCTGGTTTCAATACTCCCAGCCTCACTGACAAGCACTAGAAAGTACTAAATGTTGTATACATACCAGATAATCATTTTGAGGAGATTATCAGACCTTTTGGACTCTAAAAGGCAAAAGTAAAACCACAGGACTAGGTAGAATTATAAATAGATGTTGGTGTATCCAATGCCAAGTTTAGTGTCTCCTCTACCTACTATAAGCTTCATTTTACAAACCTGTCAGATTGTAAGGTTTATTGGGAAGGGTCCTCTAAATGCCAGGTTTGTCTTTCCCTTTATTAATTGTACAGCATTGCATAAAGACTTTATAAATAACATCACAATAATAACTATGCTGCTTTATGGCTCCAGTTGTATTCAGGAAGTCTTCACTCACAAAATAGATGGATATTATCCATCCCCAAAAACTATTCTGTAACTCTTCCTGTGGTCATGTCATTTTCAGCTAACAAGATTGCCTGAAACCATTAAGACTGGAGGAACTGGGGTCGCACTTACTAACCTATGCTCACCCGCAGCGATTATGCCCACGACGATAAATTTCGGCACCACCCCATTGGCGTAATCGGGGACACTGACCTTCATGTTAATGAAAAGTTAAAACCAAAGAGGGCTGGCTAGTGGAAGACGGGAGCAGATCGCACATGTAACAACTGATATGCACATATATGGACCATATTTTTCAGACCATCAGAAGCTCCATTGTATAGGATGCATCCTATACAGTACCGCGTCTGATAGCCGCAAAATATTTTGGCTTTTTCCACTCTGCTGGCCGAAGCTCACTGCTCAGACCGACGGACAGTAAGTCATAGAGCACAGAAAGGGCTTGTGTCCATGGCCTTTTTTTTCCCACAGACGCAGTAAAACAATCAAGATCAATGGACTTGTCTGCAAGACGTGGAAAAGCAGCGCCCAATGCTGTTTGAGCTCCGCTTTTCTCCATTTTTGTCATGCTAAATTAATAGGGAGGGCTCCCGCCGATGCGGCCGGAATGTGTCCTAATCCGCCGACAAAACTGCCCGCAAGTCGCAGAAAATCTGACTGCAAATCGTCCACATCATGTCTTTTTTCCCTGCGCTGGAGGTGTGGAGCAGTGGACACATGGCCTTAGGTGCATCACATAGCACAAGTCTTTTACTGGGGGAAAAACACAACATACAGCACATGCATAGATTATGCGTTACTTGTATCTTGCCTATTTTTACATTTAACCAAATATTTTTATTGGCGGTATGAATAAAAAAGCTACTAAAATATATATTATTCACAACTCTGAAAAAAACTAGCAAAAAAAAAAAAATATATAAACTGCATCACAATGCAAAAACCTCTACCAGCATTTTCTTTTTCACAGAAAGGTGATATACAGTGTATATCTACAGTACAGTGCATACATTCATCTATCAATACATTCACTGTGCGAGCCACTTCCTTACATTCATGTAACGCCACCCCTGGCTTCTCAAAGTGTCTCAACTTATAGCTAGTGCTGTACAACACACTTGTCAAACATTCCATCTACATTTGGCCCTAGAGGTACACCCAAATCATGGGTTTACTTGACAGTTTGATGTCTTGATGCCCACCAAATATAGCTCGGAATTGAAAAACAACAACAAGAGCCTGTACTGCTGCAATAAAACATGTGCAATTTTTCTTAAAACATTTTATAAATACAGGAATGGTTGCTTTTTTTTAAATAAATGAATCAAATCTCTTTTCTAAAATGTCATCTACATGCAACAATAATACAATGCACCATTTTTGACATGCCATTCCAAATTTGATATCTGGCAAAGGGAAAATTATATAAACTACAATTAAAGTGCTCAATCAGAAGAATGGTAAAGCAAGATGTAAATATGGCATCAATAGTTTAAAATCCTACACCTAAAACAGCAGTTTCCGGCTACAGTTTTGAATCATTTAGCTGAACACGTTAGCTGCATCTTACATTAGGGCTCAATTATGGTTCTGGCTTAATTCATAGAACGTACGTCATGCAGCTACACGTTCCATTAAACCTCCTGAGCGTTTACCATGAACGCAGCTCGGGATGAGTTTGCTTGCTCCACCATCTCATCCCGAGCTACGTTTGGAGATCCTCATCTGACCTTCGAATCTCTTCTACATCATCGGTGACGCCGAGATTGCAAAAGTTACCTTTTTTTAAAAAGCATGACATGGGTAAAATGCTCAGAAGGTTAAATCTACTCGCGTATTTCTTGTTTTTCTTTCAGACTAAAGTGCACTTTTAGCTGTCATCTTAGCAGCTTCTAGGTAAGATATATAACAAAATGTCTTAAGGTAGCTATACACAGGTCGATTTTCCACTCGATTTTTGACCGATCGATCACTGTGCACGTTCATGAGTTCGACAATCGGGTTTTGCTCACCCTGCCCGATCGACCCCAAAAAATCGTAATCGACTAAAAATCGGATCGGACAATAAACAGACATGTTGGTTTTTTGGTCGATCATTTGGCAATTGGAGTACATTGATGGACCCATAGCCCTATAGAATCGGCCATTTTGGAGATCATGTCCAAATCAGCCACAATTCGGATTCCCAAGGTGGTGTTGCATCTATTCCCGATACGAGCAATTGCCGATTCCTGATCGCCTGGAAAGATTGGATCGGCAACCGATCGCTGACAAATCGACCTGTGTATGGCTACCTTTAGGTTGATTTATGTTAAACAGAGTTTGTGCCCAACAGACATAACAGCAGTTTTAGGGTAGAACTTAACAACAATTATTTTTCTGCATTCAGTCCACGGCGCTCATGGGGGGGGGGAAAAGACACGGGGGATAGGGGTTACTTGACCTCTTTGCTCCCCTGGTTCAGGGTGGGTAACTGCCACAATTATGAGTCCCTTGAAAACCAATAGGCAAACACAAGACACACAGCCGCACGCATGGCAACGTAATCGCATATTGGAACATTTTAGCCAGTTGTGCAAGCACTCTGTTGTAGTACAATCTATCAATGATTTGACTGTCATCTCTCAAAATTGCACATATGAATTACATTGGAAATCCACTGAGGATAAGCTGATGGATGATAGATTTAGTGAGCTGTACAGCCACACACACACACACAACTCAAATACGGTAGCAAGTACATCAAAAAAGAAAACAGAATAAGAAAAGTGCCATATGAAAGCAAACAATCACACACACAAATGTAAACAGAACTGATACTAAACAGAGCTGCAGAAGAGGCCCCTGGGAACAGAAAGCAGTCAATTAACACAGGTCAGTACCTTTCCCCGTCTCCTGACTGCTGCTCTCTTCTGCAGCACTGTCCGTCTGTCCATCCTTCTCTGAAGGGCCATGCAAAGGGTGGGTTCCTCTGCTGCCACCAGTGCCATGCCTGTTCATGGCTCCATCCCGTCTAGACTCTTGCTGGTGGGCCATCTTACGGCGAATAGATGTGATTTCCTTTCGGATCATTTTGGCTTGCCGTGCTTTTCCTATGCTGTGCTTGGCTGCATTAACCTCATCCAGTCTGGCTAGATGGATTTTCAGCTGCTCTTCCAGCGGAAGGGGTTTACGGCTGTCAGGCTGTGGGGTCCGCTCATAATCTGCTGAGAGATACATCACAGTGATTTATGGATGGGGAAAAACAAGTATGACCTCAAGTGTGAGGTTTTCACTGTTCAGTCATGGTAGGCTAAGGACCCATGGATGCAAGTGATGCAAGCACACCTCAGGCCAGGATAGACAGAAATACAAATCCTTTGGCAGGTAAAAATATAACTCATACAAAATATGATAACCATATGCCTGGTGCAGGGCTGTGGAGTCGGTCGATAAATTCCCCGACTCCGACTCCTCACTTTCTGATTCTTCCGACTCCTCTGTATGCTTAATATGCTTATGTATTGTATCCATCCATTGAAGGAAAAGAAGGCAACATACATTAACCACAGAACTACTGGCTAGGAAACCAACACTGTACTGTAATGGCCAATTAAAGCAGAGAAAGGGAGTTAGGCAGAAGATGCTGCTGCTTTTTCCTTAAGCTAGGCACCACGCTGTCATTGATCGGGGATTAATTGAATGGAAATCAATGTGCTGGGGAGAAGCAGCCTGTCTCATACAGCTCCCTCACTTACACAGCTTCCAAGTGAGGAGTGCTGGCTCCGCCCCTTCACACTGACAGCCAAAGGCTGTGGAGGAGGCAGGAGCCGCAGCTGTTTCAATACTTTCCATGAAGACTCATGTCTCCAAGCAAAGTATTGGAGATTGAATGGGGTCTTTCCAACATGTTGGTACCGGCCAGAGAACTGACATGTCCAATATTCTCTGGCCGATGCTGTTAGTTTCAATGAAGACCGGCATCTTCATTGAACATAATGGCGGGCACACAAAGGGTGTCCGCTCTGGAAAGCAGCGTGATGACCTCATCGGTACGTGTGTGGGGGCCTTTAGGCTAGGGTCACAGTGGGCGCTGTAATGTTATGCACGGCACACATTTATTCTTATAGCAGAGAAGTCATTCATTAGGACTGTTAATTGTGACATTTGAAGTAATTTTTTTTTTATTCCCATTTAAATTTAGTAGAAGTCTGTTCATTTTTTGCCGACTCCAGGTACCCAAAAAATGTCTCCGACTCCACAGCCCTGCCCTGGAGTTTAAGTTAAATTCAGTCAAATAGCTATCATGGCGATAGTCTTTCTAAAGCCCCCCATACACGTTCCGATTTTTCGTACAAATTTTGCCCGACCGACCAATGTGGTCGGGAGATTAATCGATCGGGAGATTAATCGGATACGGAATTATGTACCCGACCGATCCTGATTTCGGGACCGCTTCAGACCTGTCCATAAATTTTTGGTCGATCTGCTGTTAATAAATAGGCTCGGGCTGATGGATCGGTGATAATTCGAATTCCGATTTTTCGTGCCAGCCGACCGACCATAACATTTTAGGTGAAAATCGGGTGACCGGAACGGACGAAAAATCGGTTGGAAGAATAATCGGAACGTGTATGGGGGGCTTGAGCAAGAGTTAAACCCTAACCAGAATCATAAACTGAGCCTAAATGCATTGTGATTACAAAGTTTGATGGTGATGTCCATTTCTCCCAAAGGCATCATGAGCTCTAATAGCTGACAACTCCAACACTGTGCTTCACCTATTAATTAGAAATGAAGTATTGGTTTTCAGAGAAAATAACCTTAAAATACTTTAATAAACAATAATTTTGCAGGTTAAGAAAACTTATGTGAATTACTGCCCATCCCCTTCTGGCATTCATACTACCATAGAACACAGCACATCTCTTCGTCCCCTAATTTTAAATTAAATGATGATCCTAGTCATGAAGTATCATAATACAATACTTAACTGTAATAAGATCTTGTACCTTATTGCTTAGTTTATCATTTACTCCATAAAAAATGGTGCAAAAAGCCCATAACGCTAGGGAGGTTAACCTCCTGGGCGGTACGGCATTTTCACAGAACCATACAGGTGATCGCATCAGGGTACACCATACTCTGCTGTGACTCCTCACCCTCCTCTTTACACATGTGGGTCGGGAAAAGCGACGCTGCCTCCATTAAGGTCTATGGTGAATAACTGCGGGCTTGCACAGCACAGGCGTGTTTGCCTGATCCTGGCGTGGGAAGAGTTTGTTTTATGAACAAACTACATGTACTGGGTTCGGGCAGACCTCCAAGGAGGTTAAAATTCTTAAAAGCCAACACATACAAATTAAGGTAAACCTAAGGGAGACAGGGTTTAAAGGAGAAAGTGTAGTTACATTTACTAACCAAATACATTGGAGTTAATTATAATAAGAATAAACAAACATTTCCAGTGGTGCAAAAAAATTTTTTTGAGGGGAGATTATAGCAGGTAAAGGGAGATGTGAAACTTGACAAATGACAAATCTAAAACCTTCTCCTATTCAAACAGTTTATGTTTTATTTACATTTAGAGGATTGAAAACCTATAAAGGACAGAATCCACATACCATTGTCCCGACTATGCCGTCCCATCTCATTTCCTTGGATTACATGCATTCCTGTCTCGAAATCAATACCAATTTTCTCTGCGTGACGGCGAGCCTGTCGGATCACTGCTGTCCCCTGCTCTTTCAGTCGGACAGCCGCTCGGTAGAAGATCGTGTCCTTGGCATTGTACTTGATGCAATTGTTAACTATCAAACTAAAGTCTTCCTCAAACTGGTCAAAGTTTTGGTAACGGAGAGCTTCTAGGTTAGCCTTCATGGTTTGGAAGTCCATCGGTTTCTTAACGTGTTCTAGGTAGTCCGGTACCTGAGGAAAAGGGGGACGGGATCACTATCTTAAAAATTATGTAAAAAAAATACTTGAACGATATTCTTAAAAACAAAAACATGACAATTGGATTCTAAAATGTAGGCAAATGATCTTTAAATTGGACAGACCAGGTGAATCAAGCACTTTAACAGGGAAAAAGTAAGCAGCTGTTAGGGAATTTAAATGTGCAACAAGTCCCAAGGGCTAGGATTAGGATTCATCCACTAAAGTAGGCATACACGGTTTGATTTTCCCATTCGATCAACTTGAAACAAAAGTTATAAATTGAACAAAGAATTGATCGAGCAGTAATTAGACATGTTTTTCACCATTCAAGTATCTAACAGGTTTTCTAGGTATCTCAATTGCATTGTATGCGATGGTACTATGAAGCATGTGCACAAGATTGGGGAAGGAAGCACATTATGTGATGGTAAAAATAACTGACATTTACCAATTACATATTTTTGTTCTCATTTCTTTGAATTGTTTGTGTAGTAATCAAACATGGAACAATTCATGGATTTTTTCAATAATAAAGAACAGTTAGTAACTTGTATATTTATAGCGCCGATACATACTGTGTAATACTGTGCACTGTGTTTGTTTTACAAAGGAATATTTGCCATGGTAAATGCATTATGTTGAGAAAAGCAGATTTGTGGCCACTGAAAAAATAATAATAATGGCAAGAACAACAAAGATGTATAAAAGACATGGATGGAGATCGGATTCTTACTTTGTATAGTTCCGTTACCTCAGAGAGAGGGATCGGCTCAGTAAACAAATTGCTGGTATCTTTCTCTTGCAACAGCTCTAAGGTTTTTCTCAAAAGAATAAGAAAGGGAGTAAGCTGGACCTCTAGAGCCAACTGCTGGACTTTAATCTGCAAAAACAGGAGGGAAAGTCAGCATGGTAAAACCAGCAGACTGCAAGAAAAAAAGATGTACACAAGAAGGCACAAGTTCACCCTGTACCGTTTCTCTCTTTAGCTTTTCCCGCTTGCGTATCAACTCTACCAGCAGACGTGCTCGCTCCAGGTCATGCCGGAGCCTTTGCCAAGACTTCAATTGTTCCTTCAACACCCAGTTTTTGTCCGTAGAGTCTTTCTGTTGAAAAATATTTTTTTTAAGTTTGAGGTTTTTAAAAATATTCACTTTAATTAGCAGACAGTATATATATATATTTCAATTATGTTAAACGGAGATGACGTCCTGTGTTCAGGAAGATAAAAAAAGATGCACAACAAAAAGCCTAAACTTGGCATCATAAACATATAGGGCCAAGTGTTTTATGTTTGGTACAAACAAAAAAAAAAAACATTCATGTGAGTGGATTTAGCTGTGTTTCTATAACAGTTTTCTAAATGCACCTGGCAAGCTCACTGTATGCACAACCAGTGTGATCAAAGTCTGAAGAAATTACAGAAGAATCATAATATGTAAACATATAATGCTATATGAAAAGGGTACCAATACTCAACGTGGAGCACATGCTACATTGGAAGTCTAATGTCACTATATAGATGAAGCATGAAAATTCATTCTAAAAGCCATCTCCTTATAATCACCTTTGGTGCCTGGTCTCCAATCTCATCGTTTGATTTAGAGATTGATCCCTGGTGAACAGAGGTCTCATCAGATAAAGGTATTCTCCACTTCATCTCCTATTGGGAGAATAAATGCATTTATTGATCCATGCTTATAAGAAAGTACTTACCCAGTTTTTAGTATATTCCGAGCTGTATGAATTTTATTCATTAACAGTAGTTTTGTTTAGCAACGGTACTCAGGATGTTGATACGTTTGTATGTTATCTGTTCTGTTTACGAACGGTTCTGACAATGATTTTGTATAAACACTCACCTTTTTTGTATTGCTGTAATTTCTAAAAAGTGTCACCTAGGGAAGCAACTCTTATTTAAAGCATTTAAAAAAACAATACTGTCAGTCCTATTTAAAACAAGTTTTCCTCTTTTCCACTGTAGTGTGCTATTCCGTAGTGGAAAAACTGACTGAAAAAGACAGGTACTAGCACTTTCAGCATGAATTTTGATGATGTATTCTGTCGATGTTGCACCGGTCAAAATACATTCATTTTAATATCTTGGGTCCCCTTCATCAAGACAACTTTGGCTATATGTGATATAGTGTGTTTGGAATAAATCAATAATTCCTTGATTGACAATACTTACCAACTCTCATATGATCCCCCAGAATATCATTTTTTGTTGCTCACTTATAATTCTGCTTTCTGTATCGAAGAACAGAGTAAATCTTGAGATGTTACCTAACTGTCTTGAAGGGCTTTTCACAGTCTATAATAAGAATAATTCAAGTGGCATGCAAAGTTTAATGTCAGTGTTACAGAGGAAATATCAGCCTGTGAGCAAGGTTGCCAGGATAAGTGGGACCACAAGCTACTAGCAGAATTACCAGGCATTTTCTCTGTACAGAAGGGGATTCTCAATAAAACAAGAGAGCATCATTAATGTTATTTTAAAGCCTGTTATGATTAAAAACATTTTGGGTTTACTGGGGGGGGGGG
>CM070037.1:91895563-91910074 GCA_036250615.1 Ptychadena robeensis
AATAGGGAGGGGGGCTCGATAATGTTCCTAAATAGAAACTGCAAAGAAAGTTTGGAAACCACTGTGCTAGCCACAGTATTTTTTAGAACAAAACAAACAAACATATCATGTCAATAACCACACACACATCCTCTGTAACACAAAAACATACCAATAAATCTGCCTAATATTAAGCTTTAACCTATTATTACCAATTCTTATTTTCACTAGATTTGAAAAAGAAACAATGCACAAGCTACCCATCTACCAGGCTACTGTCTGACCTGCTCACAGTTCCGCTGTGACTGCAAGTGTGTCTGTAGGCGTCGTAATAAAGGAACGCCATTCCGGGATTGTCTCTTTAATGTCCAATAGCTATGTAGCCTCTGCATGAACTGGCTTTTCCTCTGGATGGTTAGGCAATTGGTGATCTTGCTGAGCCTACAAAAAAACAAAAACAAAAAAATATGTGATAACCATATTTGATATCATATATGCATATCATACATAACATAATTAGTAGTTGGGACCAGCAACACCCTTTTTTATTGATGACCTGTCATATATTATTCTTCTAAACCTAATACAGGCTTAAATAGAAATATGTCTGACATGTTTTCCTTACTGAAAGCCCCCTTTTCACACCAAACATATTATTATATAATATTTGCATCGAATAGTATTTACTGCATGGAAAACGACCAGAGCATGGAAAACGAGTTTGTACGTCAGGTTTCCTCCAATAAGAAACAACTGCAAGCAGAGCTAGCACATAAGCTCCCTTCCTAACAACAGAGGAAAGCATTTACCTATCCTATGAAAAACTCACTCTACTGCAAGTGTCAAACTCCAGCCTGTGGTATAATTATTATATTGGACCAATCAGTGTTTTGATTTGGCACCCATGTCCTACTAGGACTGCCAGAGTAACTCGGAGGCCGAACCATTACTTACCTGGTTACAACAGTGAAAATTCAGTGATGTATCATTATTTAAAAATCGTTGATCTGAGATGTCCATGTTATGCAGTAGACATTGAGGAATTGCTATCTGGAGAGTGGACCTAAACCTGTCTTTTGAAAGCCATGTAAGAGTATTTTGCGCCTTAAGCTGGGCATACACTGTTCAATTTTAACGTTTTATTGACCTAAAACGATCATAGCTTACATCAATTGAACACCGTATACTGCACACATGGTTCGATCGACGAAAATTGTTCGATACCAATCAAAACCTCGACATCGAAAGGTGATCGGACATGTTGGAAAATATTCATCAATTGTACAACAATCTAACTCAAATCATAGCATTGTGTGTGTTGGTCGGGTGGATTATATTCGATGAACACATTTATAGGACTCTTTCCTGTGTTTTTTGATCAAAACTAAAATCTTTGATTTTGGTCATATTACGATCGAACCCTCCATGTGGTACTACTTTGGATTTGATTGCGATCGGTGTCTGATGAAAAGATTAAAAAAATGTATTGTGCTAAAAGCTATGCCTAGCTTTAGACATATCATCCAAACTCCAGTAGATCAGTGCTCTGCATGTGAATAGTGTGGCCCTAAGTGTGAAATAAAAAAGGAGATTCTAAACAGCCAATGCACTTTGTTGTTCCAGAGCCTTAGTGTGAACTGAACTCATGGGGTTCTATATTCCGAGTATGAACCTCAGCAGACATATGAACCCATAAAGTCTGTTAATGTTTCAGTTCATTCAGGTCATGATACATCGTCATAAATCACTGCAACTATACCTGCAGCATTTCTCTCCCAGATGCAGCTGCCATTTGCCTTGCAGACTCACTCCGAACCCTACTGTAGCCATTCACACACACACATGCTTCCTAACCTACAAGCACAAACCAAGCAGAGGCTAAGGAAGATAACCCATTACCTAGTTCTTTCTCCAAATGATAAATTGCCATTAGTCAGATGGAACCAGCAGAAATCCTGCAAATCAGAATTATTCTGAATAAACTACAGGGAGGGCCATTTATATGGATACACCTTAATAAAATAGGAATGGTTGGGGATATTAACTTCCTGTTTGTGGGACATTAGTATATGTGAGGGGGGAACTTTTCAAGATGGGTGGTGACCATGGTGGCCATTTTGAAGTAGGCCATTTTGAATCCAACTTTTGTTTGTTTTCAATAGGAAGAGGGTCATGTGACACAAACTTATTGGGAATTTCACAAGAAAAACAATGGTGTGCTTGGTTTTAACGTACCTTTATTCTTTCATGAGTTATTTACAAGTTTCTGTCCACTTATAAAATGTGTTCAATGTACTGCCCATTGTGTTGGATTGTCAATCTCCCACTTTTCACACACTGATAGCAAGTTGCAACACCACAGGAGAAATGCTAGCACAGGCTTCAAGTATCCGTAGTTTCAGGTGCTGCACATCTCGTATCTTAACATCATAGACAATTGCCTTCAGATGACCCCAAAGATAAAAGTCTAAGGGGGTCAGATCGGGAGACCTTGGGGGCCATTCAACTGGCCCATGACAACCAATCCACTTTCCAGGAAACTGTTCATCTAGGAATGTTTGCACCTGACACCCATATGTGGTGGTGCACCATCTTGCTGGAAAAACTCAGGGAATGTGCCAGCTTCAATGCATAAAGAGGGAAACACATCATTATGTAGCAATAATTTCAAGGTCTCCCGATTTGACGCCCTTAGACTTTTATCTTTGGGGTCATCTGAAGGGGGGGATGAAGGTGCTCCTCTCCCCTCGTGCTGACACACAGCACAGCCGGCGTCACAATGCTGTCTGCTGGCCCGACAGGCAGCGCTGGCACACAAATGGTGCAAGGGGCCGATTGTGACCCGATGTTTTGGCAGATTGACTGCGCGTGAAGACATCATCACGCACAGACGATCGGCCAAAACATCAGGTCACAATCTATAGGTGTATGGGGGGCTTAAGATGTAGCTCTTTTTATTCCAAGCGATGAAGGTAAGCTTGGAAGGAGGAGATGTCAGATGGAACTGTGAGTGAGTTAAGTTCAAGTTGCCCACCTCACATACAGCTTTGTCAGTCAGGGCTAGAGGCAGGGAAGCTGTCAGAGACAGTGTAAATAATGGAAGAAATTATTCTGCTGTACAATGCAACATATAAGCCAGGTCATCAAATCCTAAAATATAATTGTAATAACTCACTACTAGAACTAAAAGCTGGGCATAGGCTAGAGGTTTTGTGGGCGATTATGTTGCAGATCAACTGCCGTGCGTGCTCGATTTGCCATGAAATTGTCCGCAAAACTAACTCGCCCACCTTAAAACAGCCCAGAAATCTATTGGCCAAATGACTGATATGTCCCTGATTTTTAGGTCGATCTGTACACAAAGAGTGCGAAGGCAATTCTTGGAACAACCGTCCCTTTGTCATGATGTCATCAGGCGCGGCCGATCTGCAGTGAAATCATCATGAAAATTATGACTATGCCCAGCTTCAGTGATTGCCAAAAGAAACCTATGCTAAAATAATGTGCAGATGGTCAGTTAAAATGAAGTTAGAACTTAAAAAAAAATTGATTTATAAAGAAAGCCAGACAACTAATAATTTCATAAAGGTAATTAAAAATTATTTTCTCAACTCTAATTATTTTTTTTTAAAGGAATGTAAATCTGTGCTAAAAATCTATCTTACTTGTACTAGGTATAATTACCATACAGTAGTTTATTATAAACACCACCTGAGCCATAGCCAGGGTGGCATGCCTGATCCACAATAGTCAATAGATGAAGCCAGAGACATGTGGCTACCTGCAGTGTGCTTCTGTCATACCTGCCCAGCACTGGTGCCCTGGCATCATTAACCTCCCTGGTGTTACACGCTTTTCAAGCCATTTTTTATGTACAGTGTTCTCCGCTGTGATTTCCCGCCTATCTACACAACGCCAGTGTAAATTAGACATTAGTGTTGTAGGCTGGGAATCGCCGCACCATCTCCATTAACATGGAGGTCTATGGCACCCCCACCCCCTTTGGTACCACCAATGATGCTGAGGACTCGGAGCTGGAACACATCCGTGAGCCTGTAGGTTCCCGGAGCAACGGCAGTTAAGCTTGATCCCAGCACAGGCACATTTTGATTCAAGAGTTTGGGCATAATGCCAGGGAGGTTAATGGCATGTGCAACACCACTGGGAGGCATGACTGGGCAGATAAAACCGATTACATTGTAATGTTTTGTTTTTTTATATAAAACTTAGGAGAGGGTGGTCTGGTTCCCTATGTCCAAGTTAAAATAAAATGAATGACATGATCATGAATAAATAATAGAAGATTAAAGAGAAAATTCAGGTATACCCAAGTAGAATATGAGCTTTGCATATATCAGAATACAATATTACTTACCTGTGAGGAGGAATGCAAGGAACAGACACGACAGGGGCAGCTGCTCTTTTCTCAGCAAGGATCTTTCTAGCTTTTTTCATTTTTATCCTCGATTTTGCCTTTGCCTTTTTTACTTTTTCTGAACTCCAAACTTTCCCTTCCTCTTCATCCTCATCATCTTCCTCCTCTCCTTCACTGTGGGAAAGTGCCGGGAGTTTACACACAGATCCAGGAGGGGTGTGAATGTCACAATAGGCTGTTTTGCGGACGCTAAAAGATGTTCCGTTAGCACCCGTTTCCCGCACAGGTTCCATTTTCATGTAGAGGCCAGCCTGTTGTGCGCAAGTAACATGGAAGGCAGTGTAACAATTTGCTTTGTGACACTGAATACAGGCTCCAGAGCCCCGCTGTTTACAAATATAGCAGGTTAGCTTCCAGCGGGCAGGTGGGATGTGTTCAATGCTGTCTATAGGTTCCAGGAAGACTGTATTAGCAAAACAAACTTCAGGAATCCAAAGAGCACAAACTACATGTGCCCAGCGACCATCATCTGTCTGTTTAAATGCCCCACCCTTGTTTGGGCACAGTGCACAGTCTACTGCTCTAGAAGGGGATTGAAGACACCTTCTGCAAAGCCACTGCCCCTCTGGTATGTAAGGAACGCCATAGCATTCCTGGTGTACAGCCAAGTTACACATGTCACAGAATAATATGACATTACTATTCTGGCATTCGCCATCATTGCAAATACAGCACACAGCATCTTCATCGATTAATGCATTTGGATCCCCTTTATTATGGCTTTCAAAGTAGGATTCCTTCTCTAATCGATCCATAAGGTATTCAAAAGTCTCTTGTGGGATGGTATTAAGGCTCTCAGTCTTTCGTCGTTCATTCATGATATCCAGCCAGATGTAGTCCTCCTCATCCATATCATACTCCACTTCTTCATCCATCTCTTCTGCAGACTTTTCAATGTACCTGAAAAGGTAGAGGAGAAAAGTTAGACAGAATTAAATGAAGAGTTCTACTAGACAGACACTTGATAATCTGCATCAAGTGTTTTTTGTTTTCAGTTTTCCAACTTGCATGAAATACAAAAAAAATTCTTAGCATGTACATTTCATGCAACTAAACCAATCAAAATCTGCAGCTGTTAATGTTTGATTAACAGCTGCACTGCGTGGACACCCCCGGCACTCCCCTATGGGAAATGATGTGTCAGTATACACGGAGGCACCATTACCTGTGCCGAGGCACTTTGTGCTAAACTGGTCACACTTACAATGGGTTCGTCAGTGTCACACTGACACATGGCAAACAATGGGTGCTTTTTATCCCATGAACAAAATGCACCTGATGTGTTTTCAGAAGCTTTTCGAACATTAAAATTATTAGGGCAGGGTAATGCCAACATGGCAATTACTGTGCCCTAAACCCTCCAAAAACAGCACCTGAATAGCAGGCAAACTGCGGGTAGGTGCCATGGACACCTCATGCCAACATGTCCATAGCGTCTGCCACGGTTTTAGTGTAGACTTGGCCTTCGTCTTATACATTTGCACAGGTTGCCCACCAACACTGAAATTATGGACTTAAATTCCACTGCACCCTGTTATTGCAGTATTTTAAAATTGGCATAAAAGAATTTTGGTGGATAGAGAGGATTCTTAGGGCAATGTATTTTTTTTTTAAAGAAGCCATGTACAACATACTGGCTCCTCCTACCAGACAGGACATGTCTGAATGCCTATAGCCCAGTGAGTGACCAAGTGATAAAATCAAGGGTTGTATAATAGAAGTCACCGTAAAATGAACCAGTAATCCTCCACGATAGCCTATGTGTACTCGTTGCCTCTGAGGGTAAAACAAAAGAATGCATGTTTGTTCCAAGAGCAGTCAAGTCAAATCCCAAGTATTGACAAAATTGTTTACTGCTGGATTGACAGTATAAAATAAATAATTTTCTATTCAGAATTTACAAAAGCACAATGCGTATTCAGCTGTTTTCCCAGAGTTCCATTTATTGTTTTTAAACTGGGATTAGAAAATCCTCTGAAAAATCAGCAGCTCCCACATTACTATTTTTGCCCATACCTTCAAATAAACCTTAACATATTCTAAAATAAAACCCTATAATCCTTAACAAAGAAAACAAAAATTAAGTCTTAGAATTAACCTAATCACCCAACAAAATCAATAACAAGCATTGAAAAAAATAGCTGAATCTAAAGATTTACAGTAAAATCTTCCATTCAATTGCTATGTAAAGAACTATTCAATAGCAAAAAGTGCGATGAAACTGTAGTATCAGATGTTTGGTCTAGAAGTGAATCCAGGGGAAAAATTAAGGCTACCAGTGCTTACCTCCTCTTCTGAATTTGTTCCTATGCGGTCATGCTGGAAAATGTTTTTGGGGGTCCAAGCTAGAAAACACACCACATTTGCCCTAAAAGATGCACCCTCCCCCAAAAAATATTATCAGTGGGAAAAGCTCATGTGTGTGTCTTCTAGATTGGATGTATAGTTCAATAAATACAACATTTTGTACTATTATTATATACTTGTGTTTTTAAAGCCTGCAGTGTGTGAATGCATGCATTATTTTCACTGAAAACCTGGTACAAAAAAAAAAAAAATCCTACTAGGTGTTTGCTGTGTGTACCATCTCCATAGAGACAACAGTTACCCTGAACTCCCCAGGGCAGTATGTTCCCGGCAGAAGAGCTAAAGCATGTTACAGTGCTGGAACATATTGTACATTGATTTTTACTAGTAGAGCCACTGCTTACTAACTATTAGCTTATGGAGACTGAGGCTCTGGCTGCCATATCAAGTAAAATATTTACAGCACTTGCATAGCCCTTTCCAATATGTTCCAGGCCTGCACACCCTGCTGAAATGTAAATTATTCCCCCTGATTTCCTCATGAAAACCATGGGGGTGTCGACTGTTGCGGCTCATTGTGCGTGAAATACGTTATGTAGTGCAGGACTCCTGAACTTTCAGTGACTGACAGTGGTATTTGAATGTTAGAGACTTCTTTCGAAATACAGTTTTAACCTCCTGGGCGCTATGCCCGAAGCCAGTTTGGGCGCAGTTTGATCGTGAATCAAAGCGTAAAGCCCAGAGGGTTAAGAAGGGAGTTAGAAATGGCAGACTTAATATTTCTACTGGTAGAATTTCCAGTGAAGCCATGCTCTATACAAATATGAAAAACAGATCAATTTATTGGGTAGACATTAACTCAATTATTTTTTAAAAGGTAAACTAAGCCAAGTACCAAGTCGCTGGCATCATCTACCCGGAAATCGATTTCCAATCCATCTTCGCATTCCTATCACCACCACCATGCCAGTCCGCGCCCCCCCCCCCCCCCCCCCCCCCCCCCCCCCCCCTCCTATTGTATACCTTGTTCCCCAACCTATTATATTGTAAGCCCAACCGGGCAGGGTCCTCAACTCCTATTTCATACCTATACCTGTGTGTTATCATGTGTTTGTATCTCCACTCTAATGTATTGTACAGTGCTGCGTAGTATGTTGGCGCTTTATAAATAAATTATAATAATAATAGTTTCCCTTGCAAATCTGTATTTGTGAAATTTTTGCTGACCTTACATACAAATTCATAGACATAACATCTGGTCCTTATCAGATTTACTATCAAACTGTATAATCCAATTATTTTACAGAGGCTTACTTGCTTAATTGCGATTAAATAAAAAGAGATATCCAGGATTTACCTGTAATAGGAGGAAGGCCGGGAGGGAGCATCTACTGCATCTGTGTCTAGCTCCCGGTAAATCACTTCAGGGAGCTTTGGTGTGTTGCCGGCAGATGCAGTGTGATGATGGTGATGATTCGAGTCCTTCCTCTTCTCTTTGTTCTTATGTTTTCCAGACTTGGGAGTAGCAGTAGGAGTTTCATTATTTTCCTTGTTGCTGCCGTTCTCTGGTGCATCCTCAGGAACATCGTCATCTTCAGAAACAACATCCAAATTGTCAAAGATGCTGATGCGATGGACCCTTCCATGTAGTTCAACTTCCACTAGCCGCTGTGCCTGAGCGTACGTCATTACCTCACGACTGGGCGACTGGGAGAGTTCAGAGTTAGTAGGTGATTGCTTATTAGCAGAGCGAGGCTGACGGCCCTTCTTTTTCGACCTGCGAATGGGTGTCTGCTGCTGAAGTGGTGGGTTATCATGGTCATAGTGATATAGGTGGTACTCAATACCACTGTAGCTCTTATAGATTTTGCGGCAGGTCTCTACAGGACATTCGTAGGGCGGTTTTGTGGCCCTCAAGTTATGGCAAAATGTCTTCACATCAAAGTCCACACCCATTCTGTTACATCTTTAATAAAAAAAGAAGAAAAAATTGTCAGGTAGAACTAGAGAGCAAAGTTGACATAAAGCCTGCCAGATACAACAATAAAAGTTTGGTTTTTATTTGTATGCTAGAATTGTTTGGAATGGGAAGATTTCCTGCTAATTACATGTCTTGTTTAATAAAACATACAACTATACATCCAACACTGCCAGAACACAGCAACTATAATAGTTTACAGGGTTGACTATAGCACCTGGTATTCCTGATTTGTTATCAATAGGCAAACACGACTCTGCCTATGCAAGTAAATTACCTTACCAACTATATCTCAGGTTGGTCATCAGTGTTCTCCCCAAAGCAGATTGGCCGGGCGGCCCGCCCGGGAGATTTTGGTCCCCGCCCGGCACACAGCGAGCAGCCTGACAGGCGGCGCCTCCCATTCTTCAGGAGCGCGCCACAGCCACTGAAAGACTCCGGCCCGCGGCATACTACCGGGGC
This sequence comes from Ptychadena robeensis, assembly GCA_036250615.1. Taxonomy (NCBI): domain Eukaryota; kingdom Metazoa; phylum Chordata; class Amphibia; order Anura; family Ptychadenidae; genus Ptychadena; species Ptychadena robeensis. Next base: position 91,904,725 of record CM070037.1, read on the forward strand.
CGCGGGCCGGAGTCTTTCAGTGGCTGCGGCGCGCTCCTGAAGAATGGGGAGGCGCCGCCTGTCAGAGGACTTGTGTGCTGCCGCTGGCCGGCAGCCTATCAGAGAGGCCGCCGGACCGGTGCAGGCGGCGCGATGACGTCATCGCGTCATGACGTCATCACGCCGCCCGGCTGAAAAAAAAATCTGGGGAGAACGCTGGTCATACAGGAGTAGATTTTTCTGTTTAATTAAACAATTAATTAAACTAACTCCATTAAATATTTTTTTCTGATTTTGATTAAGTCTATGTTTCCATTACGTCAGGACCCGCTTAGCAGGGAGGTCCCAACATAGCAGATAGACTTACCTGCTCGGCGGAGGATCTGTCTTCATTGCGCTGAGCTGCTCCGCCAATATAAGGCTGAACGTAGTCGAGTAAGTTCAGCCTCAGCACCGGCAGATATGTAGACCATCCGACAGACCATCCGACGAGCAGGCAATGTCTGTGTGATACGTGGAGACTCCTGCTAAGCGTATACGCTTAGCGGAGGGGTCCCGGACGTATAATGGAAACAAGCCCTAACATCCACCCATGTACACAGTGTGGACCGACAGATGAGCTGTGGAGAGCAGCGTGAAAACATAATCACGAAATCTGTCACCCCATGTGGGCAACCACGATCGGCGGTCAATTTTGCCACTGACCGATGGCTGCGAGCGTGTGTGGGGACCCCAAGTCATTCTTATTAAAAACTGATCTAAAACATGAATGCATGTATGGCAAGCTTAACCTCCCTAGCGGTTGAGACTAGCCCAGTTCGTTCAGCATTTGGGTTCGCCCCAACCACTAGGTCAGCGGGCATTAGGTGCACCCGATACACCCGCGGAAAGCTGCAGCGATGGTCTAAGGCTTTGTTTCCATTGCGTTGGGCCCCCCCAGCAAAGCGTCTGCCATTTCTGTTACGTTGGGGGTCCCAACGTAACAGATAGACTTAGCTGCTCGGCGGACGGGTCTGTCTTCATTGCGCTGAGCCGATCCGCCGGTGTCAGGCTGAACGTAGTCGAGTACGTTCAGCCTTTACACCGGCGGATGTGTAAACAGACCATCTGTGAGATACGTCGGGACCGTATACGCTTAGCGTAGGGGTCCCGGCGTACAATGGAAACAAGCCCTAAGGGGCGGGACTTGGCCCACACAACCGGCGTCATTTATGACAATTGTACACTGCTGCGGTTGCCCATACTGCGCTGTTTTAACGGCGGTGCCCTAGGGAGGTTTAAGCTATTTTAGATCGTACAAGTATCTAACGTTTTTCTAGGTATTCGATCACACTATGAAGCACATGCGTATAACGATTGCATTATGAGTGTTTTAAAATCGTAGTACGATCGCATTACGCATGCGCTCCATATTACAACTGTAAATCGATCAGAATACCTAGAAAACCCATTCAATACTTGAACATTCTATGATCTACCAACATATCCGATTGTTTTTTTCGAGAAGTCGACTGAACAGATATATCGAACCATGTATGGTCGCCTTTAGGCAGCAGTATGTCAAATGTGTGTTTACATTTTTTCTGTGCCATGTACCCTATGTTTAGGTTTGTATTACACAGATTTGACTGTACTAACTCCCTGTGTAACAAAAAAGAAACTTGGCCAGAGACTGTACAATATTTTCATTCCGGTGGACTCATGATTGGGTTCTGAAAGGGAGTTTGCAGAAAGCTTCTGTAGGAATCTACCCAATCAGGTACCTGATTATCCCAACGGATGTTTAACAGGTGAAATATAGTAAAAACAATAGGTGTTACCACTGTGCATGCCCTGGAAAAATTTAGAGCTCTTTCACACTAAGGGCAACGTGTCTGCACTTGCGTTTTTTATCGATAACGGATGTGGTAGCAGGTAAGTAGCAGTAAATATGCAGACTGCAGGGTGTTTGCGCTAATGCACTACATTGCATGTTCCCATTAACGCAAATGTGGGGCTAGTGTGAAAGGTACACACGTTTCTATGGACACAGTAGCCATGCTGGGTTGCAGAACTGCAATGCAAACGTGGCTAGTGTGAAAGAGCCCTTAAAACATTTTAAATGTACCTTTTTAATATTGCTATTCTGTGTTATCTATTCCTGTACAGATGTGTGGACGTTCGACCCTAATCAATAAAAGAAAACAACACCGTTGTCTTCTAACAGAAGGGCAGACTGTGTTTAATACATTTGTCACAAATTACAAAGCTCAACCAGCCACACATGGGTATCTCCTATGTGCAAAACATAAAAAGGGGAGATGGGGCTCTTATTATTCAGGCACCCACATCCCAATAGTTCTGCGTCGAAAACATAATTGTAGGCTGCTCTACTGCTTAAACTATTAGAGCAGTAGTGTCCAATTCAGTTTATTAAATAAAGGTCTACAATTGAGGAAGTTTTTGCCTCTCATCAGAAATAATGATAAACCCTTTCATATGGAAATAAACGTACGCTTTGCGCATACGTTGAAAGTGCAAAACTATACATGTGACATCAAATAAGATACACATCTGTGCCATGCAAATCCTAAATATTACTTTTAGAAAACTTGCAGAATATAATGACATTGTTGCCTGAGTTTGACACCCCTGTATTGGAGGAATCTGCTATGAACTACTATGCCTGCTTCTCACTTCAATAACACACAATTTCAGCAGGGAAGCTGTATTGTAGGGATAATGTAGCGATGATAGAGAAAGCAAAAGCAAGTAACAGGTACCAACACTAGTGTCTACACTTCCAGTGCTTCCACCATTTAAGTGACACCAACACAGAAAATCAGGTCATGAAATGCAGGGCCATACCACCACTAAAGCCCCTGATACACCTTCAGATAACTACATACAATTTCCTTTAGATCTACCAACAACTATGTAATATAGTGACCTCCCTGATAGAATACATAGTGATTGGAAGGTTTAGAAAGCTCCTCATATTACATGGTTTTGGTAGAGCAAAAGTTGATTGTACAGAAATTGTATGGGAAGATCTTAAAGCAGGGTACAGACGGCTTGATATTCGAGCCGTCCGATGTACCCTGCAGCAGCGTGATGACGTTATCACGCTGCTGCCAGATATCAGAGAAGCCGGGGAGAGCAGAACTGTCTCTCCCCAGCCGAGCTTTGCCTGGAGACCCAGGCAAAGCATCGGACATCGCCGTATTAACGGTCATGTCCGATAAGGCTGACAAATCAATCCTGCTCGAAAAAGCGATAGGAGCAGACTATATGGGTCAGATAGATGGCCGTGAGTGCACACGGCACTCGAAACGCCCATCGATTTGACCCATATCTACACGTCTGTACCCTGCTTTTAGGTGAATGGGGGTCTTAACCTCCCAGCTACCTCTGGTTTGGACTTTCACAAGCTGACCTCACATCCAATTAAAAGCCAATATGACCTGTAGAAGTATCTTTTCTCAAACTACACATACATTGAGGGCTGTGGTCATACAAGAGACTGATATGTAATCGATCCAAATTGAACAAGTAGACCATAGGCTAAAGTTGATGTGTACGGCTGTCATAAAGGTCTGTGATGTACTAGATGACGAATGCACCTTGCAGTCCTTCATTGTCCATGCCGGAGACCGCTCATGTGTGGTGGGATACAGCAATGTACCTCCTGCTCCCTAGTATTCTGTAGGAAAACAATCACACACGTCCATGGTGTTGGACATTTCGGTGTGATGGCGGCCCGGACATGTTTGCTTTCTTTTCAGGTAAATGACTGGAACCAAAGGGAAAGCCCTACAGCGATCCTATGGCAGGCGTCCGACCATAACATAGAGTGAAGAGACTATTTACATCCACATCACTCTCACACATACATATCCTCTATAAAGGCTCCGTACTCTCCATATATCACCAAGCGGTCACGGGTGGCCTCAGCGAAGCTCTCCCCCGGCAATAAAGGCCTCACTTACCTGGCTGTGGAAGCGGCGGTGGCGGCTCATGTCTGGCCGCAGACTAAAGAGAAGGGAGGACTAGGCCTTACTACCTACACCGCCTCCTGCCGGCCCCGCCTGGGAAAACCGGACAGCCCGAGGGCGCCTGCCTCAGCCCTCCCCCCGCTCACACCCGAGGCTCCTGCACAATGGACAGGCAGCGGGGTGAGGCCCCGCGCCGAGCCCGGGGAACGTGTCTCCGAACCGCGGGGAACAATGGAGTCTCCTGTGGGAGCTGCGGCCCTGTCCGTGTAAAATCAGCCACCGCACATTCACCGCCGCCCCCTCCTGCTATACGCTAGGCCGCGAAAAAATCCTAAAACCTCGGTTTTTCTCACCGGCCACTCGCCCCGAACCGCAACCACCCCCTTTCCGCCCATCTCATACCTCCGTGATTTTCTCCAGACGCCGAATACTCCGTGACGAATCTGCAGCCGCTTCCAGCCTACGAGTAGATCCTGACGGGCAAGGGGGTCCTTTAGGGAATTTCAGGGCAACGACAAGGCGAGCCAATAGAACAACGCCGTCACTGCTATGTTTTATTCTCTTCTGTAGTCCCCGTAATGGCTATTTCCAATGGCTGAGCGGCATCATACGGCGGCCTGGTTGGTGTGAGGGAAATGTCGCCTGTGAAAGCCCCCCCTGTTTGGGCCCCGCTGCTTGGGAAAGTGGAGCAAGTTTGTAAACTTTCCCTCCTAAAACACAACCAGGTGCCCAGGGGGCAATGGAGGGGGGCTAGGCCCAGCCTGGAGTGGGCACCTCAGGAGAATAAACTTAAATCGTGTCACAGCTTCCAAATATGAAGGAAGACATTTATCAAGTGTAATGGCAAGTGTCTTCCATGTTGAAGCTCATACATCTGTCCCATGTACCCCTATGTCCTAGGCAGAGGACAGGACACTACTTACCACAGGAAGATATCCCACCATTGTATAGTGAAGGAAAGCAGGTTTCCTGTTTGTTACAATAATGTTGGGTTTTATGACCAAACATGTAAACATAAAATAATACTGGTCAGGCAGTAGAAATATTTATTATATATATATGTGCGTCTCTAACAACAGTCTGTAGTAAACAAATATAGTTATTCAAAATAAGAAAATATTTCCTTTATATGTGTTTATTTCCCAATATTCCAATATTATACTAAATGTCCTGCGCCTTTTCTGACCTAGACACTTGGTACAGAGGGACTTTTTAAGCAAAGCAATGTGTATTTAAAAAAAAAAAACTTTTTTTTTACAATAAGTTTCTTGCATACATCATTTACAGAATCAGTGGAGGCACAGTACTCTCCTGTCTAGAATTGTAATAGAAGACATGTTTAACCCTTCTCTTTCCACAGGGGAAAGATCAATACGTTCAATACGTGAAGTATTCAC
>CM070037.1:91917725-91929850 GCA_036250615.1 Ptychadena robeensis
AGGCGGAATCCAGCCCACCAGAACAACAGCACTGGCAGCAGGCAGGAACAGTGAGGAGGCCAATAAACTGTGGCGCGGTACACTAATGTGTGCTATTGCGTTCCCCGGCTGCATACATGCCGGGTCAAACTGATATGGAGGTCTTCTTCCTGGTCCCTGGAACAGAGCACTACCTACTCTTAAAGCTCCCCTTTTAAGTGCTCTGCCCACCCCATGGCATCATGGTCTGGTTTCTTAAAGGGGCCGCTGTCCCTATCTAGGTACCCCCCCCCCCCCACTACAGAAAGAAATCATGTGACATTGCAGAAGCTTATCGACACAATGCCACCGTGAATGCGTGCTCGGTCCACCAAATACTAGAGTGTGTGACACATTTTCCTTTATCATTCTTTTCCCCTTTAGAATTTTTCGTCACAACGATAGAACAGATTTTAAGCCCAACTTACAAACAGACAAACCAGCAGAATCTGAAGAAAATCTGCAAACATAACTGTACACTGCTTGAGGCTGTGTTTGAAGGTAAACATGATTATGCAAAATGTTGATAGATATGATTTAAATCCCATATTGCATTCCTGCTTGCTGGAGAGAATATCTGCTAAGCACAAATTAGAGGACGACAAGCAGCGGAGGAATCTGGGAGGCGCGGAACACGCTCAATTACTGCAATCAGCGAGATGAGCAGAAAGATTGCGGAGGGCGATGTGTGCCGGATCCTTCAGGGACATTCTTACAATAACATGCTCTTGCTCACTGCATAACAAGCTTTTCTTTTTGTTTAATATTACTGATTGCCAATCTGAGATGATGTAAAGGGTAGGTTCACCTTGCAAACATTTACTGTAGTTAATAAATGATCACAAATAATAAGACCCAAAATATACATAATATACATAAAATACAATGTTGATGAGTTAAGCCCCCCATACACCTTTAGATCACACAATTTACATTAGATCTACCCACAACTATGTAGCGCCAGGTCCTCCCTGATAGAATACATAGTGATTGGAAGATTAAGAAAGGTCCTCATATTACATGGTTTTGGTAGAAGAAAAGTTGATTGAACAGAAATTGCATGTAAGATTGTAAAGCTGGCCATACACCTTTAGATCTCTCTGTCAGACAGATCTTCTTACAACTAAAGCTAGCCTCACACAGGTAGATTCCCATGCAATTGACCCCCGATCAATCACAGCGTGGTGATGTCACTACGCTGTCATTGATCAGTGATCAATTGAGCGGAAATCAATGTGCACCACATGGGCACATCGATTCACATTCAATGGGGACCCGTTCTCCCCAGCTTGCAGCATGTGTGAATCACAACACGCTATACGCTCTGAGCGACTGCTGGCCCGCCCCTTTCACACTGACAGTGGACAGCTGAGCAGATGGCAGGAGCAGCAGCTCCTCCAATATTTTGCATGAAGATTCATGTCTTCATGCAAAGTAATGGAGATTGAACAGGGTTTTCCAACATGTTTCTTCGAGTGGGCTCTATTGATCCCGCTTAAAGCAAGACGCACACGGGTAGGTTTGTAAACAGAGTACAATCAATCTCTGTGAGCTTACACGTTGATTGATTGTACTCAAATCTTTTTACAGATCTACCCGTGTGAGCGTAGCTTAAGTAGTATAGGGTCCTCTGCGATTGAACAGAGGTCGACTTGATTGTTTAGAAAGTCCCTCATATTACATGCTTTTGGTAGAAAAAAAAGGAGATCTAAAGAAATCTAAAGGTTTATGGGGGTCTTTAGTAGAAAACAGCTGCTTTTTTTGTTCTTTATAATGTATGTGCTACCAACGCATCATATGCACCATGCTGCAAATTCTCACATGTGACCTTATTAGTAACCTTTAAAGTAAAGCCCCCCCATAGACGCTTAAGCCCCCCATACACCTTAAGATTCCTCCATACAATTTTCATCAGATCTACCAACAACTATGTAGTATAGTGTCCTCCCTGATAGAATACATAGTGATTGGAAGGTGTAGAAAGGGCTTTAGATCCACATGCGATTGGTCGCCCATTTGACCACGAAATGCAGGTTGATTCAAAGATCAAAGATCGAGGAGCGACTCCTCTGTATTCCAAGTAGCTGGCAGGCAGGAAGGTAGATTTGGGCAAAAGGGTCGATAGGCCAACCAGCGATCGAAGGTGTCCACCAACGCAGTTTGTTTTAATAAATGATCGACCGAAAAAAAAACAGCCATCAGCAAACAAACTATTTTTTATTTAATTACAATTTTGGATGGTCAATCACTCAGCATGGCTTTGATTCCCGAATGAAAGACCGATTGTTAGTTTGGCACGGCTAATCGTTTGCTAATTCGAATGGAAAATCTACTAAAAGGGGACCTACCACCAGAAGAATATTATTAAATGAATTGCACTAGAAGTGTCGATTATAGGGAGGAAAGCATAAAAAAATAATAATAATTACCTGCAATGAGTCATTTAGGAAGATCCCTCATACCATCCCCTCACTCCCTGGTCAGGCTGTGGCCACTGAGATCTCTGAAGCCCCCCATACACCTTGAGATTCCTCCATACAACTTCCATGAGACCTACCAACAACTATGTAGTATAGTGACCTCCCTGATAGAATACATAGTGATTGGAAGGTGTAGAAAGGTCCTCCTATTACATGGTTTTGGTAGAAGAAAAGTTGGTTGTACAGAAGTTGCATGGTAATTGTATGTGGTGTATGGGGGGCTTTAGCCTTGTGTTTGTTGGGTAATTCTGTCATCTCAGCATTCAAAGTGTATTGAGGAAAATTCCCATAAAAAACCATTGAACGCCCGCAGTGGCCACTTGTGATATTGCACCCAGAGTTAACCCTCGGAAGCCTGGCGAATAAATATGGAATCACTCATACATTTCCACTGAACAGCAGGTGAGTATATTATTTTAGGATCATGGAGCCCTAAGCCACCATCATAACATCAGAGGTAGGTCAAACCATAATTTTACAAATGTCATTTTTACATATTGAGTTTACATCCGCTTTAATTTTCAACCAGTTCTCTTTAAATCTTGTCTCCCTGCACCGGCTTGCTTCCTGGGTTTGTGCTCTGAACATATACCCGGCAGCCAATCTGAGTTTACTTTGCTTGTGCTTGGCCCATCTACTTGGGCTTTGTAGATTTCTTCTCATTTATACTGTTTACTTATTGGTGATATAATAGGGTTATCTAATCTTCAGATTATAAGAGCAATTAGTGTATTTGATTTGAAGTTTTTTTCAGCCAAGTAGCAAATATAAGAATACACATTGTTAATTTATGCCTCTTGTTAAATTGTTTGCCATGTCATGGTATTTGCCTTAATAAAAACAGAGAAATGCAGAGAAGGTTTTGGTAGAAGATTGATTGTACAGAAATTGTATGGAAAGATTGTAAGGCGTATGGGGGGGGGGGGGGCTTTAGAGATAAGGTTATTTTACATCTATTAACCAAAATGTCATCAGGTGTATGAGGGTGGCCAGTACGGCTTTTTTTATCGCATAGAAGCGGAGCTGTTTTGATCTTTCACAAAGTATTCACACAGCTCTTCGTTCCTAAATTGGTATAAAAAACTGCAGAAAGAATGATACAACCCGGGGAAACATCAGTATGAAATGCTGACATTATCCTCTTCAAACTTCCTGCAGGTGGCGCTCTCGTACTAAGAAAACTTCTCCCTCATGTCACAGGCTTGTCTTTGGTCAAGTTGAAGAGTGTTTAGTAGTGTCCACTGTCACTTATCGCTCAGTAGTAAGCAGGCATGGTAGATTTGCTTAAATTTCCTTTATTTTAAAGCTTCTACTTTTTTTCTTTCTTTCCTCCTTCAAGGAATTTTAATCTTCATCTTTTTAATTCATTGCTCCCCCTACCATCAGCATGATACAAACCATTATTTGTCATTACATATTTTATTTTAGGCCCACTGGGCCTCTATCACTGTGCAACAAATGTAGAGCTTGGTTGGTGGGAGTACATGTACATGAGGTTGTTCTGGTTGAACCCAGCAGCTGAAGCTATTAGGTCCTCAAATTCCCAATTCTTAGGGGACCACGACCGAAGCCAAGTCCTCCAAGCACTTTGGATGATCCCTTTAGCGGGATGCCTGTGAAGAAGTTTCTCCGCCAGCCAGTCTAAGGCTGTAAGCATTCCATTTTCCAGGGTTAAAGCTCAACCCCCCAACCCCAAGAAGCAGGTGCTTAAAACAAAAGGTTTACATGACCCTAGTGGCATAAATATTGGTACCCAATTGTGGCACCCCTGGACTGCAACCTTAGAGGTACAGACATTCTCAAAGGGGTCTTTACCGGCCCATGGCCAGTCACAAGGACAACACAGTTGATCCTACCAGAAGGCATTAGTTAACCGCCCTAGCGTTATGAACGGCAGCACCTCGTCCAGCGCTCGAACTGCTTCTATCGCACTGGACGGGGTGCTGCCGTCCAGTACAATGCAGGGCTCTGGGAGAGCGCATACTCACGCTGTCCTGTGTCCCCTTCATGCGACATGCTCGGCTGCTCGTGTCTTCCTCCCCCCCGCTCCGAGTGACGCGATGACGTCACTCGGGGAGGCGGCGGGAGATTTGTACAGTAAATAGCATGAAAGCAGTTTTATATGTAGAAAACTGCTTTCAAACTCCCCCTATGTACTAAATATCGCCAGAATAAAGTCCCTGATGCCCATTTGCCCATTTGCAGTAACCCTTTCTTCCCTGGTGTGATTTTATCACATATATTTAGTACATAGCAGCATAGTTTTGTGTCCTAATTTTTGTGGTTTTTTTTCATTATTTTTTTTCAAAACATTTTATTTTATTTTACATAATTGTTTGTTTCAAACATTATTATATTCAGGATGTCTATTGGACTCTTGTACGGACAGATTTTGGGAAGTTACAGGCCTACTACATAAAGAAAAATTTACCATTGAAGTCTATGGTGCACTTTTGGTACAGAAATCTGGACCTCAGCAGTGCGCTAGGGAGGTTAAAGGTTATCTATTTGCCTTAAACAGGGGGCCATGTCCAGCCTTAGCCAGACTAGATGGACTTAGGAAGAAACTGGCAGATGGACTGACAGAGACTGTAAGGCGAGGAGGAAAGAGTTAAGTGAAATTTGGTGAAGGGGCGGGAGTACAGATTATAAGGGATCGGTCCAGAGGAGATTCTTTTCATCTTCATCACGCTGCTCTCCATCGCTCAGCGTATCGGTGGGCACCCTTTGTGTGCTGGCCGTTAGTTTGAACAGGGACGCCGATTCCCATTGAAACTAATGCCTTCGGCAAGAGATTTACAGACATGTCCGTTCTCTGGCCGACCGAGCTTTAGGGCGACATGTGGGCCCCATTGCCCCATGTGGGCACCAACGAGCCGCGGCAGATTTTTCCGCCGACCGACAGTCGCAAGCACGCACGCACATCGGTTGGCGGCGGTGGCTCGTTACGTGTGTGGGACCCTTACAACCAACACTTTGGAACTGATTAAGTTCTTAAGTCAAGGGTCCCCTGTGCTGTATATGGACAGTTGGTATGAGGTGACGTTTCTAAAATGTCATTACCAAATCAACCATTAACTGTCCAATTGTTGTTTAAATAAACTCTCTTTCAGAACAAGTTTTCCTTTGATGCTCCCTTCTTGCGTGTGTGATGCTTACGTTACGTTTCCAAAAATCACTTTTGTAACTTCTGTAGAACTTTAGATCTTGATGCTGACTTGGATAAAAAAAAAGCAAAAAACGAATCCGGAATCTGTTGTTTCTTTGTCAACTTTAGTCTGTCCTCAGAGGATTCTTCTGCTCGCTGCATACCAGTATCACATCCATAAATATCAACTTAAAAAACATACAAAGTTTCCCTGGAGTTATAATGATTCCCCCCTAGCAAGAAGTGTGGGTGGCTGCAGGTTGGTAAACACAGTCTGCATTCTGCATAATGCATACTATATCATTCTCCACAGATTGTGGTTGCAGATTAGATGCCGCTGTATATACTTATAACGATGGAACTTGTAGCCTAGGGTATATTTAAATGCATTCACACTCAAACTTTTTACATTAAAGTGCACCTACCACAAGAAATTAATCATTTCATGAATGTCACTAGATGTGCCCATAATAGGGAGGAATGCATTAAAAAAACTTACCTGTAAGGAGTAGTTTAGGAAGATCCCTCACTGCCACTCCTCTATGCCTGTCTTGTGCCACGGTGCCCCCCGGAATTCATCGCAGAGATAGCTGGGTAAATCTCTAATCTTTGCTTTTCATTAAACTGAAAGGAATGTATTTTCCCATAGAGAACCATTATAAACGCCCCTAGTGGCGATAGTGCACCCTGAGTTAACCCCTGGAAGCCTGGCAAATAAATAAATATGGAATCTCTCATACAATTCCAGGGACACTCTTTCCATTTCCATCTAATCTGATTGATGTTGATTCACATGCGGGGCCAAGAGTTCATCTCTTCCTCCAAGGTGGAAGTCAGTGATGCCTCTCTGGGAAAGGACATGTGGATATGGTGCTGTGGGGTGATGGAATGAAGGAGAGGACTGACCTCACTTGGACATTTTTTTTTTTTTTAAACAATAAGATTTTATTGAGAGAAAATAAAACAATCAGTAGTACAGGCATAGTGATCTCAAGTATGTTTTTTAAGTGATGAGGAAGATCAGAACTTGTGACAATACAAAATTTGGACATTTTAATGATATTTTAAGCATATACCATTTTAAGATACCCCTATCTCCCTGAAGAAGCCTTGTTAGAGGCGAAACATGTTGGAGGATTACTTACTAACAGAGCATACCATCATTTATCTATGGCAGGGGTGGGCAGCTGAGTTGCTATGGAGGGCCACAAGTGCGGCCCTTGTCATCACTAAAGGGCCGCACATAACATTTTCAATCTATACTTGTAATAATATAACAAAACTTGTTTTAATTTATACTTCAAGCATTAGGGAACACTGTAGTATGGTAATGCACATTTTGAGTCATATATATCATCAAAGGTTATGTGCCTCATAGATATCATCAAAGCCTCTGATAATATCTATGGGACACATAACCATTGGGTCAAAGGTAATGTGCCCCTATTCTGTTCCTCTCCTCCTCTTCCCGCTGTAAGAAGATCCCGGATGAAGATGCGTCAGTTGGGGATCGGCGGACAAGTGAGTTCCTATGCCCTAAAGAACACCCAAAGGGCTGCAGGATAATGTATAGGAAACCTCATTTGCATATTGTCAATAGAATTTGATTATGATGAATTGTAATGTGTGTACAATGTATTCATTGTTAATGTTTGATGATAAGTCCATGTATTAAATCAAGACTATTTTTAATATCTTAGCTTGATACCAATGTTGCCTTAAAACCCCTATTAGTTATTTAGGAGCAATCCAGTAGGGAAAATGATATGATATAAATTGGGGGTGTGGTCCCTATCAGATAAAATCAAGTTTGCAATAATATAACTTGAGCTGGCCATACACCTTTAGATCTCTCTGTCAGATTTCCTTTCGATCTACCAACAACTATGTAGTGCCGGGTTCTCTGCGATTGAACACTGTTGATTGTTTAGAAAGTCCCTCTCATTACATGGTTTTGGTAAAACAAAAAGATCTAAAGGAAATCTGACAGAGAAATCTAAAGGTGTATGGGGAACCTTACAATTGATAATGAAATTTGTAAAAGAAATGTCATGAACTGTGTTATTGCAGAGGGGGCATTGTAATGCAGTACCATGTTAGAATTCAGCTCCTTGGAACGCCATTACACCCAATGGAATGGATCTGAATGAAACATCGGATTCACCAATGAAGAGGTGAGCTCCAATTTTATCTGTTGGTAAGAATATGTATAAAAGAAAACACAAGTGAATGCCCTTTTCTATCTCTGATTGAAGTTTGTACTTGAATTAAGTAGCTGGATTTCTTCTTTAGTAGTACACACAGACCAGTTCAGGCATTGAAGCATTGCCATGGCAAGGAGTACAGCAAGGCTTTATTATTGCCATGGTGGCCAGTAGGTAGTGGTCATGTGTTATTTATTGTGTGCCTCTATCCACGCGACCTACCGCCATGGCGCTTTCACTGGGTCTTCCACACGGAACAAGGTTTGACAATACAACCCGTTGATTTGTTGTCAAGCTGTTGTGGGGAATAACATATCCTTTTCATGAGAAGCCTCATGCCTTGACGGACAGCCTGCCAGGCTGAATGCATTCTAATTATCCTGTCGCAGATACTGTTTGTGAATAACCGTGGGTGCCGCCTGTAGATAAGATACAGGTTTTTATTTGTGACAAAAACCCGTAGACTTTTATTCAGAAAGGTTTGCCTTGAGATCGAACCCTGAATTTTCCCATTTTCTTTGCTCTGCAAAAATGAATAGCCTTCCTGCCAGGAGAAATCAAATAACAAGAAGAAAAAATTAAAATCTCTCAGAACAGACAAAACTGACAGCGAAGGGGAAGAATTCCACTGGAAAAATGACTCATTACAACATTAAAGAGGATCTGCATGCCGCATTCAGACAAAGGCTTTTTTTGTCCTTGGTCCAGCCGGAGAGAGAACAGAGCGCAGGAAGGGGTGTGTAATATCTACACCGGCTCAGGAGATGCTGCGGAAATACACAAGTTTTCACAATTATCATCTAATACAGTGGTGGCCAACTGAGTTGATATGGAAGGCCACAAGTGCGGCCCCTGGCATCACTAAAGGGCCGCACATAACATTTTCAACCTTTACTGACTTGTACAAGCGTTTCAAAGGCCGCAGGTGGAGGACTAAGGGGGGCCTCCAAAGAACGCCCAAAGGGCGGCAGGTTGGACCCCTGGGATATAATATATAGAACAAGAAGCTTTCAATAATAACTGTTAAATCAATGTATATATTAAACTACTAGACTAGATACTAGATACACAACCAGAACCAGATGAAATGCAAGAATCATTAGGGAAGGCCTTTGTGTTGAAGCAGTTGTCTCTCTGTAGAGGTCTGACCCACCCCCATGTGAAAACGAGAGCTCCCTAATCCGCAGGAAACATGAATTTTGGTAATTACAGAGTAATAGGTCTAACAGCATGCCGAGTATTTTGGCACGCAAATTCCATTTCTACTACTTCTAGAACAAACTGTAAAGGTGTGCATACACAGGTCAATTCTTTTGTTAAATTGATCATCAAAGATTTGATCGTATTGTGCCATACAAAATAAAGTACCAGTCAGACATCAATCGATTGTACCGCCACAGAGTGTTACAGATTCACAGTTCATAGGTTTTTATGTTAAAAATATCATTACCGATTTGTACCACAAGAGGAAGCCTGGAAAAAAACCACATGTAAATGATAAAAAGAAATGCCCAATCACTGCATGTTCTGTTTGATCACTTTGGGTTGATCGTACCAGGTGTGCAGGAATCGTTTCTCATTCAAACAACGTAAGCAGATCTTTTTTTTGTCAAACGAACGGAAATATCAAACTGTGTATGGCTACCTTTAGGGCCCTTTCACACTATATGCTAGAGTCCTTGGTTCAAATCCTGGCCTGGGAACTAGGAGTAAGTGCTAGGCTTGGTCTACATGCGTGCCAAGTTTGGGGGAACTAGCTCTAATGGTTTTTTGAGAAAAACGTGATCAAAGATGGGCAAGCGAAAAACATCATTCCTATGGGAAAATGTGGCCTTTTTTGAGGAAGTGCTGCTCTAAAACCAAGAGGGCTAGATCCTTAAAACTTGGGGTGTTTGTGGGGAAGATCAAGGGCTACCCACAACCCGAAATTCATGCACCCCACCCAGTGGACCTCAAAAATCGATCCTGTAGCTGCACACTACTCTGTATATTTTATATTTGCAACTTGTTTTTACTTGTGTTCAGTTAGTCTTGTAATGTAATGTATAAAAATGTATTAAAACATTTATAATTTATAAAAAAAATTATATAAATATGTAATTTTTTTTTTTTTTTTAAATGTAGACTTCAGTCTGATGATGAACATTGTAAAGAAGTTTTCTGATTTTTTGTAACAACTCCGCTATTCACAAACGGTATCTGTGGTAGGATGATTGCAACTCATTGAGGCAGGCAGGTTGCTTTGATGTGACAATGCTTTTGACATGTTAGGATCCTGTTTTTGTTCCAGAATTAGGGAATGTTTATAGTGAGTTTTTATTTTGTAACCCAATTGCCATTTCTCTTAGTGAATATAGTGAAAATTCATTTTGCAAAAAAATCACATATCATGAAATAAAAAAACAGGATTTTGCTTGCATATTTATTGTCATATTGAAGTCTCATTCATTAAGAAAAGCTGAAAAGCAAAAGTGTTATGAAGTATTTCAGGGGCCTTTTTTAGCATTTGGGGGACCATATGCCCCCCTGGCAGAAAAGTTTTTGAGGGAGTGGGTTAGGTGCTAGCAGAAAAGTTGTTGAGAGCAGGGGGGTTAGGTCAGGGGGGGGGGGGGGGGGGGGGGGGGGGGGGGGGGGGGGGGTTGCTAGTTGTGCATGCGCTTGGTGTACGCGAATATGCACCCACATACATTGCATAAAGGAGGAGATGGCACTGAGTGCTGCAATCATGTCCACACTTTGTCCTTTGTACAAATTAAGTTCCTGCAAAATAGTAATGGGTGTGAAAGATCAAACACCTCAAGAGGGAATTTCTTTCAGACCCTTCACTATTTGTGTCCCATGTGCCTTGACTCTTTCTATCTTATCAATATTGTTTTAAAATCTAGGTCTGACTACAGATCTGCTATATATACAGGGGAGCACATAACGAGTACGCTGGCATGCAAAATGGTTAAAAAACAAGCCATGCATAACTTTATTATCCTTCCTAAGAGCAAGTGTTGAGATCGAATATTCATTTGAATATATTCTCCAAATATTGTCTATTAAAAAATGCAAAAATTTCGGAAACATGGCGGTGAATATTCACAATATATTTGCAATATTATGCATTGGGAGGCTTATGACCATGCATTGCGATCTTATATTCGCAATGCGAAAATAAATACACATGTGACCATTCATTTTGAAGGTAATCGCGATGTGATTAGAATATATCAAATCGAACATTAGTAGAATTATTCACAAAATATTGGGAATTGGAATATTGCTTATGCCGCTCATCACTACTAAGCACATCCACGTACTACACAGACAGGGAAGAGATGCACGGAGCTTCCTTTTACCTCCGCTCCCCTGCTCATTGATGTGTGAGAAGCAGTGCTTGTGTTGTGCTTTGACAGCAAGTGCTCTCTAGTGACAACCGCTGGCTGAAGCTGATATTGCAGATTGAGTTGAGAATACAGCTCCACACAACTTCACTTTATCATGCATATACTACTGTAAAACGTTTTTTTTATTTCCGAAATTCTAGAGAACTGAGATATGACACTAAGATACATACTGAGAAGAAAGGATAAAAGGGATACTTGGGAATGTTTGCTGCTAGCCACATCCCACTTATATAGGAAAAAGAAAAAGAAATGTCCCCCAATTGAAAAAAAGTTTGGGGATTCGGGACTTTAGAGGCAATATCAGACTTCAAGGGTAAAGTAATCAATTTTATGTGCATCAAACACATAAGGTATACATCATATTCATTGTCAGTACAGTAATTGAGTATTACAAAAATCACCACGATCAATTTTTATACACCTCTTATCCTCAACATGTTTCGCTACACACAAAACCTTATGTATTTGATCGTGATCACTGTGAGGGAGACGTGCATGTGAGGAGACAGTATATCCCAATAACTTTCATTTCTATTACTCAAACTTGCACTGTCTCCCTCACAGTGCACAGATCAAATATCATACTGGTTAGCAACATGTTAGGATTAAGAGGATTTAAACATTTTGACGTGGTGATTAACTTTCAAATTACGTAATGCAATACATATGATGTAATACCTTTACTGTGTTTGATTGCACATAAGTTGATTACTTACCCTTGAAGTCTGATATTGCCTCTAAAGTCCCGAATCCCCAAACTGTTTTTTCAATTTGGGGAAACATTTTCTATTTTTCTTTTCTCCGATACATACTGAGATCTGGTGGTTCAAACGATGTTGTACTGTGAGAGTTAAATTTGACCCAAAGCCAGCTGGTGACCTGT
>CM070037.1:91930071-91942182 GCA_036250615.1 Ptychadena robeensis
ATATATATATATATATATATATATATATATACTTTAATACTTTATTACTGAGCCTAATTGAAAATCTTCAAAACGGAGTGAATCTAAGGTGAACATATTGATAAAAATACACAAAGTGTGGCATCCTTGTGACTAACCCAATGCCACCCTTCCCATACATAAAAAGCTGACTCATGACCTCCTCTACAACACCTGTGATAAACAAAAAACAGAGGAGACAATAGAGCAACCTTGATTAATTTAAAGGTTTATTTGTATTTATTTGGAGACGGATGAGGACTACAGTATACAATTCCTCAGAAAGCACAAATGTACATAGTATCATTTAAAAATGTTCTGAAACACTGTACAGCATTACCCAGCTAGCACTGTGTACTCTCAAAGTGCAAAATCTACCCAACTCTCCAATGCCACACCTTTTAGTTAATACAGCTCATCCCTATGTGCCCCACACCTTCACCAACAGATCCCTATGCCCACCCCACACAATCCAGCCTTTGGAAGGACCATTGGTGTTAATCCAGGGTGGGGATCTCCGGACTGTATTGCATAACTCCTGGAAGAGCGAGGTGCCGCTGGTTTATTGAAGATGCAGTTAGCAGGCATGTCCCATAACTAAGTAGATGCCAGGCCAAGGAAGAGGAGATTGGAAAGGTTCAAAGCTTTACCCTGTCTTTTGTATTTTTGTTTGTAACTGGTAGGGGGCACCACCATGTCTGTGCAGAATGGAGTAGCATGGTTGATGCTCAGATGTGCGAGGGAAGGTTCTGAATGGGGGCAGAAGGTGGGATCGGACGGGGCTTGATCTCACGGGACTTCATGTAGGACAGGAACTGTTCTGGGATCTCAGCTAAGACATCCTTTGCAAGCCGGGCCATGCTGAGGACTTGGTTGCCGGAACGGTCCACATAATCGCGGAATGGCACAAACTGAAGAAAAAGAAAAACAATGAGCCTCTGCAAAGCAGAATTTATGGGTCCTATGATTTCAGAAAACAAATGAATTTCAAAAATGATATACTTTTCCAGCATGTGCTGTGAGTCCTAGATGCCAATATATGGAAAAGCAACAGGTGCATGGCAAACAATCACTGTTCTTTCACTACCCTGAGCTGCTTGTAGGAGATGGATTACCTTCTACTCCTGGGTATGTGTAGAAGAGTGTAGGAAAGTTATGCCTATGTAGTACCTACTTCTCTTCTTCCCAGTAATGCAGTTATGCAGTAATGTGCACTCTTTGGACATTGACTATAATGCACTGTCCAACAACAGATACCATGTTTCCCTGAACATAAGACCTACCCCTAAAGTAAGACCTAGCTGACCTATTTTCTCCCTGTGCTTCTAATATATATAGACCTACCACCAGCAAAATAATAAGTGAAAAAACTAAACCCGAGCTGAGTTTAGAGAACCTGAAAAAACAAGCTTAGATGCCAGTGACATCTTGAGGTCATTCTATATATTAAATCAAACTAATTGTCTTTCTGGTGTGTTCTTTGGACTTCATGGTGTTGTTGCTCCCAATATTCTCTTAGACAACCTCTGAGGCCGTCACAGAGCAGCTGGATTTGTACTGACATTAGATAACACACAGGTGCACACTATTTAGTCATTAGCACTCATCAGGCAATGTCTATGGGCAACTGACTGCACTCAGACCAAAGGGGGCACTATGCAAGGTGCTATTGGATAAGAAGAAAAGGAATGTGCCCATAAATGGCGCTCCTCCTTCCTCTTCTCCTTCCCCCTCCAACACCCCCCCATTGAAAGCTCCAACATAACACCCCCCCCCCCCCCCCCCCCCCGTTGAAAGCTCGAAAGCAGAGGGTAAAAGCTAAGTGTGAGCTGTAACCTATACAAATGCATTGAAAAAAATCTGTTATAGAATAAAGTATTAAAAAACAAAAATAAACCTAAGCTGGTTGCATAGGTATTTATATTATAGGTAAAAAAAACTACAATTTGATTACAGAGTTCAGTCTTCTTGGTTAGGAGTCCTGTTTTTGTGAGGTTTGTGAGGCAATCCTCTTGTGGACAATCCTCTTCAGTCACCTCTTACAGATTCTATTTTGGGTCTAGGCTAAGGCTGGGACAATCAAAAACTTTAAGCTAGCCACACACGGTTCAATTTTGGTTCAATCGATGCTCGATTAGATCGAGGATATCAATCGTCTAATCTAAAATCGATCTTAATCGCATCAACATACACCCCACATTGAGTTTGCGATTGTGGTGAGATTTCGATTCCAAAATATTACTAAAATCGTTGCTTTTGGTCTGGAAACGATTGAAGTTCAGATTGAAGTGGTCTATGTTATTATATCGAATCTAATCTATCCAGGAGAAACACCACAAACATCGACGATTATAAAACAATTTTGGCACAATCGACGATGATTTTCCAACATGTCCGATCAAAATTCGATCAATTTTTCTGCCTTCATCGAACAATAATCGTCGATCGTACCATGTGGGCATTTATCGATTTTCGTTCAATCGATGAAAAAATTCATCTAATCGAGCATCGATTGAACCTAAATCGAACCGTGTGTGGCTAGCTTTACATTTTCTTTTGGTAAAGCCATTCTCTTGTTGATGTATGCTTTTAATCATTTATATATTGAAAGGTCATTTTCTGCTTCATCTTCAGATGCCGGAGAGGCTAAAAGTGACTGTTCATAATGAATTTCACCTTGAATCCACTTAGAGCAAAGCATCCATAAAGTAGGATACTGCCACCACCATGCTTCACTGTAGCAAACACCCTTTTTTGGTGATACAGACCTTTGTGTTTCTTAGTAATGTGGCCAAAGAGTTCAACACTCATTTATGCAGATTCAATTAAATTCAAACAACAAATCTTTACTAGAAAGTGCAGCATACAAAGGCAGCCAATCGGATCTAAGCTTACTAAACTTAAGTCACTTCAATGATTCTCATTGGTTGTTGCAGGCCACATAACTTATTCATATGAAATTGTTGGTCAGTCATGAAAACCAAGAATAAACCAAGTGACTAAAGTTTCCAAGGACAAGTCATTAACGCTAAGGCATGCATATTCTACTTTACCTGCACAATGTCTCTCTCTGCAAAACGTCCTCTAGAGGAAACCCGGACTTCATCGCCATCCAGTTCTTCCATGGCTGCAAATACCAGTAACAGTGAGTTATTGCAGTGCAGGGTTTATCGCCATTTATTGCTCCAACACTATTACACCTGAGTTATTTATACATATAACCAATAGTCCAGTTTGTGGGAGATAATTTATTATGTATGTTTTATGTTAGTTTTGTTATATGGATGTGGATACATGACAAGCAATATTTAACAGATAGAGGGCTTTCCCCCTTTCATGAATAATCAGCGTACACTTGTCTATACAAGAGCAGATTTTCTGGGACTACATGTCAGTTACTTGGGAAGGGTTGTGTACACAGTGGTGGCTATATACGCAGCGCCATATTTTTCCGATAGCTATGGTAGCCGATGCAACAAAATATTATGTTTTGCTTTATAAGATGCACAAAGCAGGGAGACAAAGTATGTGCATCTTATAGCGTGAATACACAACAAAAATTCATCTGAACTCCCTTTGGACCAAAAGACTAGCATTCCAGAGCACAGGGCTTTGGCCACACCCTCTTCCCAAGAAAGGCCAGTGGCAGGAGGCAGGACTTTGTTCTACTTCCTCTGGCCAAGCCAAAAAATCAAAGCTAGGATGCTTAATTCCAGCAGAGCGGGCACGGCTGAAACAATAATATGTCTGTATACCAGTGGTAGGCAACTAAGTTGATATGGAGAGCCACAAGTGCGGCCCTCAGCATCACTAAAGGGCCGTACCAATGAACAGTATACTAACTCGTATGAGAATTTTATAATGAAAAGTGTCAGCATGCATTGTTAGAAGACATTATTTTTAAATAACAAAACTTGTTTTAAATTATACTTCAAGCATATTTATGTGCCTCATAGAGATCATCAAAGGCTCAAAGGTTATATGCCCCTTTTCTCATGTTAAGTGCCGCAATATATATTATACAAGCACCCCCTGTTCATTGGTGGAATAATGGGAGCATAGGCCTGGTCCGCTGTCCCCTGCCAACACTAAAAGAGGAGAAGCAAGGGATTTACTCAGACACCATCTGGGTCGCTGATGGGCTTTTTCATACGCCTATTATGTTTATCACCTCTCCTCCTCTTCCCACTCTAAGAAGTTCCCGGATGGGGACTTGTCAGCGGGGGGTATTGTGAACAGGTGAGTTCCTATGCAATAACAGGTTTTGGGGGCCACAAAGGGAGGACTGAGATGGGCCACCAAAGAACGCCTAACGGCCGCAGGTTGGCCACCTGGGCTGTATACACTTGCAGTTTCCATTATCTGAATGCATTGACCAACTTATGGAGAATCAAATTTTACAATCTGGCACTAACAACATACCCATAAGCAGCTATTTACATATGGTAGGAGTTTGTGTCACATAATATATGTGCTGCAATGCAGAATGTAAATAGCCACATCTCATACTATCTATAGCTGCGACACTCACCCAGCTATTACATGGCTATTAGCATACGGGAAGAGTCTCTGTTACATAATATATTCACTGCATGGAATGGGCTTCTCACGAATTATGCACACATTTCTACGGCAGTAAATATGTCCAATGAAGTAAAAAATATAAATAATAATAAAATAAGACAATAAGACTTAAGTTTAAGTGTATGTATAGAATTTGAGTGTTTATACACCTTTTTAACTACAGATCTGTATTTATTAATAAGACATTGAATGTAGCAGTTGCTTCTCCCTTCAATGTCCAGTCTTAGGTTGGTGTTGTGTAGCTTAACTGCAGAAAAAAGCCTCACTGGTTATTAGTAGTCATGACTTCAAAAAGATCTAGAATATATTGCTATATATTAGGCATCTCAAATATTTGAGATTCTGGGGAAAGTACCATGCTTTGCGCAAAACAATTTGCATGAACAACTACCGATATGTGCAAAATTACTTCCTATTGTTGTCTTATGTGATTTTTACATTTTTAGCTGCAATTTCACATTCTGCCACTAGATGTCGCAGTGACAACACACATTGCTAGAAATCAGATTACAACTGCAGATGCTTCCAAATGGAGATCTCAAATTTGTGAATTTCCTTTAGTATTTGCAGAATATTTGAGAAATGTGGCAAATTCAAATATTGCCTATGCTGCTCATGGTTATTAGAACAGCCTGTATCTGGAGCTTGTTTGGCCACAAATAAGCAGTTAAACATTTTACCCTCTCCTTCTTGCCAACCTTTTTTTGGCCTGCAACAATGGCTTCGATCCACTCTATGTTACTATATGGAACAGTAGTTTCAATCTCTATGTGTGTTTTAGGTCACTGACTCGAAGCACCAATGCCAAAGACAGATATTCCAGTGATGTCAGCAACAGCATTTCTTCGTTATATAATATAATAAATACACTTTCTGGGAACGAAGCTGGAACACTTGCTATTTTTCTTTACAGGCCAAAACAAATTGCAGAGCTATCTTCCAATCAAATTTAATAAGATATAAAAGATTATAGCGGTGGCAGAGAAAGCTTCATTTCATGATTTCTACCTATAGAGTTATATCTGGTGACAGCTGTGCTATGGAGGCGCCCATCGATTCCATTATGACACACAATTGTATGGACAGTGCAGTCAGCCTTGGTAAATGCTACTTACAACACAAGAATCTCTCCCTAGCGGATAAATTGTATATGAGTATACGTATTGGAAGACGGGTCATTTCTATAGTAACAGTCTCCAAGTTCTGTAGAACCTCGCTGTGGATACACTAGTATAGATTTTCGCTCACAGAGGGGGACCTGCTGCCAGAGGACAATGTGCAGGCTGGAAATGGAATAGGCTGTATAGCTTGAAGTCGCTGATTATTTCTTTACCTTCCCTGAAAATTCTGCTAGAGAGAACAGGACTTTAAAGAAGATCTCAGCTTAGAAGTTTGATGTGTGAAATGGCCAATAATTTACAATAGTTATATTTACAGTTTAAGTCTTCTAAAGTCAATTAAACGGCAGCGGTGTGTGCGGGGAAAAGCGACGCCCCCTCCATTAACATGGAGGTCTATGGTGCCACCCCCCACCGCCTTCAGCGCCACCGATGACGCCGAAGACTTGGGGCCGGAAGAACTCTGTGAAGCAGAAATGCTGCAGGCTCACGTAGAGCCAGAAATTGTGCCTGATCCCAGCATGGCGGAGCCCATATTGGCTTCGGGTGTAACGTCCAGGAGGTTAAAGTGGGCCTACCACCTCCGATTCTGCCTTCTGTTTCAGCACCAGAAGTGCCAATAACAGGGCAGATTGGAGCTCAAAAGTAAAAAAAAATACCCAGCAAATCCTGCAAGGCCACGGCAGCCCCAAGGGAACATGGGAAATTAGACGTCACTTCCGACGTCACCTTTCACATGTACCCAATGCGCCCACAGCATGTGAATCGGGTGATGCAGAGCGTTACTTGATTCAGAGGCGGATAGGTGGATGCTCCACCTTGATTGGCCACTCCAGGCAGGGTGGCGTGGGAGCGAGAGTAGGGGTCGCTGTCCCTGGAGAAAGACTCGCTGTAGGTAAATAATGTTTATATGGTTTTTTTTATGTTTTTTTTTTTTTTTTAACTCACTGAAATTTTTGTCCCTCACTGGCAAACTCCCGAATATTGGGACGTTCTTTATAAATATAATTCAAAAGAAAATTCTGAATGTCCCTCGTCTGTCTGTAAACACAGAGGTGTCACGTCATTGAAACTGTAAAACTGCTCTGGTTCCTGTTGAAAACTCATCATTTATCCTCATGTATCATCCCAACAATTGCTGGAGATATAAAGAAGGGTTGTGTGCATGCGAGTTTCTTTTATTGTGTTTATGTGGGTAGGAGTTGGGGGGGGGGGGCTGTCTTGTCTTTGACACAGGCAAGGGGGGGGGGCTTAAGGAAAAAAGGTTGGGAACCACTGCCCTAGAGGACTGGTAGCAACAAAGCAATCAACATGGAGACTTCCTCAGATGAGAGCAGAACAGGTAACTGACCAAAAACGATCCTCTGTATAGGACGCACCCTATACAGGGGCGTCTGATGCCTGAAAAATATTTTGGCTTTTTCCCACTCTTATGGCCCGAAGCTTCATGCTCCAACCGGCAGAGCAGCCTAAGGAGGTGGGGAAGATGCCTCTGACAGCTTCCTCACCTCCAACCCCGATAGCAGAGCTTCTGTCTGTGAGCTTGGCTACTTGAGCCGACTCCCATACAGTGCAGAAGGTAGATTTTAGTGGATGTGCTCCCAATGGTGCGAAAAATATGGTATATTATTTTTGAGAGACTTTCGATTATTAAGTAAATTTTTTTTATTTTGTTTTTTTCCTACCAGAAATCCCCCTGCACATAATTTCCTGTAATGATCTAACAACATTGTCCCTCCTACAGTTGTACTTCCGCCACACCAGTTTCTTTGCGGATTACAGAAAACACATAGCATGGAAGTCATGAGAAAGAGAGCTGTTCTGTAGTCTTCTACTATGGTGACTTATGCCCCCCCCCCCACAAAACCGGAAACAATACAGCCACCACATCTAAAGGGCTGTGGTGTGCTCATTTTTAGGTTTAGATTTACTTTACATGGTGAACGCTAAAACAAGATTTGTCCATTAAAATAATTTCTTGGTGGTCCCCACTGCGAGTCTAATAATGTAGTGCAGGCAATTTCCCCTGAATGAGTTCGGAAGTGAGATTAATACAGCAGTAAAGGGCTGGTCATGCTGGGTATTATTCTGCTGTATCCATGCATTATGCAGACACTGTGTGATAAAGACACATTATGTGACACTATCTCCGAGCTGCCAGTAATAAAGGTTCATTAATAGAGACCTCCTCACTGTCCTGTGGGAAGCATACACTCGGACAAAGCATGTGTCAGCACCTTCTCCCTCTACAAGCGGAACATAAACGTATCATCCATATAAGCAAAGGCTAATGTGTTATTTTTTATTCTCACACTAATTATTTTATAATGAATACAGTTCTTCAGCTTAAAATTAAATACAGACCAGCTAGTGCAAGGAACACAATTAGTTTTATCAACACATATTTGTGATATAAAAATGCATTCCTGGATGGTAATATGAAGTATAGTAATATGTAGGTTTTCATCACCTTGAGGATTAGTTCACACCTGTCTGTTTTTACATTGGGCAACTCTTGTTGAACATGTTCAAAAAATGCACAATATATTCAATGGACCTGTTCATGTGAAAATGCATGCCAACTGGTATAAAGTGAATTGGTGTAAACCAGTCCTAAAGCAGGGGTGTCAAGCTTCTACCCCAGGGGCCAAATCTAGCACACAGTGTTATTATATTGGGCCTGCCAGATTAACCTTCTGGGCGGTTTGCCCAAACCCAGTTCGGCCAGAGTTTGTTTAAAAAGCTCGCCTATGCACCGTGAGCCTGCCGCGATTCAGAATGTCATCTGCTGGTGTTGGTCCACCATGTTTCATTAAGTCCAGAATCAAAAGCTGTCTTTCACAGACACAGAGCTTTATGGAGATGCAGGACTTGGCACCTGCCCGCACTGCCAAAAGTACCAAAACCTGGTTCAATGACCATGAGATTACTGTGCTTGATTGGCTATGAGGCATTGCCAAAAGAAAGATGAGAGACATGAGAGGGAATAATGCAGAAGAGGTGAGGGCCACAATTAAAGCATCATGGTCATCCATAACACCTCAGCAGTACCACAGGCTGATAGCATCCATGCCACGCCATATTCAAGCAGCAAATCATGCAAAAGGGGCCCAAACCAAGTACTGAGTACATATGCATGATTATAGTTTTCAAAGGCCGTTATTGATCGTTATTGATTTCATGTAATATTTTAATTTTCTGAGATTTTGGGGTTATCATCAGTGGTAAGCCATAATCAGCAAACAAATAAATAAAGGCTTGCAATATCTCGGTTTGCATGTTATCAGTCTATTTCACATATCAGTTTCACCTTTTAAGTTAAGTTTATGAAATACAAGAACTTTTGGATGATATTATAATGTATCTCAAATCACCTATAATATGGAATGGGTAATCTAGAATATATATATGTATTTATATATGTAGCCAACACATGAAACACATGGTGGTGCAATATCGCGGGTGGCCACTGGGGGCGTTCAGTGATCGTCTATGGGAATTTTCAAAGCAGCTCACTGAAAAATCACGTGCTGCTGAGACGTGGTGCCGGGTTCTGCTGAGCCCATTAACCAGGAAGTGAAGAAGAATGGCTGATTATATTCCTAAATTGCTCATTACAGGTACGTTTTGGGGTTTTTTCACTGCATTCCTCCCTATTATTGGCACTTCTAGTGCCATTCATGAAAACATAGATTCCTGGTGGTAGGTCCGCTTTAAGATTTCACATTACATGTCAAAAACAAACAAAAAAAGACAAATTAGGGTAACAGAAACACATCCATATATCCTAAATTTTTTTCAACTTTTGTTCTACCAAAACCACGGAATATGAGGGCCTTTCTAAACTTTCCAATCACTATGAATTCTATCAGGGAGGAGCCAGCACTAAATACAGTGGCTTGAAACATGTCACATTACAGCCACAAACATAAACTAATTTAATTGGGATTCCACGTGAAAGACCAATACAAAGTGGTGTACATGTGAGAAGTGGACAAAAATCATACATGATTCCAAACATTTTTTACAAATAAATAGCTGCAAAGTGGGATGTGCATAATTATTCAGCCCCCTTTGGTCTGAGTGCAGCTGTTGGCCATACACTCTAAGGACATAAGCAGAGAACACACGGCTCGATATACACGCCGTTCGAGATTCCCTGCAGCAAAGCGATGACGTAATCACTGCGGGACTCATGCAAAGCAATGGATATCCACCATGGTTTACGGTCATGTCCTATATTCCTGTTTTCAAATGGGATCGATTGGTCCCGCTAGAAATCAGGGATGGCCACATTAGATATGGGCCAGATAGATGGCTGTGAGCGTGCACTGCTCGAAGCAGGCACCAATCTGGCCCATATTTATGTGTGTGTTCCCTGCTATAGAATTGATCAAATAGGAAAGTTTCGAAGATAAGAATGTTTTCAATCAATGTTTCATCCATATATTGATTGAATATTGATTGGAACGATACGATATGTGTGCTTCCCATTGTTCATGAATAGTGCTGGTCTATGGGTGCTACATGGAACACTATCAATACTGGGGAATGGAAGCTAAGGCGAAGTTAAAATAGCTATTTCAGACATACTTGAGCCCATGACAATAAACTTCTATGAGTATCTGAATATCTGTTAAAAAGAATACAAACTATAATGAGATTTAGAAGTACCTCTCTGGGAACTGTCTGCAGATTGCTTCTCAATTAATGACAATGTATGCAGGGTAGAGGTTAATACATTTAGATAAAAGTGGGTTGGATGCCCAGGTGCTCAATACAGTCTTTTGGGACAGCTTTAAAATCTGCAGATCTTGATTTGGTGCTTAAAGAGGGTCTCCGGGGATCAACTTGCTATTATAGAACAGCTGTGCATAGAGAATACCCAACACACACCTCACAAATATGCAAATATGAAATATGCAGCTCACACTTACACAAAATGTCGCAAAATGCACTAAAGTAATAAAAAATAAGTTTGGGCGTGTATATGAAAAAATCATAAAAGTAGTTACAAACTAGAACAACTAGAGGAAAAGTTCAGCATTGTTCCAGATTGCTCAGGTTTGGATGATCTGTGTCTGTGGTAATGCAGTATAGCACTATCTACCTTTGCTGCATCGGTTATTTTAATATAATTGGGTTCCAAATGATCCAGACAATTCATTTCCTTTAAAGATATTTAAGGAAGAACTTTACTGTCATCCTGAACGACTTTTTTAGGGTTGGGACTAAAACACGTTCCTCCTCTCTGGGGAAGGTGTAAAGCCCGAAACTGGAGCTAGCCGTCTCAGCTAAGAGACCGGAGACTCAAGTAAGTGAGCCTCGCAGGGATCTAAAAAAGGTTCTAACACTTCTTCTCGCCGGTGAAGGGGGTGGGTTGAACACCTGTACTGTAAGCTGGTGAGAAGTAAATAGAACATGTAGTGTTCGCTGCGGGCTGTCCGCCCACGTGAACACTGCAGCCATCTCTACTGGCAGGCTTGTGTGGAGGACTATAGACCACTCATATAATGTCAGTAAGAGAGAGACCCCTTCTCCCAGAGTTACTATCTATTGGACGAGGGGCTAGTAAAGAACATATTGGGCAGCTGCTTCCACAAGGATGGCACAGGTGGAAATACTAGATATATTTTGTAACTTTATCCCCAAGAGATATCCCTGCTACCTGGGCTCAGGAGCAGGGAAATATTGTAAATACCACTTTGGATTACATATAATATATTGAAAGAAATTCCTGTGTGGACACAGATTTTACCTACTGTAAAAGAAGCTGTATATGGCCTGTGTGTGGAACTACCCGGGTCAACATTGAGAGAAGGTGTGAAGCCATGAGCTTGCAGTGTGAGACCTAGCTCGGACAATATGGAAAGCTACTGCAGCAGGGTCTTGGAGACCTGAGGGTGTTAAAGAAGTTACTGGCTGTCTGAAATTTTAAAGAAGGAAAGTTCGAGAAGGTGCCTCAAGAGTGGCCCAAATCCTTGGAAGGTATTGTGCAGCATATTCACCTTACCCACTTGGCCCCTGGTTGTTACATATACCTAAGAGAAATACCTAACAACCCCCCAAAAATGATTCTTATGGGGAAAATAGTGAAATGGCTATACAGGGAGTGCAGAATTATAAGGCAAGTGGTATTTTTGAGGAATAATTTTATTATTGAACAACAACCATGTTCTCAATGAACCCAAAAAACTCATTAATATCAAAGCTGAATATTTTCGGAAGTAGTTTTTAGTTTGTTTTTAGTTTTTAGCTATTTTAGGGGGATATCTGTGTGTGCAGGTGACTATTACTGTGCATAATTATTAGGCATCTTAGCAAAAAACTGATTTATACCCATTTCAATTATTTCTTTTTACCAGTGAAACCAATATAACATCTCAACATT
>CM070037.1:91949753-91965996 GCA_036250615.1 Ptychadena robeensis
GGATGTAAGATTCTAAATGAATGAGAAGTCCTAAATGTGGTGTCTTCACTAGTTTTATCTTCCTGGTCTATTGCTGATGATCAAGTCAGTGTGACCCAGAGCCTAGGCATACACATCAACTTTATCTTGATCGATGTTCGATTGTTTTGTCTTGTACAATTAAAATATCGCCTGTCACTCTAATATTTTATCGATGGTGCAACCAATTGATTGAACTGGATTCAAGTTATGAAGATAAAGATATCATTTAGATCTACCAACAACTATGTAGCATAGGGTCCTCTGCGATTGAACACAGATAGACTTATGCTGGCCACACACGGGTAGATTCCTATGCAATCGATCGACTATCAATCATAGCGTGGTGACGTTACCACGCTGTGATTGATTGCCGGTCAATTGGACAGTAATCAATGTGCCCCACATGGGCACATCAATTACTGAATGATGGGAACCCAGTTTCCCGGTCCACCAGGTCTCTCCACAGCCTCAGAAGCAGACAGCTTCTCTGGCTGTGTAAAGCACCCAGCCTGCAGCCAGCCCCCCCTCTCTTCTGGCAGAGCTGGCCACACTCCCTTCACACACACACACAGCGTGGGGTTTAGCTGCTATGTGTGTCTGGCTCAGCTCTCAGCCTGTCCATTACATTGGATGGGGACAGCGCTGTCCCCTATTCAATGTAATGGATTTTGACCAAGGTTTTCCAACATGTTGGAAACCTGTTTGGTCGAGTTCCTTCAAGCAGGATCCATTGATCCTGCTCAAAGGAACCGTGGATGGCTCAGATGGAGAAACAGATTAGAGGAGAATCGGAGCTGTGAGCGCGCATGGCGCCCGATGTTCCTGTAATCTGTTACTTCATCGAGCCATGTGTGGCTAGCTTTTAGCAGGGTACAGACCTGCAGATATGGGCCAGATCGATGGCCACTTCGAGTGCCTGAAAACAATCAATCCGGTCGAAAACAGCCATATCGGACATGACTGTAAATACGACCGATGTCCAATGCTTTGCACAGAGACCGCAGGTCTCCAGGCAAAGCTTCGGCTGAGCTGGGGAGAGCAGAGCCGTCTCTCCCCAGCTCCGCCAATATGATGTCATCACGCTGCTGCAGGGTACATCGGACGACTCGAATAGTGAGCCATCTGTAAAGCTGGCCATACATTCTTAAGCTGGGAATAGACGGTACGATCGGGGATCGTATCTGGGATTGTATTGTGCAGGAATTGGTACGTGTATGCCCAGCTTTAGATCTCTCTGTCAGATATCCTTTAGATCTACCAACAACTACCTAGTATAGGGTCCTCTGTGATTGAACACAGGTAGACTTGATGGTTTAGAAAGTCCCTCCTATTACATAGTTTTGGTAAAACAAAAGGAGATCTAAAGGAAATCTGACAGAGAAATCTTAAGGTGTATGGGGGCCCTTACATCTGTCAGATAATTGTATGTGACCCATATATGACCACCTTTAAGGAAGAAATGTCAGAAACTTATATCATTGAAAGTCATTGAGGAAACCCATGTCAGCTTATCTAATACACAATCTGCTAAAGATTTTACTTATAATGAGCAACAATTCTTCAGCATTAGACTACCTGTGTATGTATCAGACAGTACTGATTCGCGTTCTGAGTCACAGGTAGCCACTATTAAAACCTTACAGTGATATATCCCAAAAATGTTCATGCAAATGATACAGTACAAATTAAAACCAATGATATATATTTAAATCATATAAAGAATGTCACTTACCATCAAACTCTGCAGGTCCAACTCCCACTATAATAATGGACAATGGTAACGATGAAGCCTACAAGAGAGATATAGGACATGATTATCCCCATTTACCAGAACCATCTTTCTACGCTTCATCTGCTACTGCCATGATGATGTTGCAGTAAGGCCCTTTTGCTAAAGGTTTCCAAAAATATTTTTGATTTACTGGAGCCAAAAAAACAGATCATGGTATCACATTGTCCATGTAGTCAAATAAAGTAGGATGTATGTTCCAGTTTGTCATAATGCTAGAAATAGTCACAAAAATTCTACTAGTTTATTTGGCAGTTAGTTGGAAACCTCCCTGAATAAGGCATCATCACCAAGATTGCTGTAAAGCCCCCCATAGATGGGCAGACTCCCGGCCATAGTTGTAGCAGACCAACCGGCGTGCTCGCTCCCGCTGAGCACATCAAGGTTGGTCTGCCGCAACTATGTGGGAGCCCACCTTGACTTTTGTAGAAAAAAAGCCGGCAGGTCCAATCGCACACGGATCTGACCGGTTCTTTTTCTGCCCGACTGCGCTGCAGCTTGTTAACTCAGAGGGGGAGTCTCCTCCCCCTCCCAGTTAATTGGCTACAGTCTGACTAACTAACACACGGGATTTCTGTCTGACATTTAGCAGACTGCTCACAGCGTGGTGACGTCACCACGCTGTAATAAGTCTGCTAAAGGTCTGCCATAGATCGAGGTGTCTATGGCTACCTTAAAGTATCATGACCAAAACTTCTCTACATCTCCATTAATGATAATGATGATACCATGTTCAGGGGCTTTGCAATTAACTCACAAAGTCAGCTAGTCTGCAAATATACAAACGTTACACACATTAGAAAGTGTTTAGGTTTATTTGTTGGATGTCTGCAAAAAAATTCTGGTTGATCCTGCCAAAAATCCTACATAGAGAAAAAGACTCTGTAACAAGCTGACAATTGTGTTCCTATTACCTCTAAGCCAGTGGTTCCCAAACTTTCCTTGCAGGGCCTCCCTTTTCTTTTAAGGAACATTTTCGAGCCCCCCTCCCTATTCAAACCCAGGTTAAGAATGAGGGCCTGCGCCCCCCTGGCATACCTTTGTGCCCCACAACCCCCCCCCCCCCAGTTTGGGAACCACTGCTCTAAGCAGTGGTTTATCCAAGCGAATGTGATCTGTATTTAGTACATGCAGTATGGAGTATGGAGGATAGACATGTGTGTGTACGTATGAAGGGGGACATGGCACATACAGCTGCATCACCAGCCACCCTCCATGTTTAAACTAATGGTATATTACAGGAAAAAGTAATATTGGTCTATTTTTGTCTTCCATTAATTGGGGTTGAGGGTTTAGGAAATCATGAAGGTTAATGATATTTCCTTACACATGAAATAACTTGCCTTTTGGGATTAGCATCCTTTAAATCAATTTTGTTCCTACAGAAAATCCACAAGTCAATTTTAAAGAAGCCATTTAAGTCGAAGACGCAGGCAGGAAAATTAGAAAACGCTTCGGGCCATAATTAGAAGTCTGAACTTCCTGCGGTCTGTTGACGGTAGAACTAGGTCTCTTTTTGGTGAATCCCCTCGATGCTCTAGAAAAACACCACATTCTGGCTGTGCCGAGCTTTGCAGCTTTTAGAAAAATCTTCTTTGTTCTGTACGAAGCTCTTTTCTACAAACATCTCTCTTGTGAGCTCTGTGGGATTATTATTAACCTTCCTCATTTTAATTGGAATTAATGTCAACTCTTCATTAAACCAGATTTTCATCAGCAGTTAGAAAGGGTTTTTTTTTTTCGTTTCCTAGCCTACTGGGAGGCCTGCATTGTATGTGCTCGATTTTCGACACTAATTGTTATTCTCAGTTGTTAGGATATTGGCTTATTAGCGGCTGCTCTTTCTCACACTGCCCAGAGGAAATGCACTTTTGTTCAAGCCTCGGTTGTATTCCTGTGTGTGCTTCGTTTTCTGTTTACTAAATGTCTGCTATTTTTGACCCTACACCAGCGGCAACAATCCTAGACACCCTTACAGCAATGGGGCTACCTGGATTTAGACCTAGCAGATCCTGCATGACATTTACAAAGTTAAGGTAATGCAAACTAGCTAGGGGGATTACCAGCATGGGAGGAGACCTGACTCTTCTATGCTGTAGTAAGTGGGTAAACCTACACTGTCTTTTTTTGAATGACATGTGTAAAAGCTTTCCAGACGCCCTCCAGTGGCAGAAAGAGTTAATGGCGCTTTAAAGCAAAGACGTTTGTACAACATGTACCCTAGCTTTTAAGCCTGTAAAACGACCACCCGGGTGGGGTGGGGGGGGGGTGAGTGTTGAAGCAGCTACCACAAGAGGGACTACAAAGGTCACAACCCTCTGAGTGCAACAAATGGCGTTCAAAGAATGAACAGAAAAGGTACTGCTTGATTAACGACATCACATTTTCTGTTCTTGAACTAATTAGCTTCCATTTTAAACTTAGAGCAAGGTCGTTTTCTGGTAGCGAACAAAAACGACCTTGCAAACGACAGTGTAAATTTAACCTACGGGTCTTGGTCTTCATCTGTAACAGATTAGCGAATGAAGAAGCAGCAATCTTTTATGCTAGGCATACACGTGTCGATTCCTGTGCGATTTGCTAACAATGCGTGTGGGAGATCCCCTACCTCCCCTTTACACATGTCATTGAGACGTTAGTGATGTGGGATGGGAAAAGTCCCCCTCCCTCCATTTACATAGAGGTCTATGGCGCCACCCCCTCCCGTCTCATCGCTGACATTATCGTCTCACTTTTAGCCCCACCGCCTGCCCTATGGAATGCATATAGAGGTCTCTGGGACCTTTATACACAATCCAACACAGTAAAAACATTTCCCCACAAACATATAAAAAATAAATACATATAAACCCCCATATGTAATCTGTAATTATGAAATAAGTGATTACAGATAATAACTTGGAACAAGTATTGGGTCATATTAACCCCTTACTCGTTCCAAATCCATTAACCCCTGGATTTGGTAGATGTCAGTACTTTATAAGCTGTTGGTGCTCTTGATATCTATAATATTTGAACTTTATTGCTTTGGTGGAAATATAAAATTGGCAGGTTTGTGGTTTTATATCTAATGATTGATGAAATTATAATTGAAATAATTGAATATTAAATATAAAACCTTCTAGCTGTTTTTCTGGAATTGAGTGTGTGGAGGTGATTCTTTTTAATACCGGGTGTTGCTGTCATCTGTAATAATTAATGTTATAAATACAGATATCAGGTGTGCGTTTCTGGCTTATTGCCTTATTGGGTTAATGGCTTTGGAAGGAGTTAGGGGTTAAAAGTCATTTGTGCACCTTGTTGGCTTGTAACCACTGCAGCACAACTGATCCAGACGGAGCCCAACGCAAGTATGGGTGCGTTGACGCACCCATAGACAATGAATTAGTTACCAGCGGATAGAATGAATGAATCAGTTACCAGCGGATGGGTATCCACGGACTGTTTTCCCTTACAAAAAAAAAATACTTACACAACATCACTTGTGTCCTTCGCAATCACTTCCAGGGCGCGAGGTATCAAAAGAATGGGCAGAAAAGTCCCTCTGTCTGTAATGCATGCGTTACAGGATGTTTATGAATGTCCTAATGCATCGTAATAATAATACTGTCATAATAATTGACAGTACACCATTACAAGATATATCGCTATATATTCATCACCATGTATTCCTTTTCCTCGGATTCAATGAGAAGCCGACTTCTACAAGGGAAAGCCGAGGATATATACAAGGGATGTAAGCTACTTATACATATAAATAAAATTCAATGCGTCTTTAATGGAAAAGGCAACATACTCCTTTATGTGATATTCAGATTGAATTATATAAATACCGTCACCCAATTTAGTCTTCTGCCTGGAGCTTTGGTTTTTGGTTTCTGTCCCAATCTTTCAGAATAACTCCATGACTTTCACAACCATGGAATAAAGTGTCAGGACGTCCCCGAGGTTACATGACACCCCTGCTCACCCGAGCTCTTGGTGTTCCACATTACATACCGAATTATAAAATGCAGTTAGATAAAATACTATGGACTTAACACTTTGCAGTTGTGTTCTGATTAATGCTGCCAGTTTATTTGTATTATTATTATGCGAGTGCTATATTAATGAGCCAGGATCACTAAGGTGTTGAATAGTTGCTGGATTGTATAATGTCTGTGTTGGCAGATAATTATCAAAAGAACTTGTACAGTAATCTACTTGATAATACAAATGTGCAAAATGGATGTTCACTCCTGGTGTAATGCTGCTCCCAAGCCTTGTTAGAAATGGTAGTTTTATATAAAATCAGTCATTTAGAATCAACACAAATCTTGGTTTACTGTAAGCAAATAATTATTGAATGTTTCCTAAGCCCTTATTCCCTCATGCTTTTTTTATTTGGTGTCTCCATAAGATTAGAATACTTTATGGCAGTGGTTCCCAAACTTTCCTTGCAGGGCCCCCCTATTCTATTTGGGAGCATTATCGAGCCCCCCCTCCCCATTGAAACAGAGGTTAAGAATGAGGGTCAGCGCCCCCATAGGGGTGCCTGCCCCCCAGTTTGGGAACCACTGCTTTAGGGTTCCTTACAAGGGGGTGACAGTTACTGAACCAAAAGTGGTACATAGTAGCTGTTTCATTTATTACCCCTTTCCTTTGATGGATGGATGCTGTAACATCTTCCTGAATTGTGAGAAGAGGAATAAAAAACTTACCTGCAATGAGTAAATTCAAGAATGTCGCCCGCAGCCCTTCCTTTATCTGATGATCCAGCGCTGCGGTAGACAGGTAGAGCCGGCATCTCTAAAAGCACTTTGAGTATATATATATGCTTTAACTTAAATATTTGTTTAGAATTTGTTAGGTCACATCCACACAGATGCTTATAATGCTGCTTTCTGCATAAATAGCTTAAGCGCCTGAAAAACACCTAGACACTTAAGTAATAATGGGGGTCCATGGGGACATTGAAAAAGTGCTCTCATTGATCAAGCAGTGCGCATTCTGGTCCTTTATTGAACATCTAATCTCGCATTTGGATGGTCATACTGTCATTAACCTCCCTAGTGTTTAGCCCGCACTGCGATCGTAACAGAGTTCACAGTACTTTGTTTTTTTTCCTCGTCCTCAACCCTTCTCCGTAAACATTGACCCTGGTGTGTGGGCTGGGAAACAGATGCCCCTCCATTAACATGGAGTTCAATGGTGCACCACCCCATCCCTTCTGCATCAGCAATGAGCTGAAGAGAGAGCACAGGAACGTTCTGACAATCCCAGCTCCTCCAGTTTTGTTTTGGATGACCTGGGTTCATCTCAAAAGCTAGCTAAAGGGTTAAACTAACTCATTGACTTAAAAGGTCAAGCTCTGCAAACACCTTCAGCACTTGCAAGTGCTTTTCATGTTTTTTCCAGTAGTAATGACCAGGGTTTGAACATATTACCCATCCTTGTCCCAAAACCAGTCCCTGAATGCTTATCTACTCTCCACTGGTGTATATTACGCTTCTACACTTTAAAACAAATGCCTGGCTTTAAAAGCATGATCAATTTCTAATAGGCACATATAGAGCATTGAACAACACTGTGAATAAGCAACTATAAATGAAGGCTTAAGAAGGCACTAGGTTACTTTGTTACCATTTGGTCAATTCCTATTTAGTAAGTCCCAAATATACTGGACAAATGTATTATTAAAATGCTGAGAATCATTTTAGAAGGATGTTTTAATTAAACTTATGCCCATCCCTAAATGCCAGAAACACTTATTATAACATGTAATAAACTGGAAGCTGTAGACAGAGACTTGGTAGACAAAAGACAGGAGCGTTTGTTACAGTTAAATATTAAAAGAATGCTCCTCCAATGAAATTACATGATGTTAACCACACAGTCTTACATTTACAATAGCTTCTTTGGTCTGTGCCATATCAGAGATGACTCCATCGGTGATGATCAGGAGAACATAATACTGGGAGCCGTCTGTAACCTGACCAGCAGAACTGTGAAGCAAAAAAGGTCCAGAAGAACAATCAGAGCCAAAGAAATGAAATAATATTTTACATGAGAGTCAAATGACAGAAATCCACTCACTTGGCAACCTGATTAATAACTGGTGCAAAGTTGGTTGGCCCATAAAGCTGAACAGTTCGAAGACTTTTAAAGTAGGCCTCCAGCACACCCTGTATACCGACACAATTAGGATTGTCCATGTCTGCATTCTAAAAGACAGATAGGAAGGCAAAGAGGTACAAAAATACATTATATTCAAGAATTTCCTTAAGGAAGCCCAAAGCATACATTCGTTTAAGCAGTTCCTCATGGATACCAAAACTACGATCCTGGAGTATCCTGCACAGAGCCTAGACCTCAAACCTATTGAAAATATACGCACCTAGTTTTAAGAGCAGGAAATCAGAAAAAAATATTTCATGTGTTTAAATTAATTAATGAAAATATCTCATGCAGTACCCTTTTCCACCACAAAAATAGTGTCACTAGAGAGCACACTTCGGCATCTCTTCTTCCTCACACAGAGGGAAGGGAGGGGCCCCCGCACGGGGGAATCTACACACCGATCTCCCTGTCTCCTCTCTGCTGCGTGTGTGAGGAAGCTGCCTGCGAGTGCGGCTTTCCCCACACACACTCTGCATTGGCTATATCTATAAGGCGCTGCAAATATCGCCAATACAGTTCACCTCCCCACCAGCTCTCCCATGGGAGATCTGCACACAGCCAATCTGCTGGGTGAGCTGGCAGGGAGCCAAGTTGCGATGACGGGGAGCCAAATGGCCACGGGTGGTCGCACATTCTTACCATAAGACGCAGGCGTCTTATAGTCCAAAAATTTGTTAATTTACACCAGGTAGAACAATTTGCAATGAAGA
Organism: Ptychadena robeensis; assembly: GCA_036250615.1. Lineage (NCBI taxonomy): Eukaryota > Metazoa > Chordata > Amphibia > Anura > Ptychadenidae > Ptychadena > Ptychadena robeensis. The sequence goes on from CM070037.1 coordinate 91,958,433, forward strand.
AATGCGCCATAATCCCTCAGGAGACCTGTGCCAACCTAGTTAAGAACTACTGTATGAGAATGTTGTCAGGTGTGTTTGAAAGGGTACACTCTTGATAGTAAGGCCAGGGGGTAATCATTTTTGGCCCTTTTTGTTTCAAAGTAAAAAAATAATTGTTGCTAACCTCCTTAGGTTTACCCTGAACCCAGTTTGAGCTGAGTTTGGGGATACTCACCTATCCCCGGAGAGCCCGCATCGAATCTGAGTATCGGCGGGCTAGTCGGGCTGGAAATGGGGGAGCTGGTGCAACATCATTGACCTCCATATTAAGGAGGCAGTGCCAGCATCGATAACGCCGGGGATGTCTGTATAGCTAGAAGTCATATTTGTATGGACTTGATCAGTAATGTTGAAGACAGTTCATAGCCAATGACTATAAGTCATCTTCAGCATTATTAGAATATGAGTTCTACTAGATTTTCAATGGTAATGGATACTGATCATTGGTCTTTTAATCTGCCCAATTTTCCATACTGAACTGAAAATCAGTCCATGAGCCTGTACATGTGAAGCCAGGCGCATCAGAATATAATTTCCATTCATGTTAACTGTAGACTGAGAAAAAAAATATGTCAGAAGACATTTACGCACCAGTGGGAACTCATGGGAAATCTTGCCATCTGGTGGAATCTTGGCACCAAACCCATACGCTGGGAATAGTTTGTCACTGTCATAGTCCTGAATAATCTCTCCGACAGCTTTTAGTGCCATGCCATAAGCATTCAGCTGGTACGGGTTCATGTAGTGGAGGGAGGTGGGCTGTGAGGGGTTACCTGGATAGATGAGAGAAGTACAACAGTTAGCACAAGTACAGCAACAACATTTCGTACAGATAGAGAATCATCCAAAAATCTAATAAGAAAAAAATCCAAATTTTAAATCCAAGCTACAAGCTAAAACATACACAGAAGAAATGGATATATAAAATATGTATTTTTATTCTATCCATACAGTCCTGAGATTTACAAAGCTCTGTCACACAACACAGACAACCTGTAAAGTTTTCTCTGGTGCAGTTAATGAATACTATTAGGTCTTGTCCCTCCACTAGCATATAACTGGACAGTGAAGGAGAAGCAATGGACTGATGAGCTCATGACTTAAATCTGACTCTCTTCTTATTAGCATCCTCTTTTCTAGCACATGAACACTGCAGCACAGCTGATTGGCTCTTTGTGCTTCATTTCCCTCTCTCATTGTCAGCTCTGCTGTACAGTGGATTGCAAGAGGCTGATACCAACTGTAATGGCTCAGGGATCAACCAGACAACAAGAGGCGGCTGTAATGCTCAAACTAAAAACTTTATTAACCAACAGGCAAACAGCAAAACTGCAATACTTTAGTCCTTTGCAATTAGTCCACAGAAATCTGCCCAACAGAATGTTGCTCCCACAGCATGGGGAGTGACTGGCAACAGTTTTCTCCCTCCATGCAAGTCCTAAAGCCCCCCCCCCCCCCCCCCCCGCATCAACATAGCAAACCACTGCCACTGAATTACTTCCTTTTGATGTGTTAAGCTGGGAATAGATGATACGATGTACCGTCTATTCCTTATGCGATCCTATGCAGTAGCAGGCAGCGTGATGACGTCATCACGCCTGCCTGCTAGTGCCGAGAATTACCATGTCCTGTCGGATAACTGTGCGATCCGACAGGACGGCTGATTTTAGCCCAATCCTTGTCAGTTGCAGCCTCCAATTCCTGCACGACCCGATCCCTTAGGGATGCAGGAGCACACACGGCATCCGATCAGGGATCGGATCGTGCAGGACTTGGTACGTGTCTGCCCAGCTTTAGAGTGTACAATAAGTAAAAAAACAACAACACAAACACATTGCTTAATGGTAGGAAGATTACATTAATATTGTCTTTAGGGAACACATACCTGCGTGAAATAGTTTTATTTATTGTTTTTTTGTACCTGCCCAGAGATCAGCTTTAAGCCATACCTTTTAAATTTAATGTGAACGAATAAGGGAAAAATACAGGAAAACACATCCCTGACGTCACTATTGGTATTTGGGAAGTTGGGAAATTTGGGCTCTTCCATGTTCCAAATACAGGAAGTGACGCCTCCTCAATAACCCCGATTTAAAAATACAGGATAGTTGACAGGTATGGCTTGAAGCACATGCTGAAAAGAGGTTGCAAAGTAGTTAACAATTTGCAATCTGGTGATTTGCAGATATACAGAAGGTACCCCAGCTGTGCATGCTTCGGGAAGCTTCCTCACCACTGTGCCTGGTCACCGACAGCTGAGCAGCCGTCTGGCACCTCTTAGCAACCCACGTCCTTATAGAAGCTGCAAAGGCTATCAGTATGTGGAAAGGACAATAAACAAACCAAATAAAAGAAGAAATATAATTAACTTAGGTTCTACAATGCTTATGCAGAATCTACTAACCTAAACTTTGAACAGAATATATAACTGACCTTGTATTTGTTTGCATTACTAGCATTTATTAGTTAAATGGAATGTAATGTATATTTTCAATAATTACACATTATAGTGTTTTATTAATCGTAGTATCTTATGTCACATTTTTACCAGCTGCCATGTCCATATTTTTTTATTAGTTTCAATTATTAAATTGCTAGGGGGTACAGAATATGCTGTGATATTTGTTTGTGTGCCTCAGCCAATAATTATGTATCAAAACCAAAACTCTAGATTCGGGTGGAAATCACCCTGAACCCCAAAACTTAGTGTTTGGCATTACAGACACATAAAGTCTTGTGTGGAGCTAACTAAAAAGTCATTATTTAGAAATATTTAGGACCAATACAAAGTGTGAAATTTTAAACATTTCAGGCACTAAATGGCCTGTTATATGACATATGATATGTGAACATCAATACAACATCTTCAAAAATACCTATATACGGTAACATTTCATCACAGTACCTAAAGAGATCTCATTGGATGATATAATGCCAGGTAATCTGACTACAGTATCCAAACAAGTTTCGATGGCATAATTTAAGAGGGTGAGACCTTTCATTAAGGTAAGGTCCTCGACCTACAACTTGGCTGGTGCCATGGGGGTCTGACGATTACCCGTATGTAAACATTAACTGAATTAACCTGTACATATGGGAGCTGGTCAAGACACAAGAACTTGCACAGCCCCCTACCCACACATAATGACTAGAGATGGTCGAATTTTTCGACTTGCTAATTTTGTGAGCTGATTGCAAAGCCTCTGAAAATTGCTGGAGATGTAGAGAAGCGCTGTGGGAACATTTGAAAAAAAAAGTATGCTCATGTAGTGTTCAAACTCAAGTTTGAAAACAAAGTCGAAATTCAGATTTTCCAATTTTGACTTGAATTTGAACTTAATTTGTGCAAAAACTATTTGTGTTAGAGACATTCTTTTTGATTTGTAGTATACCCCCAACCCTTCTCTACATCTCCAGCAAGTTTGGTGATGATACCATGTTCAAGGGCTTTGCAATTAACTCGAAATCGTCAAAATGGTCGAATTTTTTAAAAAAAATTCGACCATCTCTAATAATGACAGAGGCAGGACCCTTTGAAGGTTAAATATCACCAATCAATGCAGCTAAGGCTGGGCATAGACGGGCAGATTCCTGCCTGATTCTTTAGCCAATCTGCCCACCGTGTGCGTTCCCGCCAAGTGGTTGGTCGGAAGAAAATCTGATGCGTCCACCTGGTCAGATTAATAAGAAATCTAGTGTATGTCGGATTGCACAGTGATCCAACATGCCAGTAAATTCCTGGCTTCCCGATCCCATCTGAAGTAATGGCTGGCACACAAAGGGTGCCAGGCCATTTCTCAGCACTAGCAGCCGTGCGTGATGATGTCATCACGGCCTGTCGGTCGGCTGAGCAGTCGACGGGAAAACAACCCATCTATGCCAAGCTTTAGAATGATAAATATTCACCCTTTACAGCATTGTATCCTCTACATATAAACTCTTCTACTTCGCGGATTGGAGTGAACCTAGCAGCCTCATTAAGCATCGATCTGAACAAGCAGCATCTGTAGAGCCCGATAGTGAACTTGACCTCTACGGGCAACCCGAATCTCTGCGTTATCATAGCAACCCTCTAAACACCCCCCATCCCTTCCTCTCAGATTCTTGTTGTTTCCATGAACAGGAGACTCCTGCAATTAACTGGAATAATGGGAGAAAGTTGCAGGGAGGGAAGAGAGAGAGAAAAAAAAATACTCCATCACAACTCACCGTTCGAAGCTGTGAAATCAATGGCAACTGTGAAGTTTAATTGCGTCCTAGAAGAAAAAAAAAGAAACAAGTAAAAGTAATTGCGGATTCTTCTCCCACTTCGTGTACTATCTGTGATGTGATGGCTGGATAATTTGCCAGGTTCTCCCCTGCTACTCCCTGAATGTAATTTCAATGATAGATAGAAGTGTGGGACTCCTCTATAGTGCATTAAATGAACTTCAGCTGGCAGAGCCACACTGAACAGATTGCTGCCTCTGCTCTGCATTGTATCGTGTAGAAGTAGCCACGGCAGGGTTGCAAGACTTAACATGATTTATGCTGCCACTTATATACTTAACAAGTTGGAAAAAAAGACACACGTTCCTCATGCCTCCTTTCACAACACCAGCAGTTTTCATACAGAGGATGGCAAAACAAACTCTATTCTACACTATATGACTGCTTAAAGTATACCTATCCTTACAAACTAAAGTTAACCTTCAATAATCAATAAAGCCCCCCATACACATTTAGATTTTAATCAGATTTTTCATCCGCCACATCGATTTAAGCCATTACAAACATGTCCGTAATTCTAAGATTGATTTAATTACTTTAAGGGTATGTCTCCTCTGTGTTCTTGGCTCCAGCGCATTCCTTTGCCAGGGACCTGACGGATTCGAGAACACAGAGGAGACATACCCTTAGTGATGGCACACAAGGGTGGCTGGCCGTTTTTTACATGATTTTTTTGTCCAATTGACTGTTTGTGATGATGTTAGACGCCGGCAGTGTGTGTGGGGAAAAGCGATGCCCCCTCCATTAGCATGGAGGTCTATGACACCGCCCCCTTTGGTGTCACCAATGATACCTAAGACTTGGAGCCGGAACAACTGTGAGCCTGCAGTGGAGCAGAAACGCTGCAGGCTCACAGAGAGCCATGCCCAAACCCAAGATCAAACAGTGTCCGTACTTGCATCAGGCATAATGCCCTCGGTCTAAGAATTACAGACATGTTCCTAATGGCTTAGTTTTATTTGGTGACCGAATATCACTTTTAAGCATTGGATTTACACCTGATTTTTCAGCCGATCAACCACCATAAGCGTACGGTGGTTGATCGGCAGAAAAATCGTGTGAAAAACATAAACGTGTATGAGGGGCTTTACAGTTAATTGAACTTGACAAATAGATAGTACAAGTACAGTGAATAAGGTCAGACTTAGGCTGCGTGCAGAGTCCGGGTGTCATAGCGGTCTCACCAGGACTCTGCTGTGAGGACTCCGGCTGTACCGGTCACCGCCTGCTGGTGGCACTGTGATTGCCCATCCATGGGTTGGTCCCACGGTTGCCAGCAGGTGGCTCCCTGCAAGCGTGGGCTGGGTGGAGCACACACCTTCCTCGTTAGCTCTAGGGCTATTTAGGTGTATTTCATTCAGACACGCTTGCTGTTCATTTTTTTCCTGTCTTGATGTCATGTCCTGTCTCCATATCTGAACTTGAACCTGAACCCTGGACACTCCTGTACCCTGGACTTTTGCACCTGTCTTGTTCCTGTCTGTGAGTCTTCATTAAATCTGCTTTTGACACCACCCCACCTCTGGATGTCAGTGTGTGTTGCCTGTCTGGTCGCCCCCCTCTGTACCTGATTCTGACACATTCCCTGCAAAACAACTATTTAAAAACACCATGATCAGGTTTGCTGCAGGGAGATTGTGGAATAAATCCATTCTCCAACGCGTTTCACCCTGTCTGTGGGCTTCCTCAGGGAGTAGGTCTCCCCTGCACGCCAACTCTGTTGTTATTGTCTTAAAAATATGTAAAAATACAAATACACATCCATCACAGTTTCACTCTATATATCTTCTTATTTAGTTAAGACTCAATTCAACGCCAAAGTGGCTGAACACACTGCAAGTAACCAAACTTACAGTGGGCGGCTGTAAGGACATTTTACTTTTGAAATTTTGACTTTAGATTGAAATTTTTTATCACAATTCTGTGGTTGAAATTAATTATGACAAATCAAATTTTTAGTGAGACAATCTCTATTGCGGGCGCTGCTAACTGATCTGGAAAAGGTAAGCAGTCTCTAGTGTGGCTCTGGGTTACCGCTTTTAGTAATTAAGTATGGCTCTACTCTAAGTAGCCCTAAATTGCGTAGCCCCAATAGCATGTCAATTGCGTCTGCCCGCTGTTTCTGTCAGTTTAGGGCGCAGTATTTTCCATGTTCCCAATATCGTGTCCTATACTTTTCATGAGCAAACCCGAAAATGCATTGGGTGTGTTTTGCTCAGGTCACATAACATGGCTCCAGTGCATCTGCGTGATGCCCGACCCGTGTAGCGTCTGCGTGACGCTGGCCAGTGTAGCATCTGCCACAACACCCCCTGTCTGGGTCATGAAGCATCAGTATGGACTGGCACATCATTTCCCGAAGAGAGAATGCAAGGGGCGCCTGTATTATGTGGTTTTCCCTGTGTTCGCCGTGCCTTTCAAATGATTTCCTCTGTTTACAGAGCTTAATGGATTAAGCTTTGATTTTGTTACTCAAATGATTAATGATTCTACTTTAATCAAACAGTTGTATCTGAAATTAAACCTGCTCTTCCTCCCCCATTCCCTCTCCATAGAACATACTGGGCACTATGTGTACAGCATTCATTTGTTCTTCTGTCACTAGTAATAATTACAAGTGATCATTCCTATCATTGGAGGTGTTTATGTGGACAAATAGCTTATGATTTTACACACAAAGATGATACTTACCCTCCTTTGATGTAATCGACAAATGTATACTCAGATTCAGCCTTGAAAGACAAAAGTGTCACCTGTGAAATAGTCAATAATAAGTAATGAAATACTAGACAGAGATAAGAGACAGTAATAGAAACATACAGGTCAGTTATTTATTTACCTATGACATGCCAACTAAAAAATCATACTTACAGGGAGTGCAGAATTATTAGGCAAGTGGTATTTTTGAGGAATAATTTTATTATTGAACAACCACCATGTTCTCAATGAATCCAAAAAACTCATTAATATCAAAGCTGAATATTTTTGGAAGTAGTTTTTAGTTTGTTTTTAGTTTTAGCTATTTTAGGGGGATACCTGTGTGTGCAGGTGACTATTACTGTGCATAATTATTACGCAACTTAACAAAAAACTAATTTATACCCATTTCAATTATTTATTTTTCTTTTCAATAGATTTTTATTAAAGTTTTCGAACAATTTTACAGTAGATACATACAAGTGGAAGTAGTATGGAAAGTAGCAGGGTCAGCAGACTCCCTAAGCCCAGAACCTAGAGGTCAAGGCCTCGGGAGGGC
>CM070037.1:91967257-91990612 GCA_036250615.1 Ptychadena robeensis
ATGATGTGGTCAAAATACTCATTTGCCTAATAATTCTGCACTCCCTGTATATGTAAAAAAAAAAAAAAAAGTTCACTTGTTTTTGTACCTGTTATAATAACCATCAAAACACACACACACTAATATCACAATTCGCTGCTCATCAGTGCAGAATTGTGGGTACTTCTATCTCTGCTCATCTCATATCCTGATGACATTTATAATGGTTCTGCGCTGACTGGCAAGAAGCCAGTGGGGAGTTTTGAATTACTATTGAATTTTATTTTGGTTTAGTCTTTTTGTTTTCTAAAAGAAAACATAAGTCAGTTGTTGTAACTGATTATAAAGTGCTAGCTGGATTTCCACTTTAACTTTGTCAGTAAATAAAGTTTAGAGTACCTTACTCACAGGGTGACAACACTGCTGCCCAATTTTACTACAGCACAGTGTTAAAGGAAATGGAAAATATAGTCCATGTGTTTAAGCCAGTGAAAGACTTTTTTATGGCATAGTTCTGCTATAACTGCTGCCCATCTTTTGCATTTATCGGAAGTCAAAAAAAAAAAGTAAAACACTTACCTGGTAAAACTATCAAAACTACCAGTGATGCCCCGCCGCGGCATTCTGCAGTAGAAGTCACCCTCCAATGTCACCTTTCTCACGCCAGCCAGCCACATCTGAATGCAATGATGCTAGAGGTCACCAGATTCAGATGCGGATTGGTGAAGGGAGCGAGACCGGAAGAGGCTACTCCATCTTGCTGCCTGGAGGATCAGACACTCCAGGCATAGCAGAGCAGGAGCGGGGTGAGTATTAATTTTTTTCTTTAGGGGTTCCTGGATGAATGCTGCATGAAGATGAATTAAGGGTACATGTTTTTTTCTATGTTTTTATGTTTACAGTTTACATCTGCTTTAATTTTATAGATTTTTAGGTTATTTAAGAAATCCATACTGCAAACCCCTTTTTGGGATAGGGTCTAAGGTTTTGTTAATTAATGAGAACTGCAACTGCACAAGCTTATACAAGCATGGTCTGGCAATTGGTCCTATGATAGTAATCTAGTAATCGTCCACTTATACAGAATATGCATTCCTGTACACAGTATATAGGGCTATGCATTATTTGTGCTTGGAGCAGCACTGGCTTAAAAAATTTTTAAACGCTCAACTACTTTCAAAAATGCATTCATTTTTGATAGAAATAGGTTCCTATCAAAATTTTTTGCTGCTTTGATATTGTGAAGATTCTCCGTCATATCTTGCCAGAAAAAAGTGATAGAGCAGCACCACAAGCAATCCAGAGTCAATCAATTATGCAACAATGTGGGGACACAAAGCCCAAAGCCAGGATGAAAAGTAATCGGAAATTCCTCTTATGAGGAAAAGAAAAACACATTTTTAGTAGAGTTAGGAAAGTTGAGAGCTCATGAAAATGGTTATATGGCCATCCACGCTTTATATTTCATGTCTGAGTGTCACAAGGATGGACAATAAGGGAACATTTCTCCACATATAGACAGAAATAAGAAATAAACCAAGATCCTTCCTTCAAAACAAACAAATTTGGGCTAAAGCTCAATTTCCCATGGGAGGTGCTGGTTCAGATTGCTGTAGTGTAACGGAATTGCTGCAATTCTTATGTTGGCCTGGCAATGAGTAAAATGTATTTTTATGTACATATTGTAAATATGCTAGAATGTGCTGGAAGGTTGGGAAAGTCCCATGTACAATGAAGTTCTGCCCAGAGACAGGGGGAGGTGGAGACTGTCCCAGACAGTATAAAATGTATTGATATGAGGGGCCCCAGGTCTCCTGTCTGTGATCTATCTACCTGCAAAGAGGACCAGGGCTCTGGAGTGACTCTTCAGGACATCCCAGTGGGAACAAGCCTCCCTACATGTCTAAGGGACTACAGGAGCCAACATGTGTTCCTTGGAAGGGCTAAGGGTTGAGAAAGGAGGACTCCCCCTTTAGCATAGCCTGAGAACCAAGGCCTGTCTCCTCTCCCTGCCTAACCATCTGCACCCCTTCTTTTTGGTTTAGACTTTCAGCTGCAGATTGAACTGTTTGCAACATTAGACCCTATGAATTGTACCCTATATCTGGCCTTGCAGGTTATGGTGATCAGACTCTATATATGCCTTCAGTAGTAAAGTTAACCCCTAAATATATCAGCCTGTGTTGACATCTGTTTATTCAATCCCAGTGTTTGTGTTATTGGTACAGTCTTAAGACAACCCCATATACCTTACAAACTTATCATACAATTTCTGTTCAATCGGCATTTAATCAGCACAATATGAGGAGCTTTCTAATCCTTCCAATCACTATGTATTCTATCAGGGAGGACCGGGCACTACATAGTTGTTGGCAGATCTACAGAAAATTGTATGTAGTGATATAAAGGTGTATGGGGGGGGGGGGGCTTTAAGCATGGCACATGCTGCCTAAATAATTTAGTTGATCTGGGGGGTGCCATGCATAGAGGAGTGTAAAGCCCGAGCAAAGTTTGGGGTGAAGCATGCATCTGTGAGCAAATTCGGCGGGGAGTTCTGGGTGACCCCGGTCAATGCGCACCCGGGACTGATCACAAAAATCAAAAGCCTAGGTGTGAGGTTACACAAGAGGGGTAAAGAAGGTGTTTTGCTCCTTCTATTCATTTTTGTTTCTCATCACTAAAGCCCCCCCATAGACGTTTAGATCACTCCATACACTTTACATTAGGTCTACCAATATACCAACTATGTAGTGCCGGGTCCTCTCTGATAGAATACATAGCAATTGGAAGGTTTAGAAAGGTCCTCATGTTACATGGTTTTGGTAGAACAAAAGTTGATTGTACAGGAATTGTATGTATTCATGAAAGAAAAACCGTTAACACAGATTTACGAAGTAAAGGTCTACTTTAATAAGCATCATTAATTCTGTTGCCTCGCTGATGTCCAAACAAGATAAATAACTGCGGGGCATCACTCATGGTACAAAGTAATAAGCTTAAGGTCATGGATTTAGTATAGACATAGCCCAGGTCCATTAGGAGCTCACTCACCGTCCCGGAGTTGATATATTTCTTCTTTTTGCACTTCTTTTTTGGATTTAGTACCTAAGAAAGAGGAATGACAAGTCAAGGATGTCCCTCCTGCTAGTAAAACACACAGCCGCATTCATCTTCATTAGTGCAGCTACTTGCACATTTATCACTGAGAAAGAGAGCTCCATTCTGGTAGACCTCTGGACTCACCGTCACAATTAAAATGACACATGTAAAAAAGCGTGGTACACACACAGAATAATGGCCGTGCCAGGAGATGGAGGACAGGATGACAGGATGAGACAGCCAGATTAACTAGAACTATTCTATGCCTGCGTAGTGCTAAAGCCACATGAAGCACACAACAAAAAGAGGTGAATCACCATAAATATTACATTCAATGTATTAAACAGCAACTTGTTCCCGTTTTATGTTACATCAAAGACTCCTGCCGTTATATCCTAAAGACACAAATTGTCTACATGATGCATAAGTGGTTAGAGAAGTTGAGACGTTTCCTCTATATAGGAGGTCAGGCAGGCAATTTCAGATTCAGAGTACTTCCAACTCTAACAAAAGCCAGCGTTCATGTTTTAGCGATAATTAAAATGAATGGAGCTTTGCTAAAAAATGGAATCTGTAGCAGCTTGATCACCATGTTTTTTGTTTTTAAAGTCTATCTTTAGAAAAGAGAATGCATAAAATTCCACTCATGTTTTTTAAGGTTTGTGTCACAATCTGGAGATTTCACTTTAACTTCTGACCCAGGGACACAAAAATAAACCTCTCTAAAGGAGAAATTCCCTTTTATTTGTCACCAGAAGAGATGCGCCAGTTGGAAGATTGTCACTTACCTCTTGTCCTGGTGGCAAATTTAAAAGTTTATAGATACACTAAAGCTGGGCATACACGGGTAGATTCCTGTGCAATCGACCGGCGATCAATCACAGCGCGGTGATGTTACCACGCTGTGATTGATTGTGGGTTGATTGCACGGGAATCAATGTGCACCACATGGGCACATCAATTCCCGTTCGATGGGGAACCGGTTTCCGGTCCCCCGGGTCTCTGCCTCTCCCCAGCCAGAAGCAGAGAGAGACCTGCATGCCCCCCCTCCCCTCCCACAGAGACATGCTGGCCTCGTCCTCTGCAGCTAGCTGATCAAAGCCGCCTGTGTGCCATGCAGCTGGTAGCTGTCCATTACATTGGATGGAGATCCGCTGTCCCCATTCAAGTTAATGGATTTTGACCAGGGTTTTCCAACATGTTGGAAACCCGTTTGCCGTGGATAGCTCAAATGTAGAAACAGAATAAAGCAACATCCGGTGCCCGATGTTGCTTTAATCTGTTTCTTAATCAAGCCGTGTATGGCCAGCTTTACACTGGATGATATTGTCTATCTATCTTAGTAACTGTAGATACTGTCTTTCACACATCAGACCATAAGTCACACCCAAGGTTTTGGGGAGGAAATAAAAAAAAATTACTCAGATTCATTTCATGCTTTCAGCACTGCCCCTTCTCCTGAGTAAATATATTTGCTGAGTTCTCAGCACTGCCTCTACTTCTGAGTGAATAATGGTATACATCATGTTTGAGCCCAACAAAACCTTCTTGAACATGCTTTCTTCAAAATTTTTTAGGGGGTGCATCTTTTATATATTTGTATCTCTATCACAGCCTATATTTTTCACATTAATTAGACATTCCCACTTGGTATATTAATCTTCTCTAATCGGTCTAGTAACATTTTAACCAAAAACATCCAAAGGAGGGGGGGTCAAAATTGTTGACTGGGCCCTGGAACTGGTATAGCAATACCTGCTGTGGTAGCAACTATTCAAGAAAGAATTTCCCTTCATTTTGGATTGAAAGTCGCTATCTGCAATTCTTATTTAGTGTCCAATAGGAGTGTCCAAAAGGACAAAGTTAACCAAAGAAAAAGACTTTTAATCAATTTTAATTCAATCAATACTTACTCTTCCTATTCTACCAATACATTTTAAAATGTAGGATAGTCAATCAGAACTGAATGGAGTTACATTGTATATAAAATGATACCTGTTGGGGGTGTATTGTTTACTAAGTTTCAACTGTACTTAAAAAAAAAGAAAGAAATTGGATTTGTCCGGATGACATAGGAAGCCTCATGAAGACCCGAGCTTGAAGGTCTGTAGCTGTGATACTATGTTTAGCTTCACTACACAAACCTCTGTACTGCCTAAAAATAATGAGATACTGAGCCGATGAATCCACTAATCTTTCACTTTGTTCAGATTAAACATTCCGATAATATTTTCATTGATACTCAGCCCACATTCCTTGTGTCAATAACACTAGCAATGTCAATGCCGTCTATTTGAACAGCTTCTGGAGATGTAAGCTCTTCCAACTGAAATCAGGCGCAAATCAGCAGCTGGAGACTGCAAGCACTCTGTCCCCGATCATGTTCCTCATTGTCCCACCAGAGATCACCAATGCTTGATGTCTTGCTACAAATGACTGCGATTCTAATATCATTGCAATTATTAAAATGAATAATTAAAATGATTAATATATCATAGATTGTATAAATCAGTGAATAACTTTTAATACCCAAATAATGTTAATGCATGAATCCCTAAACACAACACTACCTAAAAGCAGGATTTGGGCCTTGTTTAAAGGGTTACTAAAAATAATCATGTGACCATGATTAGAGAAAATTAATTTACCCCAGTCCTCAACAGTTCAATCCCTGTAGCAGAAATGGTGAGCGCTATCATAAGTCCCATCTCATGCCAACAGTAAAGCAGCCTAAGACCATTCATGTGTGCTGCTCCTTCTCATCTAAGGGAGTGAGCTCACAACTATGGCAGGGCCCTGAGAAATTTCGGGGCCCGTACTAGGTCATTTTACGGGGCCCCCTACCACTAGCACCCCCCCCCCAGTCTGAGGGCTCCAGGGGATGCCTACCTAGGGGTGCACATAATTTTTTTAGTGAGCTCCTCAGATGAGTACCAGGAGATGGTGTTTGATACTCACCCCATTTGTAGAGTGGTGTTAATAAGTGCCGTTTTCCTCACTGTCTCCCTCACTGTCCTCTGCGTCAGCCTCCTGCATGGTAGATTCTGCTGCAGATGGACCTCCCTGTTCCTGATTGAGCCTCCGATTAGATCTCCAACATGCAAAGTCCAATCTCTTTAGTAATTTACATTTCCAATTTCCCTATCTGCAACCTTTCATAGCTATTAATGTTTCCCTGCATTTATCCATGGGACATACATTGCATACATTTACAATAAAAACTTAAAGAATGTTAATAATCTAAAAAAATAATATTTTTACAGTAGTGTATACATGATAAAGTTTTTTTTTTATAGAAATAAAATGTGTCTTTGAGCTTTAACTTTAATCTCCCTGCTATACCAATTTAAGCCACAATGTCACTAGTGAGCACTTCCTGTCGGAGTAGGAGCACATAATAGTCTCAGGGAAGGGCAGGAGGGCATAATCCCCTTACTAGAAATTTGGGGCTTATAGCCCTTTAACAGAACCTAGAGTGCACTTTAAGCAACACTTCCTATTACCATGTATCCAATGAGTATGAAGAGCACAGTCCAGGTCATGAATCACATAGGAGCTCTGGGACATCACATACATACAACAGCTACAAACACTGAATTCTCACCTCATATACACTGAACTGACTCTGTCCTCTGGATAACTCTCTGTAGCTTGTAGTAAATTCCCCAATGAAGTCATGACTAAAAAGGGAAATGACACAAACATCAAGTCTAATTTAAGAATACCTAGTTAGATTTACAATGCCAGTATGCCAATAAGCCTGGATGCCCTGGTCCAATCAAGTTGTGAGTATGGATCAGTTAACACAACAATAGGATTGTAAAAAAAATATCTTTGTAATTTTAAAATGTTTAATTAATAAAAGGACTCTATAAAATGTAATTTTACTTTAAATCAAAAGATAAGCCAATGCAAAATAAGTCTAAAGAGATGGTTAATGATTAATGCATTAATTTTAACATTAGCATGCATATGAATACAAATTGTATGTTAGCTGAAATTAAGCCAATCAAGAACAGTGCCTGATTGGCTCAGTTTCAGTCTGCATACATGTTGCATGTATTTGCATGTGAATATTGAAATTTTGCCATCTCATTAACCATCTCTACTGGGCAATAGCAACAGTCCCCATAATCTACTAAGATAACCATGTAAGGATCAGTAAACTTGGCTGATGGCTCCCCAGGGTAGGAAATGTTTTTATATTTTTAAATTTTTCTTGAATCGATACATATGCAATATATTAATGCCTGACATGATACCAGTAACTACCTACCTTCCTCCTCTGTCCCAGTCGTACACATCCACTTTTACTGTCCTGCACGAGGACCAAACATTTTTGGAACAAAACGGAAACAGTTGTTAAGAATGTGTTGCTTCTTAGCAAATAAAACCAAAACATTTGGTAATGGCAACATGAATGGAATAAAAATTGTCAGACCTGTCATAGTCACCGTTACATAAGGCCCGCACAGGGATGGTGAATGGTTGCCATACAGGGTTCAGAGTGTTCTTCACAACTTCTGTCTTGTGGCATATTGTGAACCTGCAAATATTCATACACATTTGATGACTTTTTGTGATGAGGTGGAGTCAATTATCCAAATATTTCTTGTGTTTTGTGTAGCACCTACTAAAGTAAATACTAATACATTGAGCAGAAACAATTTTTTGTCAGACAAGGGTAAATCCACCATGGGGAGTGCTAAATTTTGATTGGCTTCACTATTGCAATCAATCTGAAATTTTCCCTGATTGGGAGAAGAAGTACTTCTTATAAAACCAAAAATACGGTAAATATTACACATGATGATCAAATTGATGATCAAATTTTGTGGTATTCAACCATCTGTAATGCAAACCCAGATATTTATAGATCTCACAAAAAAAGTCTCCAAGAGGATGTCAGAGGGTATAAAGTAGAGTTAGTGACTAAACCTTAAATTTTTATTCTGCAATTTGATTCTGCAATGAAGATCCATGTTTGTGCACTTTCTGTCCCAATTGTGCAGCTGTGTTGTCACCCAGTGAAATGCTTGGCCAGTGGTGTCTATAAGCAGATATGCCAGGGGTGGGTAAACTTTTTAACTTGTGGGCCCCAATGGTTTCTTAAATTTGATAAAGGGGCCAGATCAAGAGCCTGTAATGGCTGCCTGGCATAGGTGTGCCAGTTCCATGCATCACTGGCATCATTGATGATGGTGAGACAGGGACATTGTTAGAGTTTAAAATTTCCTGTACTTACAAAAAAAAATTGCTCATCATTGCCCTAAGCGGAGGTAATTCCTGAAGGCTGCCTTCTGTCACCATGAGGATGTCATCACACTACTACACACTACTACTACACTACTCCATCATTCCCAAGGCAACATTTAAACGCCTCTAGGCATTATTTACGTTCAATGCAAGGAATAGGTAGGGGGGAGCCAGAGCATCTTTTAGCAAGGTCAATGGGCCAGAAAGGAAAGCTGAACGGGCCAATCTGACCCCTGGTCTTGGTTTGCCCATGTCTGAGCAATGCCAACACAGCCAATACTGGAATAAATGCAGATATTAAAGGCTGCCCCACAGAGGTCGATGCCTGTGAGATAGAGCAGCCTTCAAGCTCAACACAATGATGTCATCATGCTGAGCTCGATATCGAAGGAGCAGCACTGCTGTGTCCTCAAACTCAGCCGATGCTTTGCATGGGGACCCACGTTCCCCATCCAAAGCAATAGACATTGACCATGATTTACGGTCATGTCCAATAACCCTTCTTCAAACAGGATTACTTGATTGACTGACAGGAGTGGCCACTAAAAAGGTTGCTGTGAGCGAGCATGGCATGACGTCAGTGTTGGAAGCTGCCATCTATCAGGTGTTTGGGCACCTTAAGTCTTCCTCCAGGGAGGTTATGATAGGACAGAAAAATAGGATAAGAGCGCTTTGTTTTGAACTGTACACATTTTATCAACCCTACCAACAGCCCAATTTAAATTTGTTTCTTATTTTTCAGTTTTAGTTAGAATATTGAAGAAAATCATATTAATATTCCAGTCTTATCCCAGCTTTCATTTACTGAATAGAAGAAAGAACAATTAGAATATGATTGGCTGCTAGGGAAAACGTCATAACCTTCCCTTTTTCCATGCAAATAACACGCTCTCCTCAACCTCTTTATCAGTCAAACTTACGTTCCATCCTCATTGCTGCGGTAGAACACCAGGAAAGGGTCTGACTTTCCAAAAAAGTCTTTCTTGTCTAACTTGTTGGCACACAGCTGCATAGTAACAATATCCTAAAAGGGGAAGAGAATCGCTAGTTACAGTCATGAACGTATATATTTTGACGCATAAAAAATACTATATGGACAAAAGTATTGGTGCACAATAAACCTAAAAAAAACGTTGACAATCAATGTA
Source organism: Ptychadena robeensis (assembly GCA_036250615.1). NCBI lineage: Eukaryota > Metazoa > Chordata > Amphibia > Anura > Ptychadenidae > Ptychadena > Ptychadena robeensis. Next base: position 91,976,740 of record CM070037.1, read on the forward strand.
AATTCGTCGGGATCAATATGCAGTTGGCCCCCTTCTGTTGCCATACAAGGTTTTAGTTATGGGTCGCATGGCACAGGGTATAAGTGATGGGCTGGAACATTAGCTGCAGGTGATGTCACAGACAGGCGCAGTAGTGTTGGAACTATTTCCCACACTTCTACGCATGTCAGAAGATGTAATCTACGACTAATATTGATCAACATGACCGCAGGTGAACTGCCCCAGGCATGCACAGTAGCGTCGGAAATGCCCAACAGGTAACTTGAGGTTATAACGATTTACATTTGGGAATCCGGCCTAGAAAGAGCAAGTGAGAAGCTGTACCCAATACAGCACAGACTTCATGAAAACATGCACTGAGAGGCAGCACAGAATGGATTACAGCAGACATTGTTTATAAGTATGTTTTTATTTTATTTAATGTAATGTAATGTATTTACTGTTAATTTAGCTGTTACGTTTTTTCTTTTTACTATTTTAAAGCCTTTAGGAACCTGGGAGACCTCCATATTCATGCCATTGGGAGAGGATTTTATTTATTTTATTTTTATATTAGATAGAAAATGAATGTTTTTGAGTCAAAGAAAAAGTCTAAACTATACCATGGAATTTCATCTTTTTTAAATTTGTACTTTTTTGTTGGAATTTCAATGAGATGAAATGGACTTAATTACAATTACTGACACTTTTCTGGAAGGACTTTTCAATGATTTTTGCAGTGTGTTTGTGGAAATCGTTGCCTACTCGTCCAGGTGTTGAGTGGGGTTGAGGGCAAAGCTTTTCCACATGACAATAACTCAAAACTTTGCACATTTTATCTTAATGACAACCCCATACCATCCCTTCTCCATCAGGCAGGTAGAATTCTCCAAACCCAGAATGGTTCATGAAACTATCAAACATAGGTTTGACTCATCACTCCACAGCACATGTTTAAACTGTCCCGGAGGGGCCATGCTTTATAGGCCTATGCTAGGCATTTGGTTATATATGGTTTGCATTCTCAGCTTTGGAAATCTTTTCCGTAAAGTTCCGGACATACTTCAGTTAGGAGTGAGATGATGAGTGGTTAATATTTTGTTGAGATCCCCAACACTGTGACAACAAATCCAGATCCACTGTGATGTATTTAGTTTAGGAGAGAGTGGGGAAGGATGTTCACACCCCAGTTAGGGTTTTATTGTATTTTTCAGCTTTAAGGGGACTCTATTACAGAGATTTCCCCTCAAATTCTCATTGACAAAAGTGTCATCGCACAGGAAATAAGGAAATCTTAGGCACAGTACAGAGGTTCATAAACCAAACTACTTCATCTAAAATGAAAAAAAGGCTTAGATATAGATTTTAAAACATATAACATTTTATGCAGTAGATTAAGTGGCCGCTCATAGCACAAAAAAATTATGACAAATCCAGACATTTGTGTTCCATTAGCTATGTAGCTTTAGATAAGATATTAAAACATTACTGTGGGGTTTCCGCTCAAAGGAGTACACGCAAAACAGGTAAATCCACCATACAAGTGTCTCTTTACAGTCCAAACAAAACTTACCCTTGCAGGGGTTAATTGTACTTCAAACAAAAAGTCCTTGAAAAATGCTTAGCCATCTGGCTTTCCACTGTTCAACATAAATTATCATTGACTTTCCAGCAGTAACAGGCCTGGGTCATACACTCCCTGTGAGCCCCCTATATCAGCTGCTCCAGTAACCACAGGCCTGGGGTTCACACTCCTTTTGTGCTCCCTGTCTCCACTTTGTCAGAAGCCCTGACTGCATGACTTCAACCCCTTTTGTGGTGACACAACCAACTTCAGTCACCTGCAAACAGGTGTAACCCTTACAGCGTACCTATAGGGGCATAGGAAGGCCCACCCAGTTCCATCCTTCCAATCCCAGAGTCCGGGGGTCCTTTAAGAAAAAAACTAAAAACATCAGCAAACTAAAGTTGCTGGGCAATAATATCCCGGACTCCTTCCAGGAACCACCTAACAGTCACAGTAATTTCACAGTGACGGATGACCAGACTGTCACACTACATCCCTTACCAGCTCATGTTTAGCTTTCTGTGCTAATTAGGGAATTTTCTCTTTACTTCCTGCCTCATAAGTGTAACAGGAAGATAGAGCTTAAACCACAAATGAGGAATTTCTCTCTAATACAGCTGCCCATGGGACATCCATTCTTAATGGGAGATTTCTTCTTAATATATTTGTTCTGGGGAAATTTCCATTCTTGGAGGTAATGGTCACCAATAAAAAGATGATTAAAATTTAATGTCTCCAACCAGGGACACAGACTAACTTTTGCACTTAGTGTAAGATATGTATATGTCATAAGCTTCCTGAGCCACACATATGTTTAGGTAGTGAATGCCTATATATTTGCCCTCGAAGGGCTGCATGTGGCGATGGCTCATGCTGTACCTCCAGTACCTGTGTAATTAAAATATATCAAATGTGACACAGAGACTGATAAAGTGTTGGCCTGGCTGACGATAATTGCAGGAAATTACTATCTTTTTAACAACATCTTTGCATTCACCACATGTAGTCTGGAATTCAGAGCTTCAAACATTTAAAACAGCAAGCTTTCCCTAAAAGGAACACATTGGGAGTCCTGTCTTAGCAGTGCGGCTAAATCAATTGTCAGGAACATCCAACCAACAGTCTGCCATTTGAATAGTTGAATATTATGTGGCTTTTTAAAATTTTTTTTAGCTATATGGGGGATTAGAGTCAAAGTGGAGGTGCAAAGAGCAAAAGAAAATTATATGTTTATTCCAGCATTACAAAAATATAATGTATACAAAGCATGCTGTAGAAAAGCAAAAGTGGTAAATGAAATGCCCGAAATGTCAACATTAGCATACAAATTATGTGCAGACTATACCTTACCCAATCAAGTACAACGGCTGTATGCTTAGCTGCCTATACAGGCTGCGTCTACACTACGGAAAACTGCTCAGTGCAGCCGCCCCCTGTAATCCCCTATGGGGAATGACGTGCCAGTCTATACCGGGCTTTGGGGATAGAGCACCAGAGACACGTGCCACACCCATTGTTTACTAACATTGTTTACCAACCGCGCCCGATGTGTTTCTGGTGCAGTTTGCCAATAGAGATATAAAGGGCGCCGTATTGCCATGCCGGTATGCCCATAACACCCCGCGCAATTGCTGGTGTGGTATAGTGTAGACCCAGCCTTAGTTTCAGTCTATGCATCTGCATGTAAATGTTGAAATGTCACCATCTCATTGTTCAGCTGTTATATTCTTTATTTAAGAAAACAGCATTCCAGTTATCATTTTAAAGTATAATAGCTTTCAGCTGTGCACCTCAGTCTGATTCTTTATTTCATACATAAATGAACATACAATAATACATTAAATATCACAGCAGTAAAACCAAGTACCAGTGAACACTAAACAGGTAAACCTGCCTAGCTTCAACTTAAATTGTACATTTTTGAAAATTTTGAGCCCCACTTTTCCCATCGTACACTTTTTTGAGACAACATAACTTGGTTTACATTCACCATGCTATATATCCCCCTCTTCATCTGCTTAAACTTGTGGGCTGGAGCATTTTGGACAAAAGGATCATGAACCCTGGACCCAGTAGGATTGTTCTGCAATGCCACACCAAACTATAGGACTTCAACTGAAGAATTATGAATAGAGAGCTTATTTTCTTCACAAAGAACATAAGTGCTCAGATGCATATAAAGAGACCATAAAACCACTGCACCATGGACAGATGAGAGCACAGTAGAGCTGTATATTATTCATATTACAGAGCACCATGTTTGGAGAAAATAAAAAAATAACTTATAATTACATACAGCTTATACCAACTGTAAAGCATGTTGGCGGTGAAGTATTGATTTGAGCTTGTATGATCTCCAAGGCCTGGGGACCTTGCAATAATTAAGACAACCGTAAACTTTTCTGTATACCAAAATATTTAATGGCAACAAATCTGTCTACATCTGTATACCAAAAAATTCTGCCAAGAAATTTATATACATTCTACAAATCAAATTATATTTTTGTTTTACCCTGTGTTCTATTAAATAAAACTACAAATTCCACTCTGCAGACATGTTATTCCTTGGCTCTGAGGGCACGTTTTTGACTGTCATTCTACTGCTGTGCTGATTGTGGCTCTGTGGACATGTTTCTGATTGTCATGCTCTATACTGATTGTGGCTCTGTGGACAAGTTTCTGATTGACATACTCTATACTAATTGTGTCTCTGTTTACAAGTTTTTGCTTGTCATGCTCTATACTGATGGTGGCTCTGTGGACATGTTTTTGATTGTCATGCTGCATACTGATTGTGTCTCTGTGGACATGTTTTTGATTGTCATGCTGTATACTGATTGTGTCTCTGTGGACATGTTTCTGATTGTCATGCTGTATACTGATTGTGTATCTGTGGCCATGTTTCTGATTGTCATGCTCTATACTGATTGTGTCTCTGTGGACAAGTTTCTGATTGTCATGATCTATACTGATTGTGTCTCTGTGGACAAGTTTCTGTTTGTGTCTCTGTGGACATGTTCCTGATTGTCATGCTCTATACTTATTGTGTGTAATTTTTTTTTCTTGGGTAACAAGCCACCTAAATGTAAGTAAGTTATGTATGGCTTATTTCTTTTTGGAATGGAAATTTTTGTGGTGGACCTATTTTATAGCTATACCCCGATTTGAAATGGAAACTCTGAAAACGGCTGCACATGTTCACTGTGATATTCCACCGAAGGTATTTTCTATTACTCACTCTCCTCCTTGTCAGTGCACCTCAATTAATGGCTAAACAGACAATGATTCATAATTGAGAGTTGAAATAAAGTGCAGTGAATCAGACAGATTCATTTACTTTCATTAAATTCCATTTTGTATTCTGCATTCCAGTTGATATAATGACAGATCTGATCAGAAACAGATGCAGATGATGAATCTTGTACGTGGCTCAGCTCCTTCATTCAGAAAATATAATTTTGCCAAATATCACAAAGACGACGTAATTATCTCATTGAAAAACATAATCTAATTGCATTTTTTTTTTATCATTTTAACAACCACATAACTCTCCCTCTATCATAAAAATAAAAAACAAACATTGGTCTATTAGTGAGGAAAAAGGAAACCTGGTATGTATTTCAATCTCCCACATATTCTTTCCTGTACCCCAAGGTAACACACTCAGTGTGTTAACTACTTCCTAGTCTAGCATCTATCCTATCTATACCTAGTGTATCAGTCAGTGCATCTTCTGTGAGCCCAGGCCCCTATGGATATTGCATATGGAAACGTCATCACAATAGTTTGGGTTCACAGTACTCCCGTTCAGATGTCTGGCTGGAAGAAAGGACCAATCTGCCAGTTGTCACATGGTGGGTCCACTGTTATTTACATCAGCAATTGTGACTTAGTAACAGTGGTGACATCACTAGGAAATCTAAACAGGTGAAAAGAGTAAGATGTGTTACACCAGTGAATTGCAGTGCTTGTAACAAAGTACTGAAATGCATTGTTTAATTTTCATGGTGACCTGCGCTGTATTAGTGCTCTTACTGAGTACTGTACTTTTTTAGAGTGTGTACATTTTTGGTTTTATTAGTGAAATCTTCTATGTACATCATCAATGAACAACTGGTGCAAAGAAAAGTGTACTGGGTGTATGTCCTGTTTCCAAGGAGGATGCAGATAACTTAACTCAACTTAACACTCTGGAGCAGTAAGCTCCTGAGAAGGGCTAAAGCATGTTCCAGCAGGGTGTACAAAGTTGGAGCACACTGTATATGGATATTAACTAGGAGTAGAGCCACGTCACAGAGCCCAGAGACTTAATGATAAAGAATTACATTACAGTGACAGCTCACCCTGGAACATGCTATTTACATATTCATTCTGGAGAAGGCATGATACTTATGAAAAAGACAAACGTGAATTGGGGTGTGGGGGGATGACAAAATGTCAGCACATAAAAAATTTGTGCTCAGTGATTAATCACTGGGCAGGCCTGTGGGCCGGCTATAAAAATTCCTCCGTTCATGGCCAAAAAGCCGCCCCCTGGAGGCGGTAGCCTACAAAAGCTTTGTGCTGAGGTGCCCGAAAACATTAAGTACATTTTTATTGGGTGGTGTTTTCTTGCAATACTAAGAAGGCACCCCTCTGTCTGCCACACATAGTGGCACAGACACCGAGGGTGCTTCATAACCCCTGGCCAGATCAAGGCAGCACAGCCTTATCAGCCCCGTACTAGGCTTTAGCCATTCCAGATTCAACTGGTCTTATCATACTAGCTATGCTATTCCCACCTACAATAGCATAACGTTCTAGCCAGACTGATGAGATCAAATACTACACTTGATCTTAGCTAAAAGGCCGAGATGTTTATTGTATTGTAGATATAAAGTGAAATCACTATAGCTGTCCATATTTACTAGGAGTAGAGCAACTTCACAGAGCCCAGAGACGAAGTTATACAGACTTACTGTATACTGGCAGATTACCTTGCAACATGCATTGCACATATTCACTCTGGAGTTCTGTACATTTAGGTGTTCTGCAATTCTGTATGCGGAATGAGCCTGTCCTGCTTTGACAGTCGGAGACTCATCCCTCCATCTGAGGGAATATGTAAAAAGCACGTTCCAGGGTGAACTACCAGTGTAAAGTAAGTCTATGGGCTCTGTGAAGGGGCTCTACTCCTATTGAGGGGCTCATACTCCCAATATACAGTATGTTCCAGCAATGCTTTCTGCTAAAATGTGGTGTATATTTACTCTTTATGAGAATGAGTCTTTTATTTTGTTTCTAATTTGATCCCCAAAACCATGGTGCTTCTTATTGAGCTCTGTATCTAATCATGCAGAAAATATGGTACTTCATGTAAGGACAAAACACAACCCTATTATTTGTGTATAAGTCTACAGCAACTGTCATTTCAACAGTTCTGATTGGTACCATCTGGTGTATAATACCAAGGTTTAAAAAATCTTCAGTTCTCTTTCACCTCTGTATTCCCCCAATCGCCTGCAGCATATGACCTTGTCCAAGAAAATACACAGGTAAGAGCTGTGCTACCCCCATGGCAAAAGTATTTACTTTCCAAACATAATAAGAGATGATCGTGATCTGCAATCATTGAGAAGATTTCATTTCATGTCTTCTAACCTCTCCCCTCCTTTCCCCAGACACACATGCAAATTGCACATAAAAATGCAATAAATTACACCATTAATCAAAATTGCTAATATACCAGAATATATAACCTGGCACATAAGTTCATATGTGTAATGAATTTTATGTAGACAATTCTAGCCACATAAGAGGAGTTCAGTTAACCCCTTCCTATTTATGGTAAATCTGCATATGACACACATAAGGGTTGTGTTTAATCACTATAACACTGTATCACTAACAATTGTAATTATGCCTCTTAAGCCAGGAGAAAGAGATACAGAGACTCTCACTCTAAGCTATAAGCACTGCCCCTCCTGCCCCTTGGAGTGCTGAGAGCCCAGAGACTCACATTCCATATTGTCATCACTGCCTTCCCCAGGAGCATGCTGTTTACATATTTAATTGGGAGGAGGGGAAGTGCTGAGAGCCTAGAGACTATCTCACAGAGACTCACACCCAAGCTGTCATTGCCTATTTTCTAGAGTTAATATGTGTACAGCATGTTCCAGGGGGAGGAGTGATAAAAGCTTCAAGTGAGTCCCTATGAGTCTTGCAATATCAATAACCAATGTATGCAATTAAAATTAAGCATTGCCTGGATGAATTGTCTCACTTGTGAATAGAAATGTGCACTCTTTACAATACTGTCTAACATTACTGGGCAAAGCTTAATTATCCACACCTAAGAAAAAGGAAACAGGTCATTCAATATCATATATATAGATATATATAGATATATATCTATATATACTCCCCCTGATTAGCCCTGGGGTCGAGACCTATTCCTCTCTAACTAGGCATTACCTTTTCTACTGGGCTTCCCCTCTGTTTGCAACATCACCCCCAAGAACTGTACCATGTCTCTGGGCTCAGAGACAGTGAATGATTGTATATAAAACTGTTGCCAGCATGTGTGGACTGTATTTCTACAATGCCAAGGCCTTGGCATATAGTCTTGTCCCAAAGGATCCAGAGTTGGAGTGTAGCATTTCTTTGGTAACTGGTGGGTGTAAGATACTGTTGGAGTTCATCCATGTACTGGTAGGAGAGTTCTGTCCAGCCTCTTGTGGAGCCTCTTGAGGAGCTGTTCAGAGACAAACCCCCACCAAATCTGCACCCTCACCTAATGGATAAGACTAGATACCCTCCTGCCCATCATCATCCAGGAGGCACCCCTTAGTCTTAGAGCTCTTTTCATTGTGCATGCCCCTCTACCATGTACAACTCTACACTTTATCCAAGGGTCTGACTGTTACTCAACTCTGCAAGCACAGAACACTGTTTTATGAATATATGGCTCAAGTGGCAAGGTTGAATTCATATGGTTTCAAGGCTGCTGAAAGTTGGCAGCCACGCACACACAGTGCGGGCATTTGGGCAGCACTTGTGTCAGTTACTGACAACCACCCCCATGAACAAAAAACAGCAATATTTAAGCCTTCCCTAGCAGTCACAAATGCAAAGGTAAAATATTAGAAAGAGATCAAACTATGTAAGTTTTTTGCCAGCTTTAAATTCCTGGTTGAAAGAGCTCAGTGAGCCCTAAAGGCGTACGGGCATTTGACCTACGTTTTAAAAGTCACATGTAAAATAATCAGAGCTGTTCTGGCAGCATTTGCAGGCAATGTCGAAACTTTTATCCTTTGTAAAAACGATTTCATTGTATACAGACCCGACAATTGCTGAGCTCCTCTGCTGATAAGATGATAGTCCCACATTTCTTCCCTGGAATCCCCCTGGGTGAAGAAAGTAAAACACATAAGTAAAAAGATAAAAGGATAGACAGAAACACAACCATTTATCAACACAGACAACTGATTTCTTCTGCTCATAGAGACCCAGAAGGGATGACAGATTGAGGTCTAAGGCCATTGTGGTACAGCAGACATGCAATTACTGTCTGTCTATCTTTCGCCTCAAAGGTTTACTGCTTCTCCTTTAAAGCTTGTTAGGCATAAATGACAAACACACTGGTGGAGATAGAAAGTAATCTCGGCAATCCTGGCAGACCCAGGCGGCAACAATACGTTCCGCCATTTTACTCTTGCTGTGCCCCTTCATCTCTCTTCATTTAGTTCCTTTCCTTTAAGGGAATGAAAAGATTTCCCTTGTTCACTCCAGAATAAATCTTTATTTGTGACCTTTTACTTTCAATCTGCTTGAAACAAAAATACTGCGTTAGGGTTGTACCCGTGTTAAGTAAAGATCTGAGTGGATGTCTCTAGAGAACTCCAACCAAAAAATAAAATGATAAAAAAAATGAATGAGTCTACAGGTAGATATAGAGCCAGAGAGCAAAACACTATACAATATATCAGATGCTTTGGGATCACTGACTGTACGTGGTCTCATCACCTACTGCTGGGGCAAGGACAATAGGTTCCCAAATTTGCCATACATGTTCAGTCTAGGTACCAGTTCAAGAAAAGATCATGTGACAGCTGCCCTTACATAATTCATTTGAACATCTGTGCAGCAGTAAGGCATATTTGCTGGTTAAATATACAGTTTTGTCCTTTTTACATTTGTGCATTATTTGTCAGCTAAGTGCATTCAAACAGTTGAAAATATTGTGGGTAGATGACCCAGGCTGATGGAGGCTCTGTTGTGCAGCAGGTACCCACTAGAGAGAGATCTGGGGCATAGAAGGGAGACATCCAGGAAGTTTGGCCAGAACCAATGTGGGGTGTTTTGGTCTCTGAAGAGGGGAGTAAGAAACCCTGGCCTTGCGAGGAAAGTGAGCGGTGCATGCAGGTGGCTCCTGGGCAAAGCAGCCTGTTTCCTCGCAGTAAGCCAGTACTATGGGACAGCCCTGGTGCAAAGAGTGACTAGCTGCTACTGCTGTTTTGGCTGCAGGGAGCAGGCCAGGACTTCCGGTGACCGCCACCCCATCCCGGGAGACTGCCAGCACGCCATTCAACAGTCTGGGAGGCCGCGCAGACCACACAGTGAGCAAGAGCTGCCAAACAGATAGGACTGACAATAACTTCAAAGACTGGCTGTGGCCATTGTTACTGAAAACGCTACCCCGTTGTTTACTGAAAACGTTCCAGTAAAGTTATTTTGTTAAACACAGTTGGTGTGTTTCCTGTGTTCACAACTCTTGGCCTGATTTCCTACAGTATTTTGAAATACATTCCATTGAAAAATATGTACATTTAGACACATTTAATTGTGAATGTTGTAGGAGCTGTAACATATTAGTGATGAGCAACAAAAGCAATATTTCAATTTGCAACATTTTACAAGTTATTCTCCAAAGTAAATTTGAAAATTTGACATGCAGAGCTGAGAGTGGAGACACAGGATGGCTACAAGGAGGGGTGCTCCCCCCGCACTGCACAGCAGCCTGTGCTCCGCTCCGCCCCCTTCCCTGTGTCCGGGCTCTGAGCTGTGGGTCAGGCAGCGCTGGCTGTGATGGAGGTGTGTGGTCCCCATCCACGAACAAGAAGATCAATCACTCCCTCTGGAAGGAAAGTTTTTTTGTTTGATTTTCCATTCAGTCGCTGAACGAGAGGGAAATCAAACCGTGTATGGCCACTAGTAATGGCAGTTTGTCGTGAACATGAGAACATCGGACGTTTATTAATGTCTGATCTGCCCTTTTGCGCCCGTGGATGGTGTTCGGCCATCACGTACAGGAAAGTGCATAAAAGAAAACTGCTCTGAAAACGGAAAGGACAAGTTTTCTTTAAAGTTGGCTGACCAATTTTCTTTATCTTGAGGTATAAACGGCAGAAATTTGGTACATTCTTCAAAAACCTGTGGCTTTCGATACAAAATGGGCAGCTAAATGATTGGAAGAATCCATCCAGCATGCCATTAGGACGCTGAAACACATATAAATTGCGCTGTCAAGACACTACATTTAATTTGCAACGTCAGGTGATGCCTGAAACAATTGTCCCTGCTGTTTCAAATGAAAGAGACACAAAAGTGTTTTCACTCCCCCCAAGTAAACCAATTTTCTCATGTGGTGTGACAAAAAATGTCTTTGGCAGGAAATATTCTGCCATTAGCTATGAGCAGAACCCCAGCCGATCTTGTCAGGTATTAAACATATCCCTTATTATAAACTAATGAGCAATCCAGGCCTAAGCTGCTGAACCACAATGTTTCTGGGACACCAAACATTCATTTTAAAATGAAAAGTTTTTTGACTTTTTAAGGACCCACACATTTGGCACCTGCTGTTGACAACTTTATAATAGCTTCAGGTATGGTGATGGGGGTACTTGAGGTGTGAGAGATTGCTCCAATCCAATGCTGGAGAAGACAGCAGCCATTGCTATCACAAATACCAACCCGGAAAAATTAGACACTTCACAGGCAGCTAGCTAACTGTACTAAGGTGAGGAGTGTGGGTCCCTAGAGGGGGAAAGGGTGATAAAGCACAAAGGGGGTCCAGCAACACATTCCCCTCCCCCTCCCTGACACCTCGCCCAAGAACCTTGCCTAGAACAGGTGAAGGGGGGCCTTGACCATCCAACAACTCCAATGGATAAAAATAAACTGACTATATGTTTCAGGGAGCAGAAAACACCAGAACAACTGAGAGGAAGGGACACTTTTTATATCCTGTCTTTGGGTTTACTATACATCACACTATACATCCTGCATTATAGCAAACATGCACATGTTGCACAGTACACACCACACACATAAGTGGGTACTGCATTGCAGAATGCACAAGTGTGAAAGTATTGCTCTAGCTCAGTGATGGGCAACTAAGTTGATATAGAGGGCCACATTTTCAATCTATACTGACTTGTATAAGCATATTTTATGAAAAAAAAAATACAGCATGCATAGCTAGAATGCATTTTTGAATAACAAAACTTGTTTTAAATTATACTATAAGCATTAGGGAACACTGTAGTATGGTAAGGCACATTTTCAGTAATATATAACATCAAAGCCTTTGAAGATATCTATGGAGCACATAACCGTTGGTCCCGCGCGAGGACGTGTCAGCAGGGGATTGGTGGACAGTTGAGTTCCTATTCCTTAGGCATTAACAAGTTTCAGGAGCCGCAAGTGTTGAACTGAGGGGGGCTGAGGAATACCCAAAGGGCCGCAGGTTGGGCACCTGGCCTCTAGCATATGTAGTTTTGGCACAAAATAAGTTACAATTTTAAGTAAACTTTCAAACTTTGACTTGATTTGGACCTATGCAAAAACGACATGTGCTAGAGTGATAATTCTTATTTCAAACAACCCTTTTCTACATCTCCAGCAAATTTGGTGATGATCGAATGTTCAGGGGCTTTGCAATTCACTCATAATGTCCACCTACAAAATGCCACAATTTTTATTTCTTGACCCGAATATTAAATTTTTTAAGTACATTTCAATTTTAAATAAATTTTATATTTGAGTATATACGGTATACTTTATCCATGTATATCTGTAAGAACAGTGCCCTTAGGCAGACAAGTGTTACATAAAAAAGCCCATTAATGAGAGAGTTGCCCAGAAATGGAACAAACAGAACGGTTCACCTCAACAGATTAGCTTGATCCAAATTACCAGCTCATTAAGGCGAGTGTCCTGTTTGCACGAGCAGCTATAAATCGTGGTGGCAAAAAAAAAAAAAAAATCCCTGACAGGTCATTAACACAGGAGATAAAAAATTAATAAATATTCCTGAGCCAGCAAAAGTGCCATTTCGCAGACCCCCTTGGCTAATGATCAAACCTCCATAAGATGACAGCAAGAGATCTCCTGTTGCTCAATGGATACAAGCTGCTTTATTAAAGGACATTATATGTGCAACCTAAAGCTGACGAAAATTTAGACTTGGGAAGTTTCTTCTTGAATTTGAACTTAATTTTGCATGTGCTAGATTAATACATTTAGATGTTGCCAAAACCCTTCACTACATTAAAATTTTGGTGATTATTTCATGTTCAGGGGATTTGATAATCACTCAGAAAGTCAGGTAAAAATTTTGCACCATCTATGTACCATAAAATATCTTTGAGTTGAATTCCAACCATCAACCCCTTCCTCCCCCTTGACTTTCAGTGTGCAACTTTAACACCAATTATTGTTTTTTACATGGTTGATCTAATTAACATGGACATTTCAAGAACCCTGCCACGAAAATCTTTTCTCTTGTCATTCATTTTAACCTTCTGAGCATTCAGCCCGAGTTAACTCGGGCTGAGTTTCATGCATCATGAAACTCAGCCCCAGTTAACTAGAGCCGCACTCTAGGTCTCGCCGTCTGCTTCCGGGTCCGCCCCCGATCACGTCACCGGTGACGCGAAGGGGGCAGGGGTAGGTGGAGCCATAGACCTCCGTCTAACTGGAGGGGCGTCGCTTTTCTTCAGCGTAAGTCCGGCGTCTCCAGTGACGCCGGACTTATGTGTAGGTCCTCCAGCTGAGCAGGAGGACCGTGGCACGGTAATGAAAAAACTGTGCCAAGGGCGAAACGCTCAGGAGGTTAATATAGCATTTCTATTGCTTTACATCCCAGGTTCCCAACCTGTGGCCCGGGGGCTGCATGCGGCCCTTTGGACATTCTTTAGTGGCCCTCCTCAGTCCACCACAATAGTTAGGCAGCCCCTGAAACCTAACTATTAATGCATAGGAACTTGCCTGTCTGCCAATATTGATCATTAACCTCCCTAGCGCACTGCTGAGGTCCAGATTTCTGTACCAGAAGCGCACCAT
>CM070037.1:91998913-92013693 GCA_036250615.1 Ptychadena robeensis
TTACCATTTTAGTAACCCCTTCTGATCCTCCTGTGTCATTTTAATTGCCCCGTCTGATCCCCCACTGTCCAAAATTACAGGATCATATCTTCGGGGGTGCCTTATTTTCATGGGATGCCTTATATTTCAGCGTGAGGCAAAAATGTAAGGGTGCCTTATTTTTGGGAAAACCGGGTAGAAACATCAAGTTTAGGAATCTAGCATTAAGATTATTTTTATATTATCTGGACAATAATGATCTATATTAGTAGTGCATATCAGTGCCATGTTATACTCATACCCACCGTACAAGACGTGATATCCTTGGTGTAATTGCATTGTGTACTTTTTTATGTGCAGTGCAATACAGGAGAAGCAGTCTCTATTCCATCTCATCTCTATGGAGAACTGCAAGCAACAAAACACATAATTGCTAATCTGTAATTTCCATCTAATTTGTGTGAGAGGATGCAGTTGATGAATCCATTAGTATGGCAGCACAGTAGGAGACAGAATTTACAGACCAGCATTGTATATGTGTAAGTATTTATGGTTCCATACTGAGCGGTGGGCTGTACTGACTTTCAGCACCTTGGAGAGCAGCTCATATTATATAGCAGATGTGGCTGGCAGCATCCTTGCAGTGATATTTGTGTTGTAATAATGCACTGACATGGTTGTGATAGGATAGAATGTGAACCACAAGGGGATCAATACTGCAGCTCTGATTTCAGAGAGTGTCAGAATAAATAACTTTTCACAAAACTGACAGTATTTCAAATAAAGAGTTGAGTTGTTTTCCAGTATAAATTCAAAACTCACATAGCCTAGAGAGAAGCCAAATGTTGAAAGGTCTGAATTAAGAAACATGTAATTAAAATCACTCTGACTCTGAATTTAATGTTTCCCTAATGTACCTAATATACTCAAATATATGCCAAATTTTTCAACACTTTCTTTAATACATGTACTGAAAAAATGACTTTTGTCTTATTTGACACGTGGAAATCACGTTTCATGGGTGGGATTATGAGCAAATTGCAAAATCCCAGACCATGGTAACATCACCAAATTTACTGGAGTAAAAACTATTGCTCTAGCACATAGAGATGGTCGAATTTTTTTTTAGTTGATTTTGTAAGCTGATTTCAAAGCCTCTGGAAATGGTATCATCACCAATTTTGAAATGTTAACTTGATTTTGACCTTAATTTATGCAAAAACAATTTATGTTAGAGCAGTACTTCTTTTGTAGTATACCCCCAACCCCTCTCTATATCTTCAGCAAGTTTGGTGATGATACCATGCTCAGGGGCTTGGCAATTCACTCGAAAACGTTCAAATGGTCGAATAAAAAAAAAAAATTGGACCATCTCTACTAGCCCATTACGTGTTTTTTTTCCATAAATTAGGTTCAAATTCAAATTGACAAAAGTAAATTTTTTTACGTTTATTTAATTTTGCTTAACTATTGATGCGTGGCATAGGCAATATTCGAATTTGCGATATTTCGCAAATAATTCTACTAATATTCGATTTGATATTATATATTATATTATATATATATATATATACTCGATTCATTCAGCTTTTCCAGATTTTTTAATCAGGTATCTCGGCTAATATAGTATACAAACCCAATAATGGATTATCAAAGATTCAAAAGTCATTAGTAGATTTGTATCTGCTGCTTCCTGTGATGATGGTGCTTCTATATAACATGACAACATGACAACTAGATTTGTTGTCTGTGTTTTTCACCAGATACTGAAAGAGACTTCAGGTGTAGTCTGGGTATATATATTCATAACAAAATACTATATAGTGTGTATATATATACAGTATATATATATATTATTTTTTTTGTTATTTAAATAAAAAGAGTATGTTAACAGTCAGAACAGTTGTATTTAAGAGAAAATCACAACACCTTACACTCAATACTTCTCTTTTTAGCCTCGCTCCTTCCCTAAATGCACTACTTAATACCTGAGGGTTTTTGGGAGTTTCATTGGCTACATTATGCATGCCTGGTAGTTATAATCAATCTAATGAGAAGCAGTAGAGATTGGGTTTATTAGGAATCTGATTAATCAGTCTAACATTTGAATGCTGAAGGATACCTTGTATATGATTTCTCCCTTGACCTTTTAATGTCCCAAGCTTAGAAAAAAAAATATATTAAAGTTATTTTTCAGAGGGTTTGGTAAATGGTTTGGATGGATCATGTTTTCCTAATCCTCCCCCGTCCAGTCTCTTTATTACCACCAGACAGTATCCATAACTGGAGTATTATTGTGAAAAGAAACTGAAGCCCATCTCAATGCCACCATGCAGCCCAGAATTACATTGTGATGCACTCACTCATCACAACATGTCATTCCGAAGAACACGTTTTATTAGTTGAGAGTTATTGGGCCTTACACCAATGCTTTACAATGCACTTGTGATGTAAGGCTTGCATACAGCTGCTTGGCCATGGCGCAACCCCCGCGATCATAGTGCCAAAGAGGCAGGCCAAGAAGAGATTTGCAAGTCTACACTGTTTCAGGCTCGCTAGGGATAGGTTAGTATCCTTCTACTATAACTTAGAGTAAGTTTGTGAGGTAAGGAAACCTAACAGAGTTAAGTTGGGGTAACCACTTAGGAGGTTAAAGAGAAGAGAGTTCTGACAAATTAATGTGTAAGTCTGATGAGTCCAAGCATTCTCCACTCCACAACCCAAGAAGGCGGTAGCGCTGCATTTACAAGGGTGCTCCTGTCTGCAGGCACCTACAAACTTATGCAGGCTCATAGGGGGCGTGTAGATATCACCACCATGACAGTTCTATCTGTTGAAGGCCCAACGACCCAGAAAATGCCTCATCCTGTGTTTGGCGGGTGACTGCACCTAAAAAATGCCTGTGTAAATGAGCCCTAAAGGCTGCCATACATGGGTCAATGCCTGTGAGATGGGTCAGCCTTTAAGCTCAGCGTGATGATGTCATCAAGCTGAGCCCAATACCGAAGGAGCTAGAGGCACTGCACTGCTATGTCATCCAGCTCAGCTGATGCTTTGCATGGGAACCCACAGTGCCCATCCAAAGCAATTGAAGAAAAAAGACAGGGATGGCTGCATTATATATACCATAGATAGATGGCCGTGAGCGAGCATTGCGCTCAAAGCAGCCATCGATCTAGGGCAAAATTATGCGTGTATGGGGAAAAAGTGGTGTGTAGGTTCCACACAGATTAAACATGGAAATTCATGTAAATAATGCTTAAGGGGTGGAGTATGCCAGTGGTAGTAGTTTGTAGTTGGGTGTACCCTAGCCACAAGAATTGAAAACAACAAAAAAATATTTAAAGCCCTTAGGTGAAAATAACTTTCACCATAGTCCCACTGGGTAGGGACTCCTAGATTGGCAATTGCAGGTACCAGTATCAGGAGATTATTATCAAATATTAGTCATTTAAGTAAATAAAATGGTCTTTATTAAGTGAGTATTAGGACCCATAAGTATATAAAAACAGTTGTTAGGCTCAAAGCCTATAAAAACATATAGACACATGGTTACCAAATAGTACAATACATATCATAGAAATAGCAGCTGTAGCCTAGATAGTGAAGTTGGCATAGGAGTAATGATCCTAGAGGTCCTGCGACGCGTTTCGCCCACTTGGGCTTCCTCAGGGAGGTGATCAGATCATTGATAACAGCTGGGCTTGGCTAGGTATGTTTGAAAGCTTATAATCTTGGAGTATTGATCAGCTATAGATGGTTAAATGGAACCTTGGTCCGAGAATTGAAGCAACTCCCCCTGGAAGATGGAAATGGGGGGAGAGGGGGGGGGGGTCCACAACCCAGTTATAAACACTGGGGAGAGGAGGGGGGCTGGTGGTGGGTCCCATCCATGCAGGGCAATTGAATCACTAAATGGGGAGTCTTTTGGTGTACAGTGTGAAACAGGAGATTAGGCTCAAATCAATGAGTCTGAAAAACATATCTTACCAGTCACAGGAGACACTGCCTTCTCCAGTCATGCACTGGCGTCAGACCACCCTCCAAACTCACAAGGAAATTCATGGACAACTTCCCAGATGAAAGGGGGTTATAAAAAGAGAAAAGGCATCTGGCGTTCATGTGTCACCTCGTTGGTTGGTTGGTAATTATGATGGACATTTTCTGGACTAAAAGAGAATGTAATGTGGCCCGATTCCCATAATCAGTAAAATTGCTGTAGGGGAGGGTTGTAGGAACATTAAAAGAAAGAATTGCTCTAGCGTAACGTTTTTATATAAATGAAGTACTCAACAAGTAAAAGTTATTTTGTTAAAATTGCGGCCCTTACTTTGAACTTTAACATACTAGAGGTGTAACCGTATTTTCAATGACACGGGAAGGGCAATCAAAGCAGAGTACACAGTTATCTTCTGGTTTTCCCAATCTTCCCTCCTCCCCTCTGCACATCGCCGGCATCATTGATGACGCTAGTGATGTGGGCTGGGAAACGGAAGCTGTCTCCATAACATGGAGATCCATGGCAGTGCTCCCACCTCTACAGCGTCACTGATGGCAGTAAGGAGGTGGTGCATTGGCGCATCCTCCCTGAGGATAGTTAACTATACCCCATCCCAGCTTGGGGTCAGTTTGCTTTGTAAAAAAAAACTCAGCCTGAACTGGGTTCGGGCAAACCACCAGGGAGGTTTATTTATCACACAATCTTTCTCTATATCTCCAACAATTTTGGTGATGATACCTTGCTCAGGGGCTTTGCAAATAATTCCTAAATACACTAGTGGAAATTTCCTGACCGTCTCTAATAAAGACTGCACATCCCTTTAAGAGCCCATATATCCTAGCCGGCTTGCCGTCACCCCTACAGCTCTCTAGCAAAGTGGAAACAAGCCAGTTCCAGACACTTGGAGATTGGCTATTTTCAGGTATTCAGCTCCCGCTCCCAGGAGACTGAAGTTTCTTGTTAAAGCATCACTGGTGGCCTTTTCTTGCTCTGCTCACTCCAATAGCTCCTGATAGATTCCAGTGTGATACTGATGTCATTTTCCTGCGTGTCCTGGGAAATGCTGCCGTGCGGTTCACTGCACTTTCTTGTCCGCTTTCCATTCATTTAGATGTTTTGCTGATAGCCGCGTAGGTCTATATCTCTCGCTCCGTCTCCGGCCTGGGCCCAGGCGGGAACGGCCACAGATGAAGCATGGCTTACTTCAAGCTGTTTGACCTTTCTGCATTATGCATCAAATCACTTAGAATGCAGGCTTACCACATAGAAGGAAATAGTGGGACAAATAACTATTTTACTCTGCAATGTGTTACTTTAAGCTAAACTCCAGGAAAATAGCTAATGCACTAATGAAATTCAAAGGATGGGTGTACCCAGTTGGGAAATTTAAATGCAGTGCCATAAAGCATGTCGGAAGGAGACCTGCCATTTTATTTGCTGCAGTAAGGTCCTGAAACACTGACTGACATTGTCACTTCACTAATTTGTGATTGGAAAGTGAAATGTGAAGTAGCAAACCAATGTACTTTACTCTCTCATTCTACCAATAGCATAATCTTTGTTACCACATCAGCACTGCGCCACAACTGGCAATCTGAGCTCTGCTGTACAGATATTGTTGCAGACCAAGCCATATTAAGACACTTTCACAGAGCCATATGTATTATTTTTAATACCTGCACCAGACAAAGATAGCCGGCCAAAAATTGTACGACTGGACAAAATGGAAAGAAATATGGAGATGTATATGGAGAAACATAATCACTACTTTTGTGGAACAAAACAGAAACATCAGTGCAAAGACACAATCAGTATCATAGTGGCGCAACCAGAAACATCAGTGCAGAGAGACAATTAGTATCATTGTGACACATCCAAAAATATAATCACAGAGATACAAGCAGTATCATAGTGGTACATCCAGAAACATCAATGCAGAGACACAACCAGTATTATAGTGACCCAACCAGAAACCTCAGTACAGAGACACAATTAGTATCCTTGTGACACCTACAAAAATATCAGTGCAGAGACACAATCAGTATCACAGCGAGACAACAAAAAACATCAGTGCAGTCATAGTGATGCAACCAGAAACATGCAAAAACATAGTGAACCAACCAAAAACATCAGTGCAGAGACAAATTCAGTATCATAGTGACGCATCCAGAAACATCAGAGCAGAGACACAATCAGTATTACAGTGACACATCCAGAAATGTCAGTGCAGAGACACAATCAGTATCATAGTGACACATCCAGAAACATCAATGCAGAGACACAATCAATATAATAGTGACACATCCAGAAACAGTCCCGAAAAAAAATCAGTATGATAGTGACATCCAGAAACAACAGTGCACAGAGACACATGTAGTATCATTGTGACCCAGCTAGAAACATCAGTGCAGAGACACAATCAGTATAATAGTAACGCAACCAGAAACATCAGTGCAGAGACACAATTAGTATCATTGTGACACATCCAGAAACATCAGCGCAGAGACACAATCAGAATCACAGTGACACAACCAGAAACATCAGTGCAGAAACACAATCAGTATTATAGTGACACAGCCAGAAACACCAGCGCAGAGACACAATCAGTATTATAGTGGCATATCCAGAAACATCAGTGCAGAGACAAAATCATCAACGCAGTGACACAACCAGAAACATCAGTGCAGTCATAGTGACACAACAAGAAACATGCAAAATCATAGTGACCCAACCAAAAACATCAGTGCAGAGACACAATTAGTATCATAATGACACACCCAGAAACATCAGATCCAGTTGCAGTGACATCCAGATCTTATAAGAATTCAGAGTGTCTTAATAGGCTTCTGTACGCATTTAGGGTTGCTGCCTGGCTGGTGGCACTTTTTGCCATTATTGACATAAAGGTGGCCACTTTTTCTTATTGCCGTATTCTTGTATGCATTCATCCTTCATTCCATCCGATCTTTCTTCCTTCCATCCTTCATTTATTCATCTGTCCATTCATCCATAATAAAGAATGGCAGTTCTGCATTTGTTCAGTAGGTGTTTCTTCCTTCTATTCACATTCATACACGTGGACAGTATATAAGAGGATACACACTCTCTACCACTGCACGTGGCCCTTATGATATTCAGCACACTTATCCACAAAGCCAGCTGTTTTGCCACATCTCTGCCACCTTTACCATATCACTTGGACTCAGCAGCATTTTACGGCGACACAATTTTGACACTCTGACCGAGTATAACAGTGTACAGACCCAAGAGGAAGCTGCAGGTTATTCTTGACAGGCGACATCCTGACTGACAGCTGTGGACGTTAAGCCGCATTTTTAATTGCACTTTAAATTACAACAGCTGCCCGCAGCAAATTACTTTCTCATACAGCAGTTGTTAGTGCACGACAAGCCATCAGTTCAAACAGGGTCTCATATTCTCCAACAGGCACAGATGAGCCAGCTGCAACTGCTGTCAGCTGCTTCTTTAAAGTGAACCTGAAGTCATTAATGTTTTAAAGTTTACAATGGTGGGGTACCAATGTTCACCAACCAGTTCCTTCCACGTAGCCAGTCAGTATTCTAATATTACTTACCAGCCTCTTCTGAAAGTGGTGACTGGTGACATTGACGCTCATACCTGCAGACTGGTACCCCCATGTCATTATGATGAAGACAGTTGATGTCTTCAGGGCACTGTAGACACCTTGCTATTGCTTGCCATCACAAGGAAACATATTGGGCCCATTGGTAAGTCTCCCACACCACAGGAGAAATCATATGACAACAAATTAATTAAACTTAAAGGCCCCATACACCTAACAATCTTGCCATGCAATTTCTGTACAATCAACTTTTGTTCTTCCAAAACCATGTAATATGAGAACCTTTCTAACCCTTCCAATCACTATGTATTCTATCAGGGAGGACCCGGCACTACATAGTTGTTGGTACATGTAATGGAAATTGTATGGAAGTGGTCTAAAGCAGGTAACACACAGATCGATATAGGAGCCATTCGAGGTTCCCTGCAGCAGCACGATAACATCATCGCACTGCTGTGTCTCCAGCTCCGACGATGCTTTGCATGGAGACCCGCAGTCCCCATGCAAAGCAATGGACATCGGGGTAAGCTTTAGAGGTTGGCAGTTAGGTTCAGGGGTTTGGAAGGGTTAAAATCTAAGCTTCACAATCTCCTATCCTTAAACCTCTGAACCCCCTAACCTTAACCCCTCCCCAAACCCCTAACCATGACACCTGAACCCTGTAAGATTAACCCTGTAATTGTTCAAAATTAGGGCTTTCTGCGCATGCGCAGTTGGAAGGGCTGGAAAATATCTCAGAACACCAGTTTTCTGCACTGTCTAATGCACACTGTGAGAAGCTCAGAGTATATCAGTGAAATCAGAGTTAAGCCCCCCATACACGTTCCGATTTTTCGTACGAATTTTGCCCGACCGACCAATGTGGTCGGGAGATTAATCGATCGGGAGATTAATTGGATTCGGAATTATGTACCTGACCGATCCCGAAAAATCGGTCGGGACCTCATCGGACCTGTCCGTAAATTTTTGGTCGATCTGCTGTTAATAAATAGGGTCGGGCTGATGGATCGTTGATAATTCGAATTCCGATTTTTTATGCCAGCTGACCGACCATAACATTTTAGGTGAAAATCGGATGACAGGATCGGACGAAAAATCGGTCGGGAGAATAATCAGAACGTGTATGGGGGGCTTAAGCTATTTAAGGACAGGCTCCTGTACAACTGTAAGACTAAAGGGAAGAGTTCAGCTTTAGTCTTGATTTAAGTTCTACCCAAAAAAGAAAGCCAAATGACCTTTATTTGCCCTCCAGCAAAAGTTAAGTTAGTTTACTTTGTGTCTGCAACGCTAAGGGCAACCTATCAATATTTGACTACGCTATTTTTACCTGCAGGCAGCTGCGCTCAGGGAAGGCAGAGTGGAAGTAAACACGGCATCTGAACAATAGAAAGCAATTCAGATATTTCCTTCTTCAGACATTAAATGGCACAAGGCTTCTGGGAGTGTGTGTGATCTGCACAATATAAAGGATTGGCACGGCATCTTATTAAAGAGAAGCAGTTGAGATGACCTGATTATTTTGAATGTAGAGTCTTAATTAGATGAAATCGCTAAATGGATGTCACTTAAATTGATAAAATGCCTGCCTGTGGCCGCTACTGATCTCCTGAAGTCTTTTTTATTAGCTGTATGGCATTTCTCAGGGCGGGTTTTCTCATGGGGACACCAGTTATCCAGCTACAACATTAAAAACTACAGTCAGGTGGAGGGTATAACAATGTTTATCTTAACGTAAAGCCCCCTGTCAAGGGGTGGAATACATTAGGCAGCAATTAAACAGTCAGTTCTTAAGGCTAGGTTCACATAGTCATCTGATGAACATGGCATCTGAGTGCCCTCCAGGGTCCCCTGGTGCCCAACAGCATTGAGATGCATTTTCAGGTGGTTGCACATTGATGCAAATGCCTGAAAACCGTCCAAAAACAAGAATTAACAAAAAGATTTGACACAGAGACCCCCCGCTTATTACAAAACCAGACCCCTATTAGGCATAGGGTTTGATAAAGAGGGGCGTGCCCCTTCTCCAAAACACTAGGGAAGACCTGAGAAGACCTAGATGAAGGGGTTACTAACAAGTGATCCCTTCCTCTTGGGGTCAATGATCTTAAAATTAAAAGATATATTGGAATGAAAGAAAAAAAAAAATACCCATGTATCATCAGCCTAAGGGTAGCCATAAATGGGTTGATTTGTCACAGATCAATTCCCAAACCGATCATTCCAGGCGATCGTGGATCCGGAATCAATGGAACACCACCTTGGGAATCCGATTTGTGGTCGATTTGGACATGAGCCAATGGCCGATCCCACATAATCCATCGATCGAAAGGCTGCTGCGTAGGGAGCTATGGGTCCACCAACCTACTTCGATCGACTAAAAAAAAACAACATGTCGGTTCAATGTCCAATTTTTTGTCGATTCCGGTTTTGTTTGGTTGATCATTCAGGGAGGGCAGAACTCAATTGATCACCTATCAATCACTGATCGGTCGCCGCGAACGTGTGCGATGATCGATTGGTGAAAAATCGACCCGTGTATGGAAGCCTAAACAGTCAGTGGCGCACAGGATGGCACTATTTCACTCCCAGAGTGCCAAAATTTCCAAACACTGTGGGGGGGGGGGGGTTGTATACAAGGGCTAAATGACTAATTTTCCTCCATAATCATTACTGCCATGTCAGTGTGGCAGGTGCAGCAAAGTCTTTGGCTTTCCCCTCAACTCTTTTGAAGAGTTTCGAGTCCAAAGTCCTATCCCCAGCAACCCTTTAATCGTGAGGAAACGTTCATACTTGCAGTGGCTGAGAAAAGGTAAATAAAACAATATAAAAAGTATGTTACTGTGCTTAAAATTCAAATAAACATTTGTTATTTTAAAAAAAAAAGTATGTTACTGCCCTCTGCCACTTTTTAAATATATATATATATTTACACATTGCGGTGACGCCGTGTGTTTTGGCACCAAGTGACACCAAATTTAGTGACTCCACTGTTAAATGCTGCAATACACGTCTCTATATTTGAGCCGACAGACAGAGCTCGGCAGTAGCGTGATGCCGGTCTATACTATGAATGGGGAACCGCAGTTCCCTATTTAAAGTATAAGCTATCGGACAACATGTTGGTAACCTGTTCGGCCGAGGGACATCTATTGATCTCCCCCGGGAAACGGCATGCACGGGTCTATAAAAATCGACCTGTGTATTCCTACCTTAACAGTAATAAATAGATTTGAAAGTTTTACATAAGTAATCACTGACAACTGAAATCCTGTAACAAGGATGCGGGGACAAGCTGCAACATGTTTTATTTATTAAGATTACACTCTACCAAATCATTTATGTTATATAACATTTGGTAGAATGATGTAAAGGATGAAGCTGCTCCAAGCTTCACAATCCCTGTGGCCCCTCCCCATACGCTACATGGCGCAGAAGCAGCTACCGTGACCTAATGCAGCATCTGCAATGATTACAGGATGAAGATACACCTGACTGGGCCTTTTATTTAAATTATGGAAGAGAACCGTGCTTAAGAATGACATTAATAACTGGAGCAGAAGGAAGGTTTGGAAAACAGATGTTATAGTGATGAATGGCTCAGCAGACCGGTAAAATGTGGATATCCGCCCCGCTCGCTGCCTACAAATCTCTTAAAAAGCAGAAAAAGACTTTGCGGTGCCCCATGGACATAAAGTTAAAACTCTTCTAGAGTGAGCTAACATAAAGCCGAATTCCAGCCGTACCTATTTGTACACGTTCTTCTATTGTACTGCTAAAGCCCCCTCTACACCTTACAACCTTGCCATACAACCTTACCATACCATTTTCCTCAACTTCTCTTCTACCAAAACCATGTAATATGAGGAGCTTTCTAAACCTTCCACTCACTATGTTTTCTATCAGGGAGGACCCGGCACTACACAGCAGTGATATATACCTCCCAATCACTATGTACTCTATCAGGGAGAACCTGGCACTACATAGTTGTTGGTAAATCTAATGGAAATTGTATGGAGTGATAGAAAGATGTATGGGAGGCTTACTCTGATTTCACTGCACACTATGAGCTTCTCGCACCCTATTGGATTTACCATCAGCCATAATTTGCTTGTATTGCATTGGGAAACGCAAAGACCTAGCTTGTTAACAAAGCAAAGTCATGCAAATAGAAAGGTTTTCGTTTAACAGATCATTAGCGTGTTAATGAGGGGGAAGGAAGAAACAGGGATGGAAAAGAATAAGCAGATTAAACTTCATCTTATATGAATGAAATTTTTTCCAGCTGTTTTGTACATTGGATATTGCAGAGCTTAAAGAAAAATATTATATTGAGATAAAAAAAAGTTTGTAAATTGAGAAGTCTTGGTTGCTTTAAATAGAAGTAAAACTACCCACAAAGGGCCACATGCCAGGATCACTAGTCAAAAACTGGTGTAGCAGCACAAGTGGCAAATCAAGGCCTTTTTGCAATTTTGTGATATTAATATGCAAGATAGATGCAGACTGAAACTAAGACCGGCGTCTTCATTGAAGCTAACGGCCGGCACACAAAGTGAGCAACGGAGTGCAGCCTTAACCCTTCCAAACACAATGTATTCTATCAGGGAGGACCCAGCACTACATAGTTGTTGGCAGATCTAAAGGAAATTGTATGGAGTGATCTAAAGGTGTATTGGGGGCTTTACTTGTTTAGTCTATTTTTATTATCTCGTATTGTGTAACACCAACATATTACACAGCGCTTTACATAGTACTAATGTCAATACCATTGTCATTAACACAGTGTAATGCTAGGCATACCCGGCTCAACCCTTGGTCCCCCTCGGTCCCCAACCAAAGTAATGGAAATCAAACAGGTTTACCAACATGTTTGCTCCTTGTTCAACCAAGTTTTCTGCGAGCAAGGGATCCCTGTTGAAGAAAGACTGGACCGCTCTATTTTTTTTATAGATTTGAGCACAATCGAGTGCCGTGAACGCAGTCAAAACCATCTAAAGTAATGGCCATCAAACGGGATTTACGGACATATTTGTGCTCTGTTGAATCGACTTTCTTCGAGTGGGATCAATCGAAGGAAGGTTTTTTACATTCGATTCCCGAATGATTGTTTGTCAAGAACACACATGCTGATCGATCGCTCAGGGAAGCCAATTAACCTACCAATATAGCTTTGGAGTGTGGGGGTACCTAAGTGTACCTGAAGGAAACACACGCAGACCTATGAAATTTGTACCTGGTTTCCTAATAGTGTACCCCCATACCATTAACGTCCCTGGCAGTACGCCTGTTCCGCTTCATTTTCAACAACGCAGTATGGGCAATAAAAGCAGAGTACCGTATATAATACTCTGCTATGTTTCCTTCCTCCCTCCCGCCCTCTTCACATTTCCACACACTACAAACCGACATTGTCTGCATTTACAGGTCAATGGTGCTGCCTCCCCGCCTCTCTAGCATCATTCATGGCGCCAAAAAGGTGGCGCCGGAAGTGATCGGTGACTCAAAATGGCTACAGCTTTGTCAGGGATGGGTAAGTATACCTGAGTGTAGTTCCCTGAGCTGCAATTGGAGTACCACCAGAGAGGGTAAATATATATATGTGGAAAAAGCTTTGTTTTTCTGTCATATCTGTGTAATAAATAGGAAAAAAAATGTTGATCCTGCCTGAATACAATAAGCTTTCATATTCCTGTGCAGCCTACCTACGCTGTTATAACTGTTATTGTGCAGCATCATTCTCAATTCTTTCTGTGGACTATAGAACACATATGCCACATGTTATAGCCATAGCTGGTCATAGACGATTAGATTTGTGGCCGATTTAGCCGCCGATCTACCGCTGTGAGCGCTCACGACAAAATTGGCCGCAAATCTAATGTTTAAATTTGGCCATGAACCAGCCAGTAAATCGATCTTAGAATTAATGGACATGTCTGTAAATTTTAGAACGATTGCATTACAAAGGAAGAGCTGGCACACAAAGGGTGCATGGACAATTCTCTGCACAACCGGCTGTGCATGATGACATCATTAGAGATGGTTGAATTTTTTTCAGAAATTCGACGATTTCGAGTTAATTGCAGAGCCCCTGAACATGGTATAATCACCAAAATTAAGTTTAAAATCAAGTCAAGTTAATTTTGAACTTAATTTATTCAAAAACTATGTGTTAGAGACATATTTTTTTCTTTCAAATGTCCCCACAATCCTTCTCTACATCTCCGGCAAGTTTGGTGATGACACCATGTTCAGGGGCTTTGCAATCAGCTTTGAAAGTTAGCAAGTCGAAAAATTCGACCAAATCTAGACATCACCACGCACAGTCGATCTGCAGCAGAATCGGGAAGAAAATGAAACGTCTATGGCCAGCTTATAAACTGAGGAAGAAAGGTTCTGAAGCCCTAACACACCTGTGTGATAACCTGCTAACCACATATGAAGTACCGAGGAAAAGCATTGTCACTCCTAAACTAGCCTCACGTTTGTTCGGTAGATTTTTCAATTTGATCAACTGTCAATCTAATATTGATCAATTGTACTACCACATCATGTAAAGGTGATATGGTTCGGTTTTTCTGTTTGATTGAAAAAACTATGGTTAATCATAAAAAATTCTGTGACGCTCCACCTCTGCTATGACATCGCGCAATGGCGCTTCCAAATGAACATGTGAAATTGGACATCACTGCTGAGGTCTCCTTTTCCATATCGCCATGCACCTGCAGCCAGCAGCATCTACATCGGGTGATGCAGGGGGGAGCAGAGCGTTACCCAATTCAGGTGCGGATAGGTGGATAGAGTGAGACCAGAAGTCTTGCTTCTCCATCATAAAGCCTGGATGACCGGACACTCCAGGCATGACGGTGCAGGCAACCAGGAAAGTGTTGTTTTTTCCTTTTGGGGTTTGCTGTGCTGTCCCTGGACAAAGCCCAGATGTAGGTGAGTAATACAGTATGTATGTTTACTTATAAATGTTTTTGTTTTAGTTTAAATTCTCTTTAAACATCCCAAAAAAGTGAAATACTTCAATCAGTTCAATTGACTGAAGTTTTCCAACCTGAAGAATAAAATGGAAAGAATTGTCATTGGTTGGAAAATTGTGCTGTAGCATTGTAAGTGTTTTGATCAAATTGTATCAGGTTTTAAGCTAGCCATACACGTGTCGGATTCCATGGCCAATTGATCACTCACCCGATC